>OY992884.1:3436916-3609416 GCA_963921405.1 Cepaea hortensis
TGAAACGTCTGAATTGCTTGTTGATGTATGTGATTATCTGTCTTGGAGGGTCTAGTACTGTAACTAAATATATAATTTTGGGGATAATGTAAGTGTTGACAATGATGCTCCTGCCGAAAATTGTAGATGTCTTGTACTTGTATCTGTGTAGCATGTCTATGATTTTTTGTGTGAGGTTTTGCCATGTTTGTGCGTGTATCTGTCTGGAGTTGCTGTGAAATGTGATGCCATATATCTTAATATTGTCTGTGGCTGTTAGGTCTGGAGGAAAATCGGCTTTATTCCTCCATTTTCCGAGACCCATTATGTGTGATTTGTTTATGTTTAATTTTGCCCCACTCCCTTTACCAAATTGTGTAAATATATGGAGTATCTTTGTGATGGATGTGTTTTTGGCGGGGAAGAAAACGGTGTCATCTGCATATGCAAGCAACTTCCGTTCTCCTCCGCCTTGTATGAATGTGCCTGTGATGTTGGTGTCTTGTCTGATTGCTTCTAGTAGTGGTTCTAAAACCAGTACATCATTCTTATATTCAAATACCTACTAACCTGGTTTACTGGGCTGCTCCAAATAAGAATGATATTGTCACAAAGTCCTGGTAATAATCCTCTTCCATGGTATATGGCGTCATAAAATCACAGCATGCTCATTTTACACATAATTATTATAATTATAGAAGATCGTGTATATTGTTAATATATAAAAGGAGATTATAAATAATAGTGAAGAAAAATATCTTGGTAGATCTTATCATTAATTGTACAATAAGCAAAGAAGAAAACTAAAGTTTGAAAATACTTCTTAATGAGGATTGTATCTCGTGGAATGTAGACTAACCAAAGGGGGATAACCACTGGCGTTCATATAGCAAAGGGGTATAGCCAATATATATCTTCAGAGTATTTTATTTAGTGAGACTAAATCACTATCCCCTATTCTAAGAGAAGTACTGAACTAAAGGGTTCAAATCCTTCCTCATTAGTTGTAGTAATACAAGTGTTGTTACTATAAGTGTTCACTCATCCTGTATCCAGGGATCCAGGGGTCCAGAATTTCCATGTAGTTAATTCAACTGAAATCACAACTTGCGCTCAGGCTCTAACTTTTCAATTGACACAAATCAGAATTCTATACGTAAGTTTTACCGAATTAAAATATTCTCGCCCATGTCGATAATTGTGTTCCGCCTAACATCCATGGGGGTAACGTACATATCCTTCGATATTCTCTTGGACGTTGATGCTTAGTCTGTCATGTTTAGTCTGCTAAACTTCCTATTATGTTTAGGTGCGTCTGCACATTCCATTGAGGCGTCGTCTGTTTATACATATCCGTTATGGTAGAACAAACATTGCGTGGCGGGCTGGACTAAAACAAAATATGTCGTCTGGGAATGGATTATTCTCAAGTTCTAGTTGGGTGGTACATTGCAAATGTCACAATACTCCCCTCTAATACAGTTCCTCCTATTGAGAACTGGGACATCAACAAACTGCAAATTACTGATACCTCAGATCTACTCTATCCATTCCTCGTTGTTTGCTTTCGTCTTTGGTACTGTTAAAGTATCAGGAACAGTATGTCGACTCAGGACGTCTGCTCCAACAATCAATGATCTATGTACATATTCAGTCTGGAAGGAATATGGTTGTAGAAGCAGTGACCATCTCATCATTCTAGCATTTAAGTTCTTTAAAGCTTCTAGGAATATTAATGGTCGCCTGTGGCTAAAAGCTTGCGAACGCGGTTTGTGAGCCCGTATACCCGGGTTAGAAACACGGCGGTGCTGGTTTTTTTCGAAAAAGGTATAGGAGCCGGTCGTTCAGAAAGCAATGGCAAACTACTGAACGTAAAATTTGCCCAGGAATCACGAACAGCGAAAATGCTGGGGTTGACTGCTACATCCTGTGAAGGACATGCAACTATACAGTAAAATCAACTCCGTACAAATAAGCTTGAAACTTCACCACTGCCCACACTAATGTTAGACATTCTATTTCTATTGTATAATAGTTTCTCAAAGCAGAGTTCAATTCCCTACTAGCATAAGCAACAGGAAGTAGCACTGAGAGCTCTTATTCTTTTCTCTGAAATAATGCAGCACCAATTCCAATGTTGGTTGCATTTGTACGAATAATGAATGGGCGTTTGAGATCTGAAAGATGAAGTACTCATTTTTTAGTTAAAGCCTTCTTGAGTGTCGAATAAGCATTCCCACATTCGGAGAGTGGGGTTATCAAAGTCCTTGATATGTTTCTGATAGAATCAACATAATGAAACAAAAGATCTGACATCTTTATTTTTTCGTTTTTGGACGCTTCTCTAGTTGTAGCTCCTTAATGTTTCCCTCATGAGGAATCATGTATGTATGTCCAAGAATAGCAAGTTGTTGGAAGCCTTTCTGACACATTTTTGCTCGTGCTGTTAAACCAGTTTCCTTAAGGCGTTTGTAAAGAAGGTGGAGTGCCTTAATATGTTCATCAAAAGTCTCAGTAGCAAATAGGATATCATCCATGAAAGTGCTTATAGTAGGATGTTGACGTGCGTAAACTAATGTCCTCATTATGCGTGTAAAGACATTAGAAGCATTATGTATCCGAATGGAAAAACATTGATCGCATAGTGACCATCAGACGTACTGAAGACAAGCCATAGTCGAATCTCGATTTTCACCGGAATCTGCTAATATACCTTGCTGAGATCAATCCGTGTAAAGTACATAAAGTAGATTTCACATCTGTCTGTCTGTCTGTCTGTCTGTCTGTCTGTCTGTCTGTCTGTCTGTCTGTCTGTCCCTCTGTCTGTCTATCCCATTTTCAGTCTGTCCCTCTCTCTGTCTGTCCCCCTGTCTGTCTGTGCCCCTGTCTGTCTGTCACCATGTCTGTCTGTCACCATGTCTGTCTGTCACCATGTCTGTCTGTCTGTTTGTCCCCCTGTCTGTCTGTCTGTATCCCTGTCTGCTTGTCACTTTGTCTGCTTGTCACACTGTCTGTCTGTCACCTTGTCTGACCGTCAAGCTTTCTGTCTGTCACCCTGTATGTGTGTCACCGTGTCTGTCTGTCACCCTGTCTGTCTGTCACCCTGTCAGTCTATCCCCTGTCTGTCTATCAACATGTCTGTCTGGCTGTCCCCCTGTCTGTCTGTCCCCTTGTCTGTCTGTCCCCATGTCTGTCACCCTGTCTGGCTGTCCCCCTGTCTGTATGTCCCCCATCTGTCAGTTTGTCCCCCTGTCTGTCAGTCTATACCCTGTCTGTCACTCAGTCTGTCTGTTCCCCTGTCTGTCTGTCACCCTGTCTGTCTGTCACCCTGTCTGTATGTCACCCTGTCTGTCTGTCACCCTGTCTGTCTGTCACCCTGTCTGTCTATCACCCTGTCTGTCTGTCACCCTGTCTGCCTGTCACCCTGTCTGTCTGTCACCCTGTCTGTCTGTCATCCTGTCTGCCTGTCATCCTGTCTGTCTGTCACCCTTTTTGGCTGTCCCCCAGTATCTCTGTCTCCTGTCTGTCTGTCATCCTGCCTGTCTGTCACCATGTCTGTTTGTCATCCTGTCTGTCTGTCTGTCACCCTGTCTGTCTGTCACCCTGTCTGTCTGTCATCCTGTCTGTCTGTCACCATGTATGTCTGTCACACTGTCTGTATGTCACCATGTCTGTCTGTCACCCTGTCTGTCTGTCACCCTGTATGTCTGTCACCCTGTATGTCTGTCACCCTGTCTGTCTGTCACCCTGTCTGTCACCCTGTCTGTCTGTCACCCTGTCTGTCTGTCACCCTGTATGTCTGTCACCCTGTATGTCTGTCACCCTGTCTGTCTGTCACCCTGTCTGTCTGTCATCCTGTCTGTCTGTCATCGTGTCTGTCTGTCACCCTGTCATCACACACGAAGAAGAGTATGCTTGTATGTCTGACAGTCTGAGCATGTTGATATCATTGTTCCCATGACAGAGTGTTTGGTTTGTCAGCTAACTTGTGTGTGTGTGTGTGTGTGTGTGTGAGTGTTCATATCATTGTTCCCATGACTTAGTGTTTGGTTCGTCAGTTAACTTGTGTGTGTGTGTGTGTGTGTGTGTGTGTGTGTGTGTGTGTGTGAGTGAGTGTTCATATCATTGTTCCCATGACTTAGTGTTTGGTTCGTCAGTTAACTTGTGTGTGTGTGTGTGTGTGTGAGTGTGAGTGTTCATATCATTGTTCCCATGACTTAGTGTTTGGTTCGTCAGTTAACTTGTGTGTGTGTGTGTGAGTGTGAGTGTTCATATCATTGTTCCCATGACTTAGTGTTTGGTTCGTCAGTTAACTTGTGTGTGTGTGTGTGTGTGTGTGTGTGTGTGTGTGTGTGTGTGTTCATATCATTGTTCCCATGACTTAGTGTTTGGTTCGTCAGTTAACTTGTGTGTGTGTGTGTGTTCATATCATTGTTCCCATGACTTAGTGTTTGGTTCGTCAGTTAACTTGTGTGTGTGTGTGTGTGTGTGTTCATATCATTGTTCTCATGACTTAGTGTTTGGTTCGTCAGTTAACTTGTGTGTGTGTGTGTGAGTGTGTGTGAGTGTGTGTGTGTGTTTTCATATCATTGTTCGCATGACTTAGTGTTTGGTTCGTCAGTTAACTTGTGTGTGTGTGTGTGAGTGTGTGTGAGTGTGTGTGTGTGTGTGTGTGTGTGTGCGTGTTCATATCATTGTTCCCATGACTTAGTGTTTGGTTCGTCAGTTAACTTGTGTGTGTGTGTGTTCATATCATTGTTCCCATGACTTAGTGTTTGGTTCGTCAGTTAACTTGTGTGTGTGTGTGTGTGTGTGTGTTCATATCATTGTTCTCATGACTTAGTGTCAAAGACTCGATAGTACCACACCTCGTGAAGCCATAGCACAGTTGAGTAGACACTCAACAGGCCACGTTTGCCAGCAGAGTGCGATGTGAGGTAACACGCACGAAGGTGAAGGTCACCCCGCGTGGTGTGTAACCACGGGAGAGAGGTTAGGTAGACGGGAGACTGGACTTGAGGCGTTCACATCGTTTAGAATAGCGTTAGGAGTTTTGTGTTCACTAATAGATAGAACTAGCATAGGGTTAGCAGTTTGTGTTAGATAATTCTGTGGCTGTATATTGTGTATTGCATTAGCGACTGTTTACCGCTTGTAAGCGAGCCAACGGCAATAAAATGGACCATACATTTTGCCTCCCACACGACTTGCAAGTTGTCTTGTATGGGTGTGTGAGAAGTACCCGTTGAGGCCTGTCAGTTGAGTCGTTGACAGGCCAGGGTAATTGTGGTGTCAGAAAGTGGTGCTTGGACGAAAGCGCCAAGCTAATACCCACAGTAAAAGGGTAATTGTGGTGTCAGAAAGTGGTGCTTGGACGAAAGCGCCAAGCTAATACCCACAGTAAAAGGGTAATTGTGGTGTCAAGAAGTGAAGCTTGAACGAAAAGTTCAAGCTAATCCACTCATTCACGGGCTCGAGACTAGGGTTTCATTTTTGTAGTAACGATAATTTGTGCAGACAGGAGAATTTGCAGGCTAGAAATATGCCTATCGTGACAAAATAGTGTTTAATTGTGTTTATGATATATTTATTGAATGAAATCATGTATTCTTCGAAGCTGTAAGTATTAATATTCTTATTTTCTTATATTTATTCATATATTTACCAATTTATTCTTGAATAAGCACCAAACATGATTCACGGCGCAGGAATACACAGGCAGCCGACAATATTGATTTTTGAGATCTAAAAATAGCGCTGCGCGATGACGTAGATTGATTGACAGACAGTTGTTCTGCGTCATTAGCATAAAGCAGTCGAGTGTTTACAAAATCGCTTAGCGGCGGCCCGCCTGAATCTGTGCTGTATATTGTTTATTATTTACTTATTTAAGTTACTAAATGAATATATTTATTTATTGACACATTATTATGTTATTTTGATTTCTTTACAAGCATTTATTCATTTTTGGGTCTATTTTCTCTTTGCTTATCGTCACGATGGAACTATTTTCGGGCTAAGCATCTGATACTTAGCTGCACAACGTTTACAGAAATTAACTAGGTTAGTAACGAAAGGCAATTATTGTTTAAAACAAAGACAGGACATTGACATTAAAATTAATTAATACATATTCTAGGTGTTCGTAAGTCTGTCATTGTCTAAGTCATTGTCCTTAGTTGTCGAGTAAATCATATCGTTTAGTAGGCGTGTTTACTGCTGCCCTATATATCAGAGGGCAAACAACAGCTGTGCACATACACCTGTGGGCCAAATACCGTGTGCTACGTACGAAACGTGTCGCCACCCCAGTGTACCAAACAAGGTGACCTGTGTCAAAGGAGCTTCGTTCCCACATTAAGCTGAGTACACTTATATATTTTGTCATGCAATTTGATTAATAGTGCATCTCTTTTCAGCTTGTAACGCGTTGACATATTTGTATACTCTGTTTTTCTGCAAGATAAATCTGGGCAGGGTAAAAACAGAAAGCACAACTGATAGTGATCAGATAAGAACAAACATAACATATCAAAGATAAATAACTGATTAAAGTCATCATTGCCTATCACTGTTAGCCAAGTACTAAAGTAAGATGGCAACTTTATCAGATTTCATAAAAGCAGGCAAAGAACTAGAATTAACAGGAAAAGAACTACAACAATATGCTGATCAGAAATTTAAAGAAACAAAAGAGGAACAAACACGAAAAGAGAATGCGGAAAGGGACGAACGCGCACGAGAAAGAGAACATGATAAGGAGATGAAACAAAAACAATTAGATCAAGAGAAAGAATTAAAACAAAAGGAATTAGATCTAAAGCAAAAAGAGATAGATGAAATGGCAAGAGTTAAAGAAAAACAAATTCAAGTAGAATCAGAGACACAATTAAAGATGAAAAGCATGGATGTAGACTCACACGCAGAGATCTCTGCCACTAAACTAAGAAGTCAACAAGAGGAAAATAATTTCAACAAATACAAAAATATTATCAAACCATATTGTAAAGAGGACTCCATATCTGCCTGGACAGAGAATGTAGAGTATCAATTTAAATATCACCAAGTTCCTTTAGATATGTGGGCTCCGATTTACATGAAGAATCTAAGTGGTGAGCCCCTTAAAGTAATAGAGTCTATTCCTATTGAACTTAGATCTAGCTATCAATACATCCATGATAGGATTATGCAGCACTTTTTACTTGATGCCCCTGGGTATCAGGTTCAGTTCTCAAATTTAAAACCTAAACCTAGTGAAACTTTTATAGATTATTTTTCAAATGTGCAGAGTGTACTAAACAGGTGGCTTAAAGCAGCTAACATAGGAAAAGACTTTGATAGATTAAAAAACCTAATAGCTATGGACAAGTGTATATCTACTATACCTTCTCCTTTTGCTAAGTTTTTGCAGCAGTCAGACATTGAAAACATCGAGCAGTTCGAAAAAAAAGGTTCAGCATATTTTTCTTCTAACAGAGAGATTTTTAAGACCTCAAGTGACTCTGAGATAGTTTCCTTTGTCAAAGACCAATCAAAACACTATCAGGGTAACAGAAAACCTTTTCAGAAGTATGATAAGAAAGACAGAAAAGTTTCCAAATGCATGTACTGTCAACTAATGCACGACACTTATGCTATGTGCGACAAATCGCCGAATTATCCGGCGCATCTTGAAAATGTGATCAAGAAGCAGCAAAGCAAACGGTCTGCATACAGGCGTGCAATCAAATGTTTTTTTTGTTCCTCTTATGGCCATTATTCTAATAAGTGCCTTGGCCGCCAACGTTTGAAAGCTAACAACGCTATGTTGATTGACACCTCTTCAGATGGTGGTAGTGAGAATGAGTGTGAGATTGAAAGTGACTTACCAACTAACCAAGCAGAGGATGTGTGTGCTGCTAACGATATGTTAAGCTTTGACGGCTGTGAACGATGTCACCAATTCCATGCAGACGGAAGACTAGAATGTGGACATACAGTACCATGCTCATCTGAGAGTGTGAATGCAGCATTAGCCTCCAGAGGCAAGTTAGTGTTCCACAATGCAATGGTCAATGATGTACCATGCCAATGTTTGCTGGATAGCGGCAGCACCCTTATTGGTCTTCGAAAGGAACTAGTGAGTCCGGGTGATTACACAGGTGACACTGTCAGATGCCGAACCTTTTCGGGTAACATTGAGACTTACCCTTTGGCAAAAGCCCGTATTGATTCTCCGTTTCTTTCTGGTACCTTTACTTGTGCAATACTTAACAACCCTTGTACTGATTTAATTTTGGGGTGTTTACCTCAACTGAAACAATGTACTAATGAGGAAATAGTTGCATGGGAGAAATTAAATGCAGCTAATGCAACAACAAGAGCAGACAGTGTGAAACATCAAGACACACTACAAGATGAGAGACTACTGTTGCTTTCCCCAACTGGCACAGATGACACCAGCAGACAGAAATTTATAGAACAGCAAAAAGCTGATACTACTGTGTCTCCATACTTAAAATTGTTAAAAGATAAAGCCAAAGTGACCAAAAATGCATCTTGGGTTTTTAGACTTAACAATGGTATTTTAACTAGATATTATACTACTGGTAACCATGAGATTCAGCAAACGGTGTTACCTGAACAACATCGTCTAACTGTGCTAAAGATTGCACATGAGTCACCGTTTGCTGGTCATCTTGCATATGATAAGACCAGGGCCAGAATTCAGGCTCATTTCTATTGGCCAGGTTTTTGCAATGACATAAAATTATTTTGTCGTTCGTGTAATGTCTGTCAACAATTGGTACGTAAAGGTAAACATCCTACAGCTGAAGTACAGCCTTCTACACTGGCTTCTAGGCCATTTGAAAGTGTGGCGGTAGATATTGTTGGACCCCTAAACCAGGTGTCCAGCAAAGGAAATCGCTTCATATTGACAATGGTCGACCTATGTACAAGGTGGGTTGAGGCAGTAGCTTTGAAATACATCACCTCCAAAGACGTTGCCAATGTATTTCTACACCTGTTCTCACGATTCGGATTCCCACGGACCATTTTATCCGATCGTGGAACTCAGTTCATATCGGCTGCAACGCAAGCCCTTACAAAAATGTTAGGCATTAAGCAACATTTTACGACAGCTTACCATCCAGCCAGCAATGGAATAGTAGAGAAAATTAATGGGGACCTAAAGTACATGCTGGCTAAGGTTACAGCAGAAAACCCAGCTGATTGGGATACACTGTTACCAACAGTGCTGTTCGCCTATCGGGAGATTCCCCATTCTAGCACGGGTTTCTCACCCTTTGAATTAGTTTACGGGGCTAACCCACGTGGACCCCTAACTATTTACCATCAGGTACTAACAAATTCGATAGAAATTCCTACCCCAAAAACACCTTATGAAATGGTGACAGAGACACGAGACAAGATCATGAAATCGTGTGTTATAGCTAAGGCAGCTTTGGAGAGGAAGGGTCAAATCTACCGCCAATATGCCAACAAAGGGACAAGAACAATTGAACTTGAACCAGATCAAGACATACTCTTGCTACTTCCAGACAAAAGAGATTTACTATTAACCTCATGGCAAGGGCCATTCAAGGTGGTACGCAGAATTTCAGATGTTGACTATGAAATATCGATAAACGGACACTTAAAGATATTCCATGTCAACATGTTGAAACCTTACTATACAAGACAAGAAACAGAAGTAGTGACAGACGAACAGAGTGCACCAACACCCAGTGATCAGACGACAGACATACACAACGCAACTACACTAGTTAGCGAGACTGGCAGTTCCGACAATGGCAATACACCCAGTGAGTTAACAGAATACACACTTAGCACCACCACGGTACTGAATCAGGTAGACGACGACGGAATGGAACTACCTGTTCCCATTGTAGACAAAACTGCGACAGTGGACAGCATACATATAGATCAGGGACTAACAGACATTCAACGACGACAATTAGTGGAGTTAGTTACTGAATACAAAGACTTATTCTCTGACATCCCAGGTAGGACGGACAGAATCGAACACTCCATTCTTCTTTCGGATTCTAAGCCTATTAAATGTAGGCCGTACTCTATCCCACTCAGCTATAGGGAAAATCTAAATAAGGAAATTCTTAATTTAGAAGCTAGCGGGATTATCCAAAAGTCTACATCAGAGTACTCTTTTCCAATCGTCCTAATTAAGAAGAAGGATTCCACAATTCGTCTGTGCGTGGACTATCAGAAACTCAATAACATCACTAAGATCGACGCAGAACCTATTCCTTCCTGCGAAGATCTTATCTTGGACATGTCTACTTCTAAAATCTTTTCAAAACTAGATCTTACTAAAGGATACTGGCAGGTCCCGATGCAAGCTCAATCTATGCATCTTACTGCGTTTTCAACACCTTTAGGACTATACGAGTGGCGATTTCTTCCTTTCGGACTTCGAAATGCTCCTGCCACTTTCGTACGCTTAACTAGAGATCTGTTACATGGAGTGACGAATACTGTGACCTATATAGATGATATATGTGTCCATACTGAAGACTGGACTACACACTTACTGAAACTGAGACATGTCTTTGATAGGTTGCGACTCTTCGGTCTCACTGTCAAACCGAGCAAAGTCGAATTAGGCCTAAAAGAAATTGAATTTTTGGGTCATGTCATCTCTCAAGGTCAACTGAAGACTGACAATAGGATTATTACAAAAATTATGAATCTAACCATGCCTACTACGAAAAAGCAGGTTAGAAGTCTTTTAGGATTAGTTAATTACTACAGTAAATTTATTCCAAACCTAGCTGAAATTACAAGTGTATTTTCTAATGTGCTAAAAGCATCAGTAAAATTGGATGTGAAAGATGCATTATTAATTTCTGCATTGTCAAAATTGAAAATTCTTTTTAGTAATGTTCCCATC
Organism: Cepaea hortensis; assembly: GCA_963921405.1. Lineage (NCBI taxonomy): Eukaryota > Metazoa > Mollusca > Gastropoda > Stylommatophora > Helicidae > Cepaea > Cepaea hortensis. Next base: position 3,447,808 of record OY992884.1, read on the forward strand.
CTCCGCTTGCCTAACCCTGGGCTCGTTTATTATCTTAGGACAGATGCCAGCAGGATCTCCATCGCTGCAGTCCTAGGCCAATTTTATGAGGGCATCTTCCATCCGATTTGCTACGTGAGCCGTAAGATCACACCTACCGAGTCCAGATATTCGATAGCAGAACTGGAGGCCCTGAGCGTCATCTACTCAGTGAGAAAGCTCCACCGCTTTCTGGCGGGTGTGCACTTCATTATCCAGACCGACAATTCTCCCATTACGGTCATTCAGACTGGTGTGCACCGAAACGACAGGATATACAGGTGGTCTCTTATCCTTCAAAACTATACATTCAGTATAGAGCATATTAAGGGGAAAGACAACACCCTAGCTGATACCCTTAGTAGACCATCTGGGGTAGAAATACCTGAAATCCAATCTTAAATGTAGAGTGATGGTTGGTACATGGGTATCTGATAATATAAGATGTAAAATAGCTTACATACATATCCACATTATTGGCGTAATCATGTACCAAAACACTGAACTATCATGTGTCCGTGGACATCAGATTAAGAACTGTGCTGCTATACTTAGATACCACCGTGTGAACTAGGACAGCTCATTTCCAACTAAGCTCCATTCCGGTGTATCATATATATGAACCGCAGAAAACAGTGTCAGAACAGTGCTTAATTACAGACACGAAAAGACAGAGCTACAACACCAGCGAACTCTACACGTGCACTACCGAGAGAACATTAAGATGACTGTGTAATGTATTTCAGATACCCAGGCAAAGTGTGTGGTTATATTATGCCTATACAACCATTGCACATACATGAAGGCAACTACTAACCTGTGTAAACCAAATACTATGTATATAAACTTATTGTGATATGTAATATAATATTTTAAGATAGTGATAAATTAGATGTAGGTTAGGAACTATAACAGTTCTCATTTATTTTAATAATGTAGTTAGTACAGTAATTAACCCATTAAAATTAGATTAGAATATTAGTTTAGACATAAGAATAGTTTATTACAAGTTAAATTAAATTTATGATATGAATAGTACCATTTAGATTGTTATATTTCACTTAGTTTCATTGTAGTTAGTTTATTCCATCTTAATGAAACCATACCATCTTTCAAATATTACCATTTATTAGTATCATCATTTGACATCATAATAGATTAAAAAGAGTAGATAAGGTAACATACAGCATTTACACCAGTTAGATTAAGAACATCACTCATATAATTCCTTTGTGCATTTAAAAACATTATTTAGCATAGTATTTAGAAAAGTACATAAATTGTGGTCACATAATCCATTTAATTAAGGTACATAACTCACATCACAACAATTGCATTTAAATAGTTAGATTACATCACTTAGATTAGAAAAAAATAAGAAGTAATATAATCATATCATATAATTAACATAACAAATTTAATAAATTTAGGTAACACATTAAATACTTAGTTATAGAATTAGAATGGTATGTTAGAATGTAAAGTTTTCGTTAGTGAAATTGTGTTAGTGTGAATGTGTTGTCTGTAATATAGTTTAGAACTTAGATTACAGTATTTTGGGTTTCATGACAAGTGAATGTAGTCACGAATTAGTGTTATACACCTGTTTGTGGCCACATTGAACCAAATTATGACACTCAAAAAACTAACATACATACACATAGAATTTATAAATAGAGGATAGAAATTAGATTAGTAGATTTATTACATCCAAACACACAAACAAACAGAAAAACAAACATATAAATTGCATACACTATTTGTAAATCAAAGACAGATAACTATGGGGCCAGGGGACATAATGGACAACGAAGAACTAAATTAACAGTGAAATAAAGTCTTACGCGCGGAAGCGAAGGAGGTAAAGCCTGTCGCACACACTCTTGTAGAATGGTTGTTAAATATTATATGGGGGACATGAAATAATTCATGTGTTGACCCTAAGAAAGTCAACTTTGTATGGGTAGTAAGTTAATTTACTATGTGAGGGCAGGTCTTATAAGACAACGGTCCGGTTCAGACATACCTCTGATAAATATAATATAGCATGTGAGAAGGGGCTCACGCCAACCAGTCAAGTTTGTGGCGATTGCCAGTAGCCAAGTAAGGCTTTGCTACATTGTGACAATAGTTATTAATAGTTCATTGGAATGCCCAAAGCCAGGTTATCTAGAGTCTTTGACAAAAATTAGAGACACTAATTTTTTGTTTAGGAACTCTTGCGTCACAACCAATGAGTGAAAGTTGATGACGCAACACAAGAGGGGTGGGTGTGTGTCAAAGACTCGATAGTACCACACCTCGTGAAGCCATAGCACAGTTGAGTAGACACTCAACAGGCCACGTTTGCCAGCAGAGTGCGATGTGAGGTAACACGCACGAAGGTGAAGGTCACCCCGCGTGGTGTGTAACCACGGGAGAGAGGTTAGGTAGACGGGAGACTGGACTTGAGGCGTTCACATCGTTTAGAATAGCGTTAGGAGTTTTGTGTTCACTAATAGATAGAACTAGCATAGGGTTAGCAGTTTGTGTTAGATAATTCTGTGGCTGTATATTGTGTATTGCATTAGCGACTGTTTACCGCTTGTAAGCGAGCCAACGGCAATAAAATGGACCATACATTTTGCCTCCCACACGACTTGCAAGTTGTCTTGTATGGGTGTGTGAGAAGTACCCGTTGAGGCCTGTCAGTTGAGTCGTTGACACTTAGTGTTTGGTTCGTCAGTTAACTTGTGTGTGTGTGTGTGTAAGTGTGTGTGAGTGTGTGTGTGTGTTTTCATATCATTGTTCGCATGACTTAGTGTTTGGTTCGTCAGTTAACTTGTGTGTGTGTGTGTGAGTGTGTGTGAGTGTGTGTGAGTGTGTGTGTGTGTGTGTGTGTGTGTGTGCGTGTTCATATCATTGTTCCCATGACTTAGTGTTTGGTTCGTCAGTTAACTTGTGTGTGTGTGTGTTCATATCATTGTTCCCATGACTTAGTGTTTGGTTCGTCAGTTAACTTGTGTGTGTGTGTGTGTGTGTGTGTTCATATCATTGTTCTCATGACTTAGTGTTTGGTTCGTCAGTTAACTTGTGTGTGTGTGTGTGTGAGTGTGTGTGAGTGTGTGTGTGTTTTCATATCATTGTTCGCATGACTTAGTGTTTGGTTCGTCAGTTAACTTGTGTGTGTGTGTGTGTGTGTGTGTGTGTGTACACACGTCTGTCGGTATACCAGCTCTCCATGTCTTCTAGATTACATACCTGTCTGTTAGTCTGTCAAGCATGGGTACATTATATCGTTCTATGTGCTTGAGTAAGCTCACGTTGCGTGTCTGTCCGCCTGTCTGTCTCTCCGTGTGACTGTTTCTTGTGTTTGCTGTTAAGGGTAGATATTATATAGGTTTATGATAATAAATGAGACTGGTTTGCGTACATAACAGAGATTACAGAGTAAATGCACAAGTACCCTCACAAACCCCTATGTTACTGTTATTGCTGCTGTCATCACCAGGCGCCCGTGTATTACACCGAGCTTGCTGTCGAGGGCGAAGTAAAGAGTGTGCTTCTGGGTGCAGTGTACGAGCGACCCGGTCCCACCATCGAAGTCAAGCTTTACAACTTCACCAACCCGAGTTTATTGAAGTAAGTGATTGCTTGCAATCGGTCTCCCTGGCGAAGGGGTTATTGACTCCCTCCGTAATCCCTTAAATCCACCTAGGGTAACGCAGCTGCGCGAGATTCGTAGCGGATCGCGCCGCGATGGTTACTTACGGGGTGCCAGCGAGCGAGATAAGGGTCTTCATTCGCTGGTACGCTTCTGATCTTGATAGAGGGTGCATTAATGTTCACTAGTAGTTATTCATAGAGAGTGCCTGACAGCTCACAAGGTCGACAGGTTCATACGCCTAGTAGTTATTCATAGAGAGTGCCTGACAGCTCACAAGGTCGACAGGTTCATACGCCTAGTAGTTATTCATAGAGAGTGCCTGACAGCTCACAAGGTCGACAGGTTCATACGCACTCTGCGTCTGACCGAAGGTGGATTCGACTCTGATAAAATTCATTTCAATTACATATGTGATTTCTTTCTCTTGAGCCCAGCTACAGTAAACGTTATCTTGAATGTTGGACATTATATTTAATTACTGCAACTCTCTGATGTTCCCCTCTCAGTATTACACTTGATTATGTGAAACTGTCATTCTTTACTTCAGAGCAAATTACAATGCGCACAATTAGAACGCAAAGCTTGATGTTCAACTCAGATTGGTTGTTTCCACGATGCATTAACTAATCACAAAATATACACTTCCTTCACACTTGCACAATTTCTCAACGCTACGAATTACCAAAACTCATACCACAACCACTACAACCACAACTCGTAGCAGCGCAATTTGTGGCTGTACTACTGCAACACAGATCCACGTCTAGACTTGACCATGGCTCTCGTCCAACCCACTGCTTCGAGGAGACGATGTCCCCTCGCTTACAATTTGCCTTGCCGTCTTCGTACATGGCGTGCATCTATCAATTCACGCTGAATTACGTGAAACCCTATATTCTCTCGGTTCACTATACCATGACCTAATAAAGGCTCATTGCACGGGTGTATGTGAGCCGATCGCGCAGAAAGCAATTTTAAATTACTGAGTGTAATGTTGCCAAGACTTTAACAACAGCGGTAAAATGCTGGTGTTGACAACGACGTCCTGTAAATAGGATTTGCGGGAAAAAAAAGATTGCTTGCATGTGCAGACATTCAAATAACTACGTACATGAATAGCATCAGACGGAAGATGCACTACAGAGATACAGAACAGAATAGAACAAGCAAAAACTGCTCGCTGTCAAATGAAGAACAGTTTATGCCAATGGTTCACAACCGGTGGGGGAATTCCCCTTGGGTTTCCGGGGGTGGGAATTAAGACTATGTCAAGATCACGTGATACAAGAACCGTTTACTTTATATTGTTTTCCCCTCGATACTTTACCGTTCTGTACTTCTCGCCCTTATGAAATTCACGTCTAGACTTGTTCTAGTATGTGTTATTATTCCAGTTCCATTTTCAAAACAAAAATTCCAAATTCTGTCTCGTCTAACCTGCTTCCTCAGCGGTGGTTATTATTGAGTATTTGTATTGGGCATAAATACTATCATCATTCCATTGGTGCTGTGTAAGGCTTAGGGTTACAGTGCAATTCCTCGGGGTGGTCTAGTGGCGGTGTGGCGTGGGGATGGGTGCTCAGGGGTGGGCTGCGGGTGTCGGCATGTAGGGTAGGGCTAGGTGGTTCGAACCTCGGGTCGTGACAGGTGTCATATGAAAATCGTAATAGGTAAACATGTATATATGGCAGGTATATGATCTGTAGAGGGGCGTAGTGGTGTAAACACTATCATCATATGGGTTACAAATTAAAACCTTCAAAAGTAAAAATGACCGATACTAATGATTTTAGTGGGTATATCTTAGTGAAACTCGATGGTTAGGGGTTGGTAGCGGCTATTAGTGATATTTAGAGGGTCACAGTGGCTTGTTCACTATCATCATACGGGTTACAAATGAAAACCTTAAAAAGTAAAGATGGCCGATATTATTGATTTTAGTGGGTATAGCTTAGTGAAAATCGTTGGTAAGGGGTGGGTAGTGGCTATTAGTGCTCTGTAGTGGGTCGTAGCGGTGTAAACACTATCAAGAATCGGGTGTGGAGATTCTCCTCTCGTAGCTGCTTCAGGATGTCTTCGTCTGATAGCTCCACTTGGATCGCTTGATAGCCCACTTGCTTGTCGGTGAGTCGGTGTTTCCGACTCTGGTATCTTTCTCCTCTCTCTGCTTCTCAGTAGATTTGGCTCTTGTCTGTGGTGGACTGTCGACGGTCTCCCTCGTGGTAGCTTCAGTAAAAGCTGTAGTTTCAGGTTCTTTGTTACAGCTCGCCGGCATTCTCTCCACGTTCTTTTCTTGTCGCCTCCCACGCTGCACATCTTGGATACCGCGTGTCGCTTGGTGTTCTTGCACGTGCCATTTTCCTCCCCCGTATCAGGCTTCTTGACTTGTTCAGGTGACTTGTCTTGATAACGCTCGCAAATGTGAATGTGTTATTAACTTTAGTTTCCATTTTTATACATAAACCGTGTTTAAAAAAAGGGGGGGGGGTAGAGAGAAAATACAATAGAGGGTGACATTCTGAACATATGGTGAATTGATGCACAGGCTAAAAAAGGTTGAGAACCACTGGTTTATGCAATACGTAACTACCCATGCAAGTTTTAAAAAAAGTAGTTCTTGCATGTTGCATACCATCAGCGTTAATATACGGAGCGATTCCCGGACAATTAGTAGACAGACGAAAAAAAATCCCTGGAAGCCGTGGAGATGTGGTGTTATAGAAACGTGCTGAAAATTCATTGGACAGCCAGTATGTTCAATCTCAATATTTTAAGGGATGCTAAATCGCAACGGCAACTTATCACATTCATCAGAAAGAAGCAGTCATCATTTATTGGTCTCGTTATGAGAAGACAAAAACTGGAACATGTTGTGACAACCTGAAAGATTTGTGGAAAGAAAGATAGATGAAGACAACGAGAGGTAGTCAACAGATATACTTGTGCAGTCGGAGATCGCAATTTGTGGAGAAGCATGACTGTCCAGGCCAGCCGGAAACTCAGTTGATGATGATCAACTGGTTCAATGACAACTTAAATATGTGTTTAAATCTGACTGACTTGAATCCTAGAAATATGATTTAAATTATTTCACCACACTGCTGAGTGTGAGCCTTATATGTTCATTAACATCTTTAAGTATGTGTTTTAAACTGTTTCACCTACGTCGTAAGTATGTGTTTTAAACTGTTTCACTTACGTCGTAAGTATGTGTTTTAAACTGTTTCACTTACGTCGTAAGTATGTGTTTTAAACTGTTTCACCTACGTCGTAAGTATGTGTTTTAAACTGTTTCACCTACGTCGTAAGTATGTGTTTTAAACTGATTCACCTACGTCGTAAGTATGTGTTTTAAACTGTTTCACTTACGTCGTAAGTATGTGTTTTAAACTGTTTCACTTACGTCGTAAGTATGTGTTTTAAACTGTTTCACCTACGTCGTAAGTATGTGTTTTAAACTGTTTCACCTACGTCGTAAGTATGTGTTTTAAACTGATTCACCTACGTCGTAAGTATGTGTTTTAAACTGTTTCACTTACGTCGTAAGTATGTGTTTTAAACTGTTTCACCTACGTCGTAAGTATGTGTTTTAAACTGTTTCACCTACGTCGTAAGTATGTGTTTTAAACTGTTTCACTTACGTAAGTATGTGTTTTAAACTGTTTCACCTACGTCGTAAGCATGTGTTTTAAACTGTTTCACTTACGTCGTAAGTATGTGTTTTAAACTGTTTCACCGACGTCGTAAGTATGTGTTTTAAACTGTTTCACCTACGTCGTAAGTACGTGTTTTAAACTGTTTCACCGACGTCGTAAGTATGTGTTTTAAACTGTTTCACCTACGTCGTAAGTATGTGTTTTAAACTGTTTCACCTACGTCGTAAGTATGTGTTTTAAACTGTTTCACCTACGTCGTAAGTATGTGTTTTAAACTGTTTCACCTACGTCGTAAGTATGTGTTTTAAAATGTTACACCTACGTCGCAAGTATGTGTTTGAAACTGTTTCAGCTAAGTCTTGTGTATTTTAACCCTAGAACTACCATAGGGACATTTCTTAAATTTGCTTTTATATGTTTGATATTTTATGACATTGTTAGCAATCTATTCTAGGGAGAGTGAGTTCCCTTGAAGCAAGATGGCGGGACATTTCTTCGTCCCGTAAAATGGAACGTGTTTTTTTCCGAAATGTGTATGGATTAAGTGTTTTTTCGTGGTGAAATGGAGTTCGGACCGTGCAACGGAGTTCGTGCACGCGCACCCGGACTTCCTTCGGTGTATCATCGGCGCCCGGTGGCGATAGTTAAGCCTAACATGACGACCAGACGACCAGCAAGGACACAGCGTGGTAAGATGGCGGGCGCACGCAGAAGGCGTTTAAAATGTGACAGATTGGGTATCGGAAACGTTCGAGTACTGTACTGGAACTGTGCATCATTTAGTCAACGCCGACCCATTCTTGAAAAACTACTCTACGGAAACGATATTGTAGTCATACAAGAAACACAGCTCGGCGACGGAACAGTCAATATCGCGGGATTTCAGGGATTCTTTAACAGGCGGCACCTGGCCAATCTGGTCCACGACAACATACTAGTGTCTGAGATCGATATGTCTTCCTGGAACAGTGATGCCCTGCAAGTGCAGGCATTAAGAATAATGACACCAGTGCAGCTTGTAATCGTGAACGTATATGCGCGAAATGGGAAGGTCGACGTGCGACAATGGCAGAGTTTGTTCGATATGGATGAAAGGCATATCATCTACTGTGGGGACTTCAATACCAGAGGCCGTCAATGGGGGAATTGCATCACCAATATACAGGGAGAAGATCTGGAGGACGCCCTGGCATCTGCTGCCCTAATCTGTCTGAATGATGGGAAGGTCACTAGAATAGCCACTCGACCAGGCGACTCTGACAGCATCATTGACTTGGCTCTGGTGTCGCCCACCATCGCACCAAGGTGCCGGTGGGGCACACTGGGATACCACGATAGTGACCACTACCCTTGTGTCATCCTGATCAAGAAAGACGGGGCCATGAGTCAAAGAAACAAGACAAATGCCTTCCCGTACGACAACACTGGTCAAAACGCCATAAGCAAGATCAGAAGAAGAAAACTAACTTCCTCCCGCAGGAGACAAGAAAGATGGTTGCAGCCACCATGGTGGAATGGAGAGGTTGAGAAGGCATGGCTGGGACAGAGACAGGCTGTCAAAGACTGGCAAAAGGCCAGAAAGGCTAACATGCCACAGGTTGAGTTGGCGAACCTGAAGACTGAGGTCGATAGGAAGACGACTTTATTCAAATCCTGCGCCAAACAGGCCAAGGCCGAGAAATGGGACGAGTTCTGCAGGATGGTGTGCTCCGAGCGATCTCTTACGATATTCTGGCGCCTCCACAAGAGCATGAACGGTGCTGCACAACGTAGGGGTATTCCAGACTTTCAAGGCACAGACCTTGCATGGAAAAAGTCGGATGCGGATAAAGGTAAGGCCCTTCTTGCACGCTACATGGAACAGACTGACCAGAAAGACGAGCCCGCCAGACAGAGGACCACAACGACACTCTCTCAGTTGTGCGAGGGGGTCGGGACAGACGAAGAATGGACAATCACAGCTGAGATATTGCGTTCGATGCTCAAAAAATCACCTAACACCGCCCAAGGCCCAGACGGCATCCGATATGGTGACCTACTGGTGATATCAGTTGATGACATGGAAGAACTGGCCAGAGAATTCAACACCAGTATCCAGAGGGGTCAGGTCAAAGAAGAGTGGCTACACATCTACTTGCTGCCGCTGCCAAAACCGAACAAAGACCATTCCAAGATAAGCGGCTACAGAATCATTACGATGCAGAATACTGTTGGCAAGCTACTGGAGAAAATTGTAGCACACAGACTTGCTTGGGACTTGGAACAGCTCGGCTGCTTCCCGCCCACACTTGGAGGATACAGACGCAACAAAGAGTCATGGCTGAATGCGGCGGTCTTTGCTCAAAATGTTTACGAAGGATTTCAGGTCAGAGAAGAGACATTTGCGGCCGCCATAGACTTAGAGGACGCATATAACAGAGTATCTTTCGAGCACTTGATGCAAACCCTCCTCAGACTGAAAGTGCACCCTCACCTTGTACGATGGATAGCTGCAGTTCTGATCCAAAGGAAGGTGGTGCTTAGATGCGGGAGTTGGTCTTCTGAGCCGATAACGATATGTCCAGGATTGCCGCAGGGTTCACCACTGTCACCAGTACTATTCAACGTGTATATGGTGCCGATCACTGAACAACAGTTGGACGGGAGGGGTAGGACTCTGTCATTCGTTGACGACATCCTCGTGTATCGACAGGGTCGAGATAGACAGGCGGTTGTCAATGATATGCAAGGCGACTAGATCGAATTTCCTCATGGGTGCTGATGCCGATGCCCTTGTCAACCCTGCAAAGGCAACGGTTACATGGTTCTCACTAAACAACCATATTGTTAAAACAGACCTGCCGGCAGTAAGAATGGATGGAAGCATTTTGAGTAGAACCCAGTCAGTGACATATCTTGGCGTGAGGCTTGATCGTAGCCTGTCCTTCAGAGATCATGTCGATTATGTCATAACGAAGGCTCGAAAAGGTTTGTAAGCAATGAGAGTCATGGCGACTGCCAATATCGAGCAAAGACTGCTAATACTTCTGTTCCAAGGACTTGTGCTTTCACGCATCGAGTATGCCCTGGCCATCCTCACTGTCAGCCCTACTGTCAGGGTCTTAAACTTGGCTCGCTAACCTAACACATGTGAGACAGTACAAGTACAACGTGATTTGACTCAAGACTCAACGACACAACGTTCAATGGATTTATTTACAGATCATATACAGTACGATGATCACAACAAGATATACTTGATACTTCAATACACTTACATCCACAATACAGCTCATAGTCTAACTCTCAAGATGTCCAGACACTCGACTTTCAGGCACAGAAACCACACAACGCCTTTCTCTCATCATGCGTCCGGTCCAGTCGACGTCCCAGAGCTGTCTGCCTATAGCTCGCAACTTGCCTCCCCACCTGAGGTGGCTTCACGAGACATGCGTGCGTCCTTGCCTGACCGCTGGCCGTCTCGTCAGCCAGCAACCTTGCAGGCAGGTGACTACTACTCGCCTGGCGGCGTAACGAAGTTACGTCATCCCTGCTGGGGACTAAGTCACCTGGCGGGCGTAACGATGTCACTGCATCACTGCACTACGGTGGACTCTGACACGCTCCCCCGGCAACTTCATGAAAGATGTCATCTTTCATGTATAATATATGTACATACTGGGTTAGTATTTTAACCTTGTCAGAGTCAACCCTTATGTTGTTATATACATTGGTATCATAATACATAGACATACACATCTGCCATAGAAACATATAAGAAATGAAAGTTATATTCAACGACATGTGGTGTTCAACCTTTAACACTTGTCAGGTTTCATCATCTCGATGGCTGATTACCTCAATTGCATAAATGACCCAGTCAGATCGGTAGTACCAGCTTCACGCATCTACCTCGCAGCCTTTGAAAAAAAAGTAATAATATGGTTTCTGAAACAAAAACCATCTAGCTAGACCGAAATACGGCTTTTACATAAGTCACATTAAACGCTCAAACCCTGACCTCATTTGGCCAGGAGCTCTTGTGTTGGTCTGCAATGTCGGCAACACTCTGCCATGCCCAGTAGATGCCTACCTGCTGTGTTAACAATCTGGCAAACACATGGCTATTTTTTATACAACACATTACAGTATACATTTCAAATTATGGCCCTTTGTGTACTGATGTAATAGCAAATAAATGAAAGGGGAATAATTTCAACATTTATGATATATAATATTTTATAATAATTATTTTATTTCTTAGCGTCATCGCTTGACGTTTCTTCATCCTAACGAGAAAAAGTCGGTAGTATGAATACATTAATCAAGATATGATTCTAAGATTACACTACATAAATATATAAACACACAATTCGTGTATTCAACTTTGTTGATTCCTAAAGATTTTAGAATCGTCATAGCTTTTTAAACTTTTATTTGTCGTCTGCTAATTTTGCTCTAAATTTCTAACTAATCCGGAAGTACACACGAACACTAAGCAGTTGATGTTACAACTTGTAGAACACACTTGTTCCGATTTGGTGTAGTTACGGAAAGTACAATGTTCTAACAGTTCATGTGTTGGATGTTTCACTGTAAAACTTCTGGATTTCGCTTGACTGCAGTGGTGTAGCTGTCAATGTTTAGGTCACACTTTCACACACGGATTTAAAATATCTCTGGAAAGTTCCACACGGAGATGCCACTGTCACATTGGATAGTTCGCTTACGGTAAGTTTTGAGCGAATGTGGCACTGTTCTTGTGACGCAATATATACAATTAATAAAGTTCGCTTTCTACAACACACTACACAATTATACACGACAATCACTACATTAAGTAATAAAATAAGAACATTATATACTTTGGGAGTAACCCCTATCACATTGTAGACATTACACAGCTTTTGTGAATGGAAAAATTATTCACTGATAGATGGCTGTGTTGATCTGAGTGTATTTTACACACTGCACTCAGAGATTGCTTACTGGGTCGGTCGGACAACGGGACAACAGATCGGCAATCGTGTTGGTTCTGCCTGGAATATGTCGAACCTCGAAGCTGTAATCTTGGAGCTTAAGAGACCAGCGCGCTACCATCTGGTTTGAAGGTACACAAGAATTTATAAATCGCAATGGACTGCTGTCAGATTCCACGATGAAATGGCGTCCTAGAAGAAATCTAGACAATTTTGTAATACCCACCACTAAAGCTAGGGCTTCCAACTGAGGTATTGACCAAGCCCGTTCTCTGGGTTTCAGTTTCCTGGATACGAAGTACACGGGGTGAAGGATGTTATTGTGCTCTTGCAACAAGACTGCTCCAATCGCCACGGAGCTCGCATCTGTTCGTAATCTGAAAGGTAAATGGAGATTGGGCAATTTCAGGATGGGATTGTGTAAGCTATTATCAGAAAAACAAGATAATACTTTACGGAATGCAAATTTTAGGCATTCATTGCTTACAATTTTCTCCGGTTTATCTTTTGTTAGTAAGTTAGTAAATACTTCGGTTAGTTCGGAAAAATCAGGAATGAACTGCCGGTAATAATTTATCAATCCTAACAAACTTCTGACTTGCTTTTTCGTAGTCGGAAGTGAGAGTTTTAGTATCTTGGATACAATGTTATCGTCTGTCGTGACAAAGCCATTGGATATTTTGTATCCCAAGAAGGATATTTCATGGTAGGCTATGTCTACTTTTGCAGGCTTTACCGTCAGTCCGTGCTGTCTGATGCGTTCAAATGTCTGTTCTAATGTCTTTATGTGCTCTGTCATCGTCTCTGTGTGAACACAGATGTCGTCAATATAGCAAATTATGTTAGGTATATCTACTAGGAGAAGTCGTGTCATACGTACGAATGTGGCTGGGGCATTGACTAGCCCAAATGGAAGTTTGCACCATTCGTACAGTCCCCAAGGTGTGGCAAATGCTGTCAGATGTCTGCTCTGTTCGTCTACTGCTATTTGCCAGTAACCTTTAGTCATGTCTACCTTCGTAAAAAATCTAGCGTCTGTCAGTTCTGTCAGTAGGTCGTCAGAGTTTGCCATCGGCTCAAGATCTAGAAGAGTTATCTTATTGAGCTTTCGATAGTCGATACAGAGTCTTATCGTATTGTCCTTTTTGCGTACAATGACCATTGGAGATGAGAAGTCTGATTGGGATCGTCTTATGATGTTATTCTTTTCTAGGTTGATGATCTCCTGATGTAAATGGTCTTTGTAATGTAATGGAATGGTGTATGGTCTGCATCTTATGGGTGTGTTTGACGTGAGTGTGATGTGATGCTGTACTAATTCTGTTTGTCCTGGGTTGTTGGAGAAGATGGTGTTGTACTGTTGTATTAGGTGTTTGCAACTGTCTGTTTCTGCTTGAGTTAACTTTGGATTGATCTTAATCTCCTTCAAGCAATCTGTCGTGTCTAATGCAGGTGTTGGAATTTCGTCACTAACCTCGTCATCTTCGTGATCTATTATCACTGTACAAGCTGTCGTATCGTCTTGTTCGTTGTCTCTGTTGTAGTATGGTCTTAGCATATTTATGTGGAATATTTTGTGTTTGTCTTTTATTTGGATCTCGTAGTCTACAGGTGAAATCTGTCTCGTCACTTTAAAAGGTCCCTGCCAAGAATCAGTCAATAAGTGTCGGTCACTAGGTAATAGAAGAAGAACGTCCTGTCCAGGTGTCAACGTTATTGTTCTGTTTCCTTTGTCAGCATACTGTCTATAAGTAGCACCAGATAATTTTAGTGCATTCTTTGCAATTATACAAGATTTGATGATTCTTTCACGCAATGATGTAACATATACGTATAAACAATGTAGTACTATATCAAAATGAGCCTTCCACGATCACATTTACATGTACAATCAAATTTGACAAAAATTCTAAGTTCACAAACTCTAGTTTTAACCGTTAATCACATAAACACGTTCATTTCAAAGCCGGACGAATGCCCCCACGTCCACACATGTCAGGGTCTTAAACTTGGCTCGCTAACCTAACACATGTGAGACAGTACAAGTAACACGTGACTTGACTCAAGACTCAACGACACAACGTTCAATGGATTTATTTACAGATCATATACAGTACGATGATCACAACAAGATATACTTGATACTTCAATACACTTACATCCACAATACAGCTCATAGTCTAACTCTCAAGATGTCCAGACACTCGACTTTCAGGCACAGAAACCACACAACGCCTTTCTCTCATCATGCTTCCGGTCCAGTCGACGTCCCAGAGCTGTCTGCCTATAGCTCGCAACTTGCCTCCCCACCTGAGGTGGCTTCACGAGACATGCGTGCGTCCTTGCCTGACCGCTGGCCGTCTCGTCAGCCAGCAACCTTGCAGGCAGGTGACTACTACTCGCCTGGCGGCGTAACGAAGTTACGTCATCCCTGCTGGGGACTAAGTCACCTGGTGGGCGTAACGATGTCACTGCATCACTGCACTACGGTGGACTCTGACACCTACACAGATTGGAAGACTTGAAAAGGTACAAAACGAAGCCATGCGCATCATTTTGGGCTGCACGAGAGACACCAGCTGTGTAGCAATGAGATACCTCCTTGACTTCCCGACAATGGAACACAGGATCAAGATCTGGAGAGCTCGTGCATACTTAAAAATAAGTGCAGATGAGCAGAACCCTCTGCATGACGCTACATTCAGAGAAAAGGATGACAGGCTAAAGAGGGCAAATCATGGATGGGTCGGGCGGAAGATGTCGTCAGACAGGTCTGCAGTCTTACCAGTATCAACCCTGGCAAGGAATGGGTGCCGGTGCCTCCAGCTTTTAAGTGCACTTTCTCCTGCATTATCACACTCGACAGACGGTGCAGAGAGCAGAACCCTGCCGCTGTCAATGCAGAGGTTAACGCGCTCATCTATGATCACTCAGATAGCCCCGAAGTGCTCATCTATACAGATGGATCTGTTGTAAAGCAGCAGAGAAGTGCGTGGGCATTTACAGTCAGTTCAGCGGGCCGAACCGTTCAAGAATCCAGTGGTGCCCACTCTATGACCACGAGCAGCATGACGATGGAGGTGATGGCAGTTACACAGGCTTTCATATGGCTGGAATCACAGCATTATACCAATGTGTGTGTACTAAGTGATTCAATGAGCATGATTCAGAAGGTCGAAGCTGGATCTGTACGTAAACAGTGGACTGAATCGCTGCGGAAGTCTGTTGTCCGCAAAGTCACCTTCATCTTCATCCCGGGACATGCGGGAGTCGAGGGAAATGAACGAGCTGATAAACTGGCTGGCTCTGCACCCCCTGTACATGGCCAGCCCATGGATCGTGCCGATGTTATTAACGCCCTTAAAGATATGGCGAGAACAGAGGACTTTGACGTCAGTGATTTCACATCGCTGTCCAGGATGAAAGACCTGGGAGTAAGAATCGGCACAGCCAGACGCGAGAGGTACATCGGAAAAACAAAGCGCCTCGTGAACCAACACAGAACTGGCACTATTAGCCACCGGACGCTGATGTATATGCTGGGGGGGGAGGGGGAGGATCTGAGCACCTATGGACATGTCCAGAGTGCAATGAAGATACCCGGATAGATAACTGATAACAGAATCTATTCTCTAAAAACATGCTAACAAAGTGGTTCTCAACCGGTGGAGAATTTCCCCCCCCCCCCCAGGGTGGAATATTATGGTGTCCAGGGGGAGGGGGATTAAGATTATTTCAAGATCGCATTAATACAAGAACCAGTTACCTGATATTGTTTTTCCCTCTATAGTTTACGGTTCTGTATTTCTAGTCCTAATGAAATTCGTTTTATAACATAAGTAGACCCGCAAATCACGTGTTATGTAGATGTCTAGACTTGTTCTAGTATGTGTTATTAAATTTAGCTTCCATTTTTATGTATACTGTGTAAGGGTGGGGGGATTTATAGGGAGGAAACTGGAAGTGGAGGGGGGATGACGTTCTAAACATATGGTAAAGGTGGTGGGGGAATGGGTAAAAACGGTTGAGAACCACTGTGTTAACATATTTTTCTTTAAATTTTGAAATCGCGTGAAAATTACATGTACTATCATCCGTGTTTCCACATGTTACAAGTGCGGACCGATTGGACCCCAATGTACTTCCTGGTGAAAATAAGCATATTTGCACTATTAATTGATATTGCAGCTTCCAGTTTCCTCCCTATAAATCCCCCCCCCCCCCCCACCCTTACATATTTTGCAAAATTCTTGAAAAAAGATTACGAACTACTTTAGAACCCCAGCTAAGCGAAACACAACTTGGATTTAGGAAAAATAAAGAATGTACAGATGCAATTTTTGCTCTTAGACAAATAATAGAAAAATCAATCGAATTCAATGAAACACTCTACTTAGCCTTTGTCGACCAAGAAAAGGCATTCGATAGAGTAAATAGAAACAAATTGTGGCAAATCCTTAAACAATATGGAGTGAGTACACATTTAACAAACCTATGTAAAAGTTTATACAACAACAGTGAATGCATAGTGAGACTCAGTGGAAAACCCCGTGTGATCCAAAGACGGCAATTTAATGCAGGCCTAACACCTATCTAAAAGTCCAGACTTTGTGGAGCCGGGACGTCTGTAATTGCCACCACCAAGGAGCAATTAGGACCAGATGCTTAACACCTCTCCGCAATACTACGGGGCAAAGTAGAAACACATGGCTGACACATTCCTGCCAGCAACCGGGAAGGCTGGTGTTACCAGCCTATTGGAATGTAATGACGCAACTGCATTGCCGCCAAAGCAGGTTTCATTGTTTCAGGCGTGGGGGGCATCGGTCAATTTGATTGACAGATGAAACTACCCTTCACAGGAAAGGAGGAGGGGTGAAAAGAATTTGGCACTTAATCCATCTAGGTAAATCATCTTACATGGAAAAATAGGCGGAGTTAATGAAAAGGGGAATATTAATTAGCCAACCTGGAAACTAGCCAGGAATTGAATAGAATAAAACTACGAGCAGTGGCCAGCAAGACTTCAGACGCATTCACAATAGTGTACCAGGGAAGCCGGAATTTTAATTTCTGGTGAGAGATTACCCTCTCGTTTTGTTACTTCGATACAATGTCGTATGACAGGATTTCCTAGCTATAACCCAGGTAATACCATTACTCTGATTAGTTTGTCTGCTAGTCTGAAGGCTTGTGTAGTTTCTTGTTCTGCATATTCTCCAAAACTTTACACTTGTGGATTTTCTTTGTACTTAATGTTCCAGTTTCTAGATTTACTATTACACTGTGAACTTTATTTTCTTCTTTCATTCACCACTTGGTTGTCTGATTTGTTGTATGTGATAATTTGGAGAAATCCATTATCCAAGCTACATGAGCGTGTGGCTTATGCATGTACAGGAGATACATTTAGATTCATCCTGTATGATGTTAAACATTGCGGAGACTGACTACTTAGGAGAAATTCCTGAGAGCTACCAGTCTCTTGATAGCGTCCAATTAACATTGATTATTTGGACCAACACTTTGAGTGCCTACCAAGATTATGGTGAAACCACTTGGTTTGAGGAATGGCACCAGTTCACCTTGTCTGCATGATGTCTGCATGAGGACAGACATGACTTAGGACATTCAATATCCCAGACAGATTCAGGGAAGGCATTTAATGTTCGACAGGACTGTGCGACCAGCCCTTCCGACAAGACAGTATGAATGAATCAGAAAGGGAAAGAGTAAGTGAGGTGAACTTATATGGGAAACACTCCATTACACAAATGTATATGAATATGTATGTTTTGAGCTATAGATGTTCTAAATAGTTTTATTAATATATACATATATATTTATTTATTTAGAACTGATATATGTTTATGTAACATGCCATCATATATATCATCATACCATCATATATTATGACTTGAATGTAGGTTTATATGAATGTATAGACATATGTGTTTGAGATGTGTAGACGTAGATACTACCCATCTCCGTTCGTTTCATTCCAGATCTCTTAGGAGCAATGGACAGTCAACAAACCATATCAGGAAGTGACTTAGCCTTGTGAGGGACCAATTTGGACTCCTTCAATCTGACAGTGAACTGCGTCTCACTGGGGGAAGCATGACCTATGTGCTTCTGAGCTTTTCAGCCAGATGAGTTACGTATACCATAATATAATCATCATCATCATATGATCATCAATAGCAATAATAAACACAGTTGTTGTATTTTAAACTCAGTTGTCTGTATAATTCTAAATGTTTATAAATGTTTGTGTAGCGTAATCAAGTACACACATTATTGTATCATTTAGTGGGGGTTCGCACATATTGTCCAGAAGTGGGAATCTATGTCCGGGAGGTATCTTGCCTATGCAGTCATAAGTAACCAGATTACGTTGCATGTCTTAACTCCTCCTTTCTCACTTCTGGTGATACCAAGTACAGCCAAAACTATATAGATATATTCTATCTTTAACGAGCCACTTCTTGGCTGTTTTCTTGAGTATCAGGGACAGTGTCTTAAATCAGCATAAAAGACATTAGTTCCACGTTTTCTCTCTGGGATCTGGGTGGTAACTGTCGTATATTTTGAAGGGACTGGCAATCACTAAAGTGCATGACCCATCTCTGTTAAAGGTAGCTGGGCCCCATCCTCTTCTTATATGTAAATAGATCAAGAATACGACCCTTGAAAGATTTACAGACTCGGATTTGGTTATTTGTCTAAGGGTGTGTGGTCCTCTTTTAATAGAAAAGTCATCACTAGGTTTGTCCCCTGTCTTTCCACCTGGTATTTAATGGTATAGCTCACGAACCCCCTTCTTCCATCTTAAGAAATTGTCTGAAAAGACTTTCTCAATAAGAATCAGGTGCAATATAACATGGATTTGGAACAGTTAAAGATGAAGAGTCTCCTGTTCTCTCTCTCCAACTAAGAATTTATCTTATGTGAATGTGTATCTGTTAATTAAACATTCAACAAACACAAGGGAGCATTGAGACATGTTCCACACACAAGATAGAGATTTTCCCACAGATAGTTTGGACTGACAAATTAAGTGGAAGAGATCTTCACATTTAAACAAATTTATTGACTGTGCCAGTTTCTTTTGGCCTATTTGACATTTTCTTTGTTCTTTCATCAGCTGTTAACATTTACAGAATGAAATAGAAAAAAAAACTTTCATAGGACCAAGTATAGTCAGTCAATAAATAATAACATTCATTGTGTAGTGAGATATTTTAACTACCAAAATGTGTTATAGTTAACAATTTCTACATCCAACAATAATTCAAGAAAATCATTTTCTGAGAGGGTGAAGTTTGTGGGAGTGATAAGAAAACCTGGTGTGATGAGATGTGGATAAGCCTGGGTCCATGGTCTGATGGATCCACTTCAGGTTGGGCCAGTTTAGCTTCACTGAAGACTTCTCATTCTCTGCCTAAGGCTGGAGTCATCTGCCATCACAGGTGTTGATCATCTCATTCACTCCTCTTCCCTCCTTGTTGGTTAGGTGTGGCACCAAGACATCACTGTTTAAAATTCATACAGGTATGTATAATCCTTTACAGCATGTTCATAGTGTGAACACAACATAACAAAACAAAAATGATAAGATCAGAAGAAGTATTGTTGTGTTACTTTGGGGTGGGTCAGAGATTATTACACTGGATGCAGCTTCTGTTGTCTGGTACCTGCTGTATGCATTTCCTCAGTGGACCTGTAGTTCAGTGAGTAGTGTACAGTCAGACACAGATAAGAGTGATAATGTGATGTTCCCTGAATCATGGTAATCAAGCTGACAGGCAAGATCAACACAAGTATGAGATGCATTTGTATAAATGGCATACATTTAAACATCCACATTACTCTATTTGTTCTACATTGTGTATATAATTGTTTATCTGTACTTTCCAAGGCAACTACTTCCTATTCTAAATCATTTCCTTGTTCCTGCTGTTGTGGTGTGGAGTTGCGTGGTGTGAAGTGTATTGTGTTGAGTTAACTTCTGTTGTGTGGGGTTCCATAGCTTGTACTAATTGTCCTCACATCTACATAAGTTAATATGAGTTTAACTCATCTAGTGTGCTTTTATTGTGGTTCATGTCCAACATACAGAATTTCTGATGTGTATTTGTTACAAAATGTAATCTATACAAGGTCATGACACAATATATTAGAAAAAAATTATTACTTAAAGTATTTTTCCCTAATACTCTCCTCCTCTCTGTCTACTTATACTTCTCCTACATCTTTTACCAGTGCATATCATGTCCATTCTGTTGGCGACACAGTTGGCTATAGACCAAGGTAATTATCACCCGTTAGTCTGAGCAGATTAAGTAGGTCGGCTATCACAAATGACGTTTGTGAACATAAACCTATTTTAAGCAATGCAGTTGATGTAGTGCGTTGTCTAAATAAAATCTGACACATGAATAAACTAATTTCTATCAAATACTATTTGTTTTCAATCCGTAAAGAGAAAAGGAAGAGTATAATTCCTGTTTCAGTTCTTTAGATTGCAAAATAGACAGAATTAAGTACATTTTTAAGCAAGGTAGTGTTTCGTTTGCACCAGCTGACTATCTCTGCAGAAACGTTTTCCTAGAAGTTTTTGATGAAAAGCATTTGAGTGCATTGGAAATTTCATCTTGTACATTATTCTGTGATAGATTATAGTCATATGCACATAGTGAAGTTGTTAGATGTAGTGTAGAAAGTCAGAGTTTTGCAGTTTTGAGAAATTATAAGATGTCGGTTTCGCCGGGGAAGTGGCGCCAGTATTGAAGTTGCGATCGGCAGTTTTTCACATTTTCAGAGATTTATTTTATCAAAAATACAATTCATTGGACGCACAACACTGGATACCTTTACGTTATACATCTTGGTACCACTTAGATCTGAGAATCACGCGCTTACCTCAGACTAGATCAAACTGCCCGTTGTAAAAGTTTGAAAGTTGGACAACACATAGCTTTGGCGACTGCTCGCTCGCTCTGAAGTCATAGAAGTGCGCGGTTTTATTAAAGCGGCGCCCAAGCTGGGGGACGCTATATCCACGTGATGTGTCTCTACCAGTCACATTCTATTCTGTTGACGCTAACCCTTCTATTCTTATCCTGGCATCTGTCTGTCATTAGTATCGCTTAGTGCGTTCGATGTTCTACGGTGCTGTAATTGTTTCGATAATCTCTGGGTTGCTGTGTAACGTTGACGCGCTGAAAATGATGGATAGGTGAATATGTCACATAGCCCCACTCCAGATTGTTCTAGGGTATGGAACTAAGTTTCCAGCATTTACAGTGGTCAAGCTTTTTCTATATGATTTACTCCAATGTATTCTCTCCTGTATCTGATTGACCTGGTTCATCAGACACTGGGTGTCGACTTAGAAAGTCTGCTCCCACATTCATCTTTCCAGGGACATATTCTATCTGGAACGAGTATGGTTGTAGAAGTAGTGACCACCTCATAAGTCTTGCATTCAAATTTTTGGATGCTGCGAGAAACATAAGTGGTTGATGATCACATTGTACAGTGAAGTGTTTTCCATATAGGTATGCCTGAAACTTCTGTACACTCCATACGAGAGCTAAACATTCTCTCTCGATAACACTATAATTCTTCTCCGCTGCATTCAATTTCCTGCTGGCATAAGCTACAGGGAATAGCTCTGATGTTTCATCTCCTTTTCTCTGCAACAGCGTTGCCCCAATTCCTATGTCACTGGCGTCTGTACGCAGTACGAATGGTTGGTTGAGATCTGGCAGATGTAAAACTGGGTGATTGGTTAAGGCTTGTTTGAGTGCTGTGAAAGCTCTCTCACATTCAGCAGACCAATTGACTTTCTCTGGGTTCCCTTTTTTGGTAAGATCCGTTAAAGGTGCTGACAGAGTATTGAAGTCTTTAATGTATCGTTGATAGAATCCACCCAAAGATACGAATGATCTCACATCCTTCTTTGTCTTTGGACGAGGTGCTCTCTGGAGTTTGTCCACGTTTCCTTCCTGTGGAGTTATTAGTCCATGAGATATCTTATGACCTAAAAAGTCCAATTCTTGGAATCCTACTTGACATTTCTTTGGCCTAGCCGTTAATCCAGTTTCTCTGAGTCGTCTGAACAAAAGATGTAGTGTTTCTACATGCTTGTCAAATGTTTCAGTTGCGATCAGTATATCATCCATAAAGTGACTAATGTCTGGATGTTGTAGTGGGTCAAGTAATTTTCTCATCATACGTGTAAAAACGCTAGGAGCATTACTTAATCCGAATGGAAGTACGTTGAACTCATAGTGTCCTCCAGGCGTACTGAAAGCTAACCATGGTCTAACCTCCTCCTTTACAGGAATCTGATAATATCCCTTACTGAGATCAATCCTAGTAAAGTACTTCGCTCGGTTGAGTGCTGTGAAGAGTTTGTTCTGATCAGGCAGAGGTTCTGCTTGAAATTCAGTAATAGCATTGAGCTGTCGATAGTCGATGCACAATCTATGTTCTCCACTTGGCTTTCTCAATAATACGACGCTGGCACTGTAAGGTGATTCAGATGGTGAAATTATTCCTGCGGTGAGTAGCTGTTGTATTTCTTCCTCTAAAGTCTTTTGCTTTGCATACGGAACTGGGTAAGTCTTGACTCGCACAGGCACTGTGTCATTTAACTTCATGTCAAATTCCTCCAAATCAGTTCTTCCTGGCTTATCTGTAAGTACGTCTGCATACATAACCATAAGTTCCCGAATCTGCTCCTGCTGATCCTTTGTTAAGTTGGGATTAATTTCCACATCCTTAAAGGTTTCTTTGGCTTGCAGTGGGTACTCGACTCCCATTGTTGATCCTTCTTCGACTTCAGTAGCCACACTCATGGCCATCAGATGTGCAGGTTCGGTGGTTGAGGGTCTTTCATTATATTTCTTCAGAAGGTTTATGTGAAATACTTTCATCTTGCCTTTGACAGAAATCTTGTAGTTGGTACGTGAGATTTTCTCCGTCACTACATAAGGTCCTCTCCATCCTATTTGCAGCTTATTCTGACTGGTTGGAAGCAGCAACATCACCTTCTCTCCCACCTCTAACTCTCTATCTTTTGCCTTGCGATTGAAGTAGCTAGCAATTCTTCGTCTGGCTTTACGTAGATTGACATTCGCTTGTTTCCAACTGTGTTGTAAACGATTCTTCAACTCGGCAACATACGTAGATGCAGTCACGACTGTATCGTCTGTATGATCATCAGTCCATGTTCGTAGCAATGCCTCCAATGGCCCCTTGATTGGTCGTCCAAACAACAATGTTGCTGGAGCAAAACCTGTTGAGTGATGGGGTACCTCCCTATAAGCGAATAGTGCTGCGGGTAAATACAAGTCCCAATCCTCCGTATTCTCCTGGGCAATTTTGCGCAGAATACTAATCAAGGTCCCGTTCCACCGCTCCACAAGTCCGTTGGATTGCGGGTAATATGGTGAACTAAAGATATGGCGTGAATGAAAAAGTCTAAATGTCTCCTCCATAAGTTTACTACGAAACTGTGAACCGTTGTCCGTCAAGATTCTTTGGGGGAATCCTAGACGTGTGAATATTCCTAATAATGCTTCAGCAACGTGTTTGGAGTCACAGCTTGGCATAGGAACCGCTTCGGCCCACATGGTCGTTGTGTCCACAAGCGTTAATATGAATCGATTTCGCCTCTTCGTTGCGGAGAGGGGTCCGATTATGTCTACAGCTACCTTCTCGAACGGTATTCCTGTTATGGGCAGATCACCCAACATTGCCGGTGGTGTCCGGTGTTTTGGTGATACTTTCTGACACTGTGGGCATGATTTTACAAACCGTTGTATGTCTGCGTTCATCCCTGGCCAAAAGTAGTGAGTTGCAATGCGCTGTGTAGTGGCGTTGATACCCATATGCCCACTAAAGGGTAGACTGTGGCCCATTTCAAGAATCTGAGCCCTGTGTGGAGTTGGTACAACAAGTTGGTTGAACTCTTGTCCAGCTCTCCCTGCTTTCCTGTATAGAAGTGCTGACTTCATAAACAGCTCACCTTTACGTGGAGGTAAATGTGATTTAGGCAGTTTCCTGAAGCAGGGTTCCAAGGTGCTATCGGCTTCTTGTGCCCTCTTCAGTTCCTCCTTTCGAGGGATTGGCGTAGTTGTTTCCGGAGTCTTTTTCGTCTGGGATCGAGTTGTCATCGTCGACATCGCCACAGGTTGAACAGGTTCTCCTAGAATTATAAATCTACAGCCAAGAATTACGGGATATATAGGATCTTCTAAGACTGCAGCCTTGATTGTCCCAGTGACATAACGAGATGCTATGCTCACCTTTGCCACCGGAAGAGACATAGTTGTAGAGCTCTTCAGGGGTCCCTGTAATTCGACGATCTCCTCTGTCACCTGTTCCGGGTGAACTAAGGATGATGATACAACACAGTCGTACGATAACCCGGTATCATAGAGACAGGTCGTCTTGAATCCATTCAGCAATATGGACTCGACAACCGGAAGATGAGATGCGGTGTCTTTATGAGGTGTCTGGTTGGACGTTTCATCAGTGTTCACTCCTTTCTCTCTTCGGCTGGCCAAACAAGCAGCTGTGTGTGGAGGTGGCTTCTTCCTACAATTCTTCAATGTGTGTCCTTTAATTTTACAATTAGTGCAGAATAATTTTTCCTCCTTCGCTGTTGTTTGGGCTGTGTTCTGAGGGATGTTTTTGGTTTTCCCATTTTTCTTGGTGCCTAAGTTGCCATCACCTTCCTTTGCTTTTGAAGTTTTATCCTGAGGGGGAATGTTGGCCGAACGTCCCTTACCTCCGATTTCCTTCTGAGATTTCTCAAATCTCTCGGCTAGGATGATGATGCTTTCTAGTCGGTCAGCTCCGTTCTGGGTTAAGAATGCTTTCATTTCATTCGACATCTTTCCTTTTAGTTGATCTATGATGATCATCTCTCGGAGCCCTTCGAAACTCTCATCAAACCTACCTAGACTTGCCCATCGTTGAACATAAGATTTCAGCCTTTCAACTAATTGCGCATAACTTTCGCCCGGTTCTTTCCTTGCGGTTTTGAATCGAACTTTGTAAGAGTCCCCGTCCACTTCGAATCGGCTCAAGAGTGCCTTTTTGAGTGTTTCGTAATCCTGTTGTTCTTCTCGAGTGAGTCTAGAGAACACGTCATACGAGGTAGACCTTAAAGCCTGCGATAGTTTCGTCGCCCATTTTTCCTGTTCTAGACCACAACTGACGCACATAAGTTCGAAACGTGATAAAAAAGCCTCGACATTGTCCGTCTGTTCATTAAATGGTTCTAGTGGAAATGACATCGCTCCGGAATTTTGGTACGAGACGTTGGAATGTTGTTCTGTCACTGGAAAACCTAGTGAGTTTGAGGGGGTGGGGGGAATCCCTCCCTCTAGTCTTCGGATCTCCAGATCAGTCTCCATTCTTTTCAACTCCAGTTGATGTTGACGTTCTCGTTCCCTATCCCTTATTTCATCTTCATGTTTCCTTTGTTCTAACTCATAAGCTTGTAGGCGTTGTTTCTCCTTTTCAGCGATTTCAGCTTGAAGTTTCTGTTGTTCTAATTCATATGATTGTAGGCGTTGCTTCTCCTTTTCAGCGATTTCAGCCTGCAACTTACTCTCCTTCTCAGCTATTTCAGCTTGAAGTTTCTGTTGTTCTAATTCATATGATTGTAGGCGTTGCTTCTCCTTTTCAGCAATTTCAGCCTGCAACTTCCTCTCCTTCTCAGCTATTTCAGCCTGCAGTTTCTCCCTCCTGTCAAATTCATCTGATACAAATTTAGCCAGCTCAGGGCCGTCTAAATTGCATAGCTTGCCTATTTCAACTGTCTGGGCACGGAACTTAGCAGCCTCGGCCATGCTCTATTTTTGTCTACCCTATCTTTTTGTAAAAAAAAATAATACTGTGCAGTTTGCTCAGGTCTGGGTAAGCCTGTCACTTCCCGGATCTGAAATTATACAGCATAACATGCACAATATTAACAAGCAAAAACTAACTAATGTCCGCTGACCCAAGTAAAATAGTTCTTATACACCACGAGAATCTGACCTAAGAAATAATTGCAACTTAAATTCTTGTCTTTCTGTCAATGCTCCTCAAGCTAAAGACAGAAGCAAAGAAGTACCCAGAATGATTGCACTCTTCCCAAAAGAACCTGAAATTTTGATAGAGATTTCCCTATGGAGAAAAATTTTCCCCAGTCGGTGATGAAATTCTCTAAGTCCAAATTCCTCTATAGAAAGACATCTTCTCGAAAGAGAAATGTTGTAGATGGTAAATTCTCACTCTATTTCCTCTGGAACACCTTTTTCTGAAATATAGACCTATTTGAAAGAGGCCCTCCTTTTTTCAGAAGAAATGATCAGTCACTTGCCATATTCTATCTATAATTGTCATTCATATCATATGGAGGTCAATCAGTACCCCACATGATGTTCATTTATCATATGTGAAGTGACAAAGTTAAAAATCTTAATTTGTTTAACAACCTCTATAATTGTCAATCATATCATATGGAAGTCAATCAGTACCACACATGATGTCTATTCAACATATGTAAACATGACAAAGTTGGAAATCTAAATCTGTGTAACAATTTCTATAATTGTTCAAAACAAGTACAATGTCACCAATTCACACATGAATACTGTTCACATCTAGTGTCACTGATCTACCATAGTTTAGAATCCCTCGTCAGATATCTATCTATTCCCAGGGTTTATCATCTAGGATAATAGTTATCTAAACTGTCTGCTGGGTTTCAAAATCCCGGACGAGCCCCCAATATATGTCGTATATTTTGAAGGGACTGGCAATCACTAAAGTGCATGACCCATCTCTGTTAAAGGTAGCTGGGCCCCATCCTCTTCTTATATGTAAATAGATCAAGAATACGACCCTTGAAAGATTTACAGACTCGGATTTGGTTATTTGTCTAAGGGTGTGTGGTCCTCTTTTAATAGAAAAGTCATCACTAGGTTTGTCCCCTGTCTTTCCACCTGGTATTTAATGGTATAGCTCACGAACCCCCTTCTTCCATCTTAAGAAATTGTCTGAAAAGACTTTCTCAATAAGAATCAGGTGCAATATAACATGGATTTGGAACAGTTAAAGATGAAGAGTCTCCTGTTCTCTCTCTCCAACTAAGAATTTATCTTATGTGAATGTGTATCTGTTAATTAAACATTCAACAAACACAAGGGAGCATTGAGACATGTTCCACACACAAGATAGAGATTTTCCCACAGATAGTTTGGACTGACAAATTAAGTGGAAGAGATCTTCACATTTAAACAAATTTATTGACTGTGCCAGTTTCTTTTGGCCTATTTGACATTTTCTTTGTTCTTTCATCAGCTGTTAACATTTACAGAATGAAATAGAAAAAAAAACTTTCATAGGACCAAGTATAGTCAGTCAATAAATAATAACATTCATTGTGTAGTGAGATATTTTAACTACCAAAATGTGTTATAGTTAACAATTTCTACATCCAACAATAATTCAAGAAAATCATTTTCTGAGAGGGTGAAGTTTGTGGGAGTGATAAGAAAACCTGGTGTGATGAGATGTGGATAAGCCTGGGTCCATGGTCTGATGGATCCACTTCAGGTTGGGCCAGTTTAGCTTCACTGAAGACTTCTCATTCTCTGCCTAAGGCTGGAGTCATCTGCCATCACAGGTGTTGATCATCTCATTCACTCCTCTTCCCTCCTTGTTGGTTAGGTGTGGCACCAAGACATCACTGTTTAAAATTCATACAGGTATGTATAATCCTTTACAGCATGTTCATAGTGTGAACACAACATAACAAAACAAAAATGATAAGATCAGAAGAAGTATTGTTGTGTTACTTTGGGGTGGGTCAGAGATTATTACACTGGATGCAGCTTCTGTTGTCTGGTACCTGCTGTATGCATTTCCTCAGTGGACCTGTAGTTCAGTGAGTAGTGTACAGTCAGACACAGATAAGAGTGATAATGTGATGTTCCCTGAATCATGGTAATCAAGCTGACAGGCAAGATCAACACAAGTATGAGATGCATTTGTATAAATGGCATACATTTAAACATCCACATTACTCTATTTGTTCTACATTGTGTATATAATTGTTTATCTGTACTTTCCAAGGCAACTACTTCCTATTCTAAATCATTTCCTTGTTCCTGCTGTTGTGGTGTGGAGTTGTGTGGTGTGAAGTGTATTGTGTTGAGTTAACTTCTGTTGTGTGGGGTTCCATAGCTTGTACTAATTGTCCTCACATCTACATAAGTTAATATGAGTTTAACTCATCTAGTGTGCTTTTATTGTGGTTCATGTCCAACATACAGAATTTCTGATGTGTATTTGTTACAAAATGTAATCTATACAAGGTCATGACACAATATATTAGAAAAAAATTATTACTTAAAGTATTTTTCCCTAATACTCTCCTCCTCTCTGTCTACTTATACTTCTCCTACATCTTTTACCAGTGCATATCATGTCCATTCTGTTGGCGACACAGTTGGCTATAGACCAAGGTAATTATCACCCGTTAGTCTGAGCAGATTAAGTAGGTCGGCTATCACAAATGACGTTTGTGAACATAAACCTATTTTAAGCAATGCAGTTGATGTAGTGCGTTGTCTAAATAAAATCTGACACATGAATAAACTAATTTCTATCAAATACTATTTGTTTTCAATCCGTAAAGAGAAAAGGAAGAGTATAATTCCTGTTTCAGTTCTTTAGATTGCAAAATAGACAGAATTAAGTACATTTTTAAGCAAGGTAGTGTTTCGTTTGCACCAGCTGACTATCTCTGCAGAAACGTTTTCCTATAAGTTTTTGATGAAAAGCATTTGAGTGCATTGGAAATTTCATCTTGTACATTATTCTGTGATAGATTATAGTCATATGCACATAGTGAAGTTGTTAGATGTAGTGTAGAAAGTCAGAGTTTTGCAGTTTTGAGAAATTATAAGATGTCGGTTTCGCCGGGGAAGTGGCGCCAGTATTGAAGTTGCGATCGGCAGTTTTTCACATTTTCAGAGATTTATTTTATCAAAAATACAATTCATTGGACGCACAACACTGGATACCTTTACGTTATACATCTTGGTACCACTTAGATCTGAGAATCACGCGCTTACCTCAGACTAGATCAAACTGCCCGTTGTAAAAGTTTGAAAGTTGGACAACACATAGCTTTGGCGACTGCTCGCTCGCTCTGAAGTCATAGAAGTGCGCGGTTTTATTAAATCGGCGCCCAAGCTGGGGGACGCTATATCCACGTGATGTGTCTCTACCAGTCACATTCTATTCTGTTGACGCTAACCCTTCTATTCTTATCCTGGCATCTGTCTGTCATTAGTATCGCTTAGTGCGTTCGATGTTCTACGGTGCTGTAATTGTTTCGATAATCTCTGGGTTGCTGTGTAACGTTGACGCGCTGAAAATGATGGATAGGTGAATATGTCACAGTAACTAGTCCCTTCTGACAGAGTTAGGGGATCTTAAACTGCATCCAGAACTAAACACCAGTAGAAGAAAATGATTTTGGCTGAGTGGTGGCCCATCTGGGATCTAACCCCAGCCAGTTGGTGACATATTGGGACGGCTCATCCGCTATAGAATCCG
Source organism: Cepaea hortensis (assembly GCA_963921405.1). NCBI lineage: Eukaryota > Metazoa > Mollusca > Gastropoda > Stylommatophora > Helicidae > Cepaea > Cepaea hortensis. Next base: position 3,477,723 of record OY992884.1, read on the forward strand.
GGAGTAAACCCTAGAACCTATTGGTCTGCTCGCCCACTATAGAATCCGGGAGAAAACCCTAGAACACTTTGGTTCGCTTCCAAGGAACGAACCTATTTCAAATCTGTTAGTCTGGTATTATTCTGGTCTTGCCCATGGATAGAACCTAGGTCATTCTCACTTACATTCTTAGCAGCATTAGTTAGTTATAATTTATTTCTAATGTAATAGCTTGCTTGATGGTAGGCAAGATTTTGACACATCAGGACTTCTCATCCATTATAGAATCGGAGAATAAAGTCTAGACTATTGATTTTCATAAACCATTCTTTCATTCTTCACCCATTACATTTGCTAAGTATTAACTTAGGAATTTGTTTCTAGGGAAGTTTGTAGAATTTAAATAACTTGTTAAAAAGTTAATAATGGATAATATCATATGAGTTAATTTACATCATTCACCACTGTAGAATTAATAATCACATTAATTAGTGATATTAATTAGTTTATTGATGATTTACGTGATGATTTTTTGATTACATGCTTTATCATTTGATTTAATCATGAATAATTTGATAATGCTTAGTTAATTCAGTGTATGACGGACTGCTTTGCATCAACTTTCTCACTCTAATTCACTACTATCATTCTCATAGCAGTGTCTGTTCCTCTTGTCACTATCCTGCTCTAGCATAAATCTAACTAGATCTGTGTAGGGTAATAATATAATTACTTGCCTGAGTTAAGCTGAGAAGAGATCATGGATGCACGCACAGATTTCTTAGAGTCCGCTAGAGGATGGGGCATAAGGCTCAGCTTAGTAGGAGAGAAGCTAGAACTATTTATTAGAGAAGAAATGGATTGGTGGGACAAAGAAGATGAGCAGATGATGAAAAGAGTTGCAAAATTAGAAGCAGATATGCGTCACAAAGCTGAAGAAGATGAGATTAAGAAGAAGCAAATTGAAATACAGAACATGGAGGAATCTACCAGCTCGATTGAGGAAAAGCCAATCACTCAAGCCGAAACTCTGATAGAAAGCGGGGAAGCTGACCGTCACAAAGAAGAGGCATGCATTCCTTCGCAAATCCCCATGGCTCAGAAAAACAAAAACTTGCGCACAGAAAGGCAGATGCTTCCCACCTCAATTCCGAAAAATAAACGGAATATGGAAAAATGTACCCAGGGTACAGTAAACAGTCACAAATGTGAAAAATGTTTACACCGCAATAAAAGCGGATTAGCTGGCTTGGCAACCCAGCAATCTCAGGAGCTTCCTAAGACTTCCCAAAGGAGAAAAATCCAGGAGGAGGAGGACCTGAGGAAAACTATTAAAGAGATCGAAGGCGAGACCTTACCCGATTCTCTTTTTCCCTTCAGTTCAGATAAACTAGGAGTGGAAATGATTTCAGCTGAGACTGGAATGGATGTAAAACAGGATTCCAGTGTTTCTTTCTATGTGGCCACACAAGATGAAACAATTATCAGTATGAATTACTTATCTCAGGTGGGAGATGACATTGAAAATGACACCTCACAACATTCACTTCTATTGGATTTGGCACAAGAAAACCAGACCAGGGAGAGAATACCTCAATTGGACTTGGCACAAGAGAGCCCAGCCATGGAGGACAAACAAGACACAGAGGAGAATTCTTACGATGTCAGTATCTTGGAGTCTTTCGAAAAGGAAACTCAAGATACACAAAGCATTCATGTAGGTTATACCACGGACTCTGATTCAGGGACGATAAACATGTCTGCTAACAACACAGAAGAAAATACTTCTTTGGACAGGATGAAGGTAATACCTATCATCAACACAGCTGAAGCTAACAGGGGATCACAAATGATGGACTCTGCAGCGGAACAAAACGGAGCGGTTGGTATACTCAACACTCAGGACCTTGTTTACCTTTCACTTCAACCAATGTTGGATGGGGAGAACAGCTGTTTATGTATACTTCTACAAGGAGTGATACAAATTCACAGTTCTTGGGGAACAACATGATTTCTCAAAGCTGGACAACTTCTACTAGCCTTATACTTTCAAACACAGATTCAAAATGGAACTCTGTTGAAGAGGAACGCACCTGGATAAATAATTATCGAGGGAAGAAAACTCTTAAATCAGGAGGGAGTAAACGGACGCCCTACCAAGAAAGAGGCAAGTATGAGTTGAATGCACATCATAAAATTATGATGTTTAGCAAATTTCCTGCCAAAAGGAGATTAAAGGATTTTGTTATGATCTTTGGCCGACGGAGGAAAAGAAAATGGAGCAACATTACTGCAACCAATTCTTTTAAGAAAACACTGATGGCACTTCCTCTGCTTATAGGACAAGGGCCAGAAATTGAGTGGAAAATAACAGTCTCTCTGCGGCGCCGGAGAATCTTGTTATACATTTTGCAATTTCCCGGCTGGGAAAAAGTAAAACCTCCAGAGGACAGGACATTACCGAGCAATAGCATGGAAATCCGACACAACACCAGGAGCAAAGATTTGCAAGATTTGTCCTGGGAGAATGGACATGGGATGTCTTTCTGGACTCACCGGACACCCCACTGCCACAAGGAATATTGGGAACCCAGACTTGGAGGTAATTCTGGAATGGAGAGCACTTAGATACATTCTTGAATGCTGCCGAGGCTCTGTTATAGGCATCATTAATGAACCTACTTAAATTGGGAAGCTATGTGGCGGGACAGCCCCGGCAGCATCCGAATGACACAAGTTTGAAAGGAATTAAAGAGCCCACAAGAATTATTCTATCATTCTCTATGTAAAAGAATAATTATCCACCAGAAAATAATCTAGTCCCCAACCAAGGAATAAGGAAAAACTAACAGAGATTGCAAACAAGAGAAAATTACATTTTGACCACGCACGCCCCATCATTTCTGTAATGCTAGGTCTGGGAAAGCTTTGATGTCCAGATCAAACGTAAAACTCAGACATCACGGCACCAGTCGGCGGCGGGGGGGGGGGGGGGGGCTGCTATCAAAGGTTGACAACTCATTGTTTTCAGTACCAGGGGAGAGAAAGACCGAAAAGTGTGAAATCTGGGCTGGAGATGCATTGATACATGAACATGCTACTCAGGGGAAAACCCCGTGTGATCCAAAGACGGCAATTTAATGCAGGCCTAACACCTATCTAAAAGTCCAGACTTTGTGGAGCCGGGACGTCTGTAATTGCCACCACCAAGGAGCAATTAGGACCAGATGCTTAACACCTCTCCGCAATACTACGGGGCAAAGTAGAAACACATGGCTGACACATTCCTGCCAGAAACCGGGAAGGCTGGTGTTACCAGCCTATTGGAATGTAATGACGCAACTGCATTGCCGCCAAAGCAGGTTTCATTGTTTCAGGCGTGGGGGGCATCGGTCAATTTGATTGACAGATGAAACTACCCTTCACAGGAAAGGAGGAGGGGTGAAAAGAATTTGGCACTTAATCCATCTAGGTAAATCATCTTACATGGAAAAATAGGCGGAGTTAATGAAAAGGGGAATATTAATTAGCCAACCTGGAAACTAGCCAGGAATTGAATAGAATAAAACTACGAGCAGTGGCCAGCAAGACTTCAGACGCATTCACAATAGTGTACCAGGGAAGCCGGAATTTTAATTTCTGGTGAGAGATTACCCTCTCGTTTTGTTACTTCGATACAATGTCGTATGACAGGATTTCCTAGCTATAACCCAGGTAATACCATTACTCTGATTAGTTTGTCTGCTAGTCTGAAGGCTTGTGTAGTTTCTTGTTCTGCATATTCTCCAAAACTTTACACTTGTGGATTTTCTTTGTACTTAATGTTCCAGTTTCTAGATTTACTATTACACTGTGAACTTTATTTTCTTCTTTCATTCACCACTTGGTTGTCTGATTTGTTGTATGTGATAATTTGGAGAAATCCATTATCCAAGCTACATGAGCGTGTGGCTTATGCATGTACAGGAGATACATTTAGATTCATCCTGTATGATGTTAAACATTGCGGAGACTGACTACTTAGGAGAAATTCCTGAGAGCTACCAGTCTCTTGATAGCGTCCAATTAACATTGATTATTTGGACCAACACTTTGAGTGCCTACCAAGATTATGGTGAAACCACTTGGTTTGAGGAATGGCACCAGTTCACCTTGTCTGCATGATGTCTGCATGAGGACAGACATGACTTAGGACATTCAATATCCCAGACAGATTCAGGGAAGGCATTTAATGTTCGACAGGACTGTGCGACCAGCCCTTCCGACAAGACAGTATGAATGAATCAGAAAGGGAAAGAGTAAGTGAGGTGAACTTATATGGGAAACACTCCATTACACAAATGTATATGAATATGTATGTTTTGAGCTATAGATGTTCTAAATAGTTTTATTAATATATACATATATATTTATTTATTTAGAACTGATATATGTTTATGTAACATGCCATCATATATATCATCATACCATCATATATTATGACTTGAATGTAGGTTTATATGAATGTATAGACATATGTGTTTGAGATGTGTAGACGTAGATACTACCCATCTCCGTTCGTTTCATTCCAGATCTCTTAGGAGCAATGGACAGTCAACAAACCATATCAGGAAGTGACTTAGCCTTGTGAGGGACCAATTTGGACTCCTTCAATCTGACAGTGAACTGCGTCTCACTGGGGGAAGCATGACCTATGTGCTTCTGAGCTTTTCAGCCAGATGAGTTACGTATACCATAATATAATCATCATCATCATATGATCATCAATAGCAATAATAAACACAGTTGTTGTATTTTAAACTCAGTTGTCTGTATAATTCTAAATGTTTATAAATGTTTGTGTAGCGTAATCAAGTACACACATTATTGTATCATTTAGTGGGGGTTCGCACATATTGTCCAGAAGTGGGAATCTATGTCCGGGAGGTATCTTGCCTATGCAGTCATAAGTAACCAGATTACGTTGCATGTCTTAACTCCTCCTTTCTCACTTCTGGTGATACCAAGTACAGCCAAAACTATATAGATATATTCTATCTTTAACGAGCCACTTCTTGGCTGTTTTCTTGAGTATCAGGGACAGTGTCTTAAATCAGCATAAAAGACATTAGTTCCACGTTTTCTCTCTGGGATCTGGGTGGTAACTAGTCCCTTCTGACAGAGTTAGGGGATCTTAAACTGCATCCAGAACTAAACACCAGTAGAAGAAAATGATTTTGGCTGAGTGGTGGCCCATCTGGGATCTAACCCCAGCCAGTTGGTGACACATAGTGAGAGCAACTGGAGGACACTCAGAACCCTTCACCATAAGATCTGGAGTACGACAAGGTTGTGTCCTGTCCCCTCTCTTGTTCATAACATATATAGACAACATATGTAAAGAAACCAGCCAAGCAGAGATAGCAAGAATACCACATGACGAGAACACAGAAGAAGAACCAACTGCAAATCTAACTCCTTTTTGCGGACGAGAAGGGTTCCTGAGAAGAATACTCAACGTATCAAGAAGAGATAAGATCAGAAATGAAGAAATCAGGACTAAAGTGGGGGTTAAAGCAGCACTAGATTTTATCAGAAAACAGCAAGTTAAATGGTTTGGCCATGCAAGTAGGTTACCAGTCAACAGCATACCACAGCAAGCAATGGTGTACAGACCAGATGGAAACAGAGGAAGAGGCCGACCACGTAAACGTTGGACGGAGGGAATAGCAGAGTCCATGGGAATATCGATATATGAAGCCCATAATCGGGCACTCTCACGAAGTTTATACTTCACCTCGACACCGCAAGGTTCAAGAGGAACATGATGAGATGAGATGAGAATTGATATTAAATTTGATGACTTCATAACACAATTATTTCACCAGTTGGGCACCATGTATTCGTAAAAGAAAACAGCAGAATGTTTAATGAGGAAGCAGTCAATGACTGCATCATATTGCCAAAATTGAAAGTACTTTACTTTCCATTTGTCATTTCGCTGCATGCATTTCACCCAAACGTTATTATGGAACCATGGATGTACGTAAGATCTCTCTATGGCTTTAAAATTGATGTTGCTTCAAGTATTATTGACAATTATTGACGACAATAAGGAAGGTTCAGAAAATGAGTGTAGCAGTGAGGAATTTAATCCGCCAAGTAGAGTTGCAAGTGTGTCAAGTAAAGAGCATATATACTTTGTACAAAATGGTCGTGAAAGTGACAGCGAACATAAACATGATTATTTAAGTACAAGCTCATACTCGACTGAAGACCAAGGACTCATGAACCTTTCTAAAAATAAAGTCATTACTTGGTATTCCATTCCATGAAAGACAGAAACTTGCAGACAAGCTTCTGAAAATATCGTCATACAAAATCATAGTTCAACTCGATATGCACAAAGAAATATTGAATCAATAATTTCAACGTTTCAATTATTGATAATACATGATGTGACATATGACATACTGAAATGGACAAACTAAGAAGGAATTATTGTGTTTCAGCACAAATAGAAAACTTTGGAAATAATTAAACTGCAGCATTTTTTTTTTGGAGTTTTGATTTTGACTGGCGTGTATAAATAAAAACATGAAGCTATAGGTCAACCTTGGAGTAAAGAGCATGGGCGTGCACTATTTTCATAGGCAATGCAACGAAATAGATTTACTGCAATTTCCAGATGTCTACGATCTGATAATGTCCAACAGGGACGACAACATGAAAGAAATTATACATTTAAGCCAATAAAGCAAGTATTCAACAATTGGACGAAAACTCTACATGACTGCTATGTCCCGTCGTGCAATGTAACAATTGATGAGCAATTAGTTACGTTTACAGAAAAATGATCTTTGAAGAGACACATTCCCTCAAATCCTGGCAAACAGTGCATTAAAATTTGGCGGTGTTGTGACAGTGATACTGCATTTGTTTTCAATGTGCGATTTTACACCAACAGAGAACCTGAGCAACAACAAGGGACAAAAAAAGAAAACCTAGGAGAAAGAGTTTTACTGGGCATGGTCAAAGGCTTGGAAAATAATGGAAGCAATGTTACTTGTGACAACATTTTTTACAAGCTTGAAATACTGCGACAATATTGAAGGAGAAAAGAATTACAATTTTAGGAACAATAAGAAAAATAACAGAGTTGAACTTCCAAAAGAGCTAATTTCAGGAAAAGATCATATTCGATTTTCCACAAAGTCTGCTTTCGTTGATGGTGCAGCATTGACTTCCTATTGTCCAAAGAAAGGTAAAGTTGTTGTGCTTCTTAGTACAATGCATGATCAACCAGATGTGGATGGAAGTTCTGATGTAAAAAACAAACAAAAAACAACAACATTGATGATCCTTGTCTACAATCACATAAAGGGTGGAGTGGACACAGCCTATCAAAATGTTGCGCTGTTATTCAGTGAAACGCAAGACAAGCAGATGTAGTCATTTTTTACATTTTAGATGTTTCTTCGATGAATGCATTCGTTCAGTGGATGCACCTCAATCCTGAAAGGAACAATCACATGTCACACAAACGCCGATTGTTTTTGATTCAACTGTAGAAGGACTCATCGATATGGGCCAAACATGTCAGCCTGTAACCTTCCACCTAACCTAGCAGGGAATCATTGTGGATCTAACACACGAGGTCGCTGTCATATTTGCCCAAGTGAGAGTGACAGAAAAGGGAGAGATGTTAGTTAGTTAGTTAGTTAGTTAGTTAATTAGTCGACAGAGCATCCTCATTGCACATCGAACCATTCAGTCCATAAGTGTTCGGATCCCCTCCGCAGCCAATCCCGCAGCGTGTATCGTCTAAAGACACCAGTTCTGTGTTGGTTTATCAATCTTGTTTGGCTTCCTGCGTAGTGTTCTTGTTTGGCCACACCTCTTATAATTTGCTGTTCTCGCAGTCTGACCATGGTTGTAGATTCACAGTCATCACTTGGTTCTCGCAAAAGTCTCACTTCTCGTAGAGCATTCATAATGTCAGACTGGTCCATAGCGCGTCCGGCCTCCACAGTAGCCTAGCGTGTGATTTCGTCATCCCGCTAATTTCCGTGTACTCCTGCATGCCCTGGCACGAAGATGAAGCTAATCATTGCCATCAGAGACCTCTCCAGAGACAGCAACCACTCTCGTCGGATCCACCCCATCTCTATCCGCTTTAGCATGCTCATTGAGTAGCTAAGGAAACAAGCCCTAGTGAATGTCTGTGTCTCGAGCCATGTTATTGCTTCACTTATTGCCATGACTTCCATAGTCAGGCTAATTGTGATCTCAACAAAAGCACCAGAGTCCTCCTTCACAATTCTCCCTCCGGCCCGAGCCGTAAAGGCCCATGAGCTTCTCACATGTCGGACGACCGACTCATCTGTGTAGATGACAGCATCACCGTCTAACGAATTCTCGAAAATCAACGCTTGTACTTCCGACTCCACAGCAGCCGGATTTTCTTGTCTGCATTTTCTGTCTAGTTGGATGCAAACTGAAAAGGGCGTACATAAACCTGTTGGCACTTGTACCCACTCCTCGCCAGGTTCTAAGTCCTCAAGTGAACACACCTGTTGAAGAATGTCTTCGGCTTGACCCATCCACGACCTTCCTCTTTTTAACCTGCTGCCCTTCACCTTCATAATTTCACACTGCAGTGGATGTTGTGTGTTTGCGTAAACTCTGTGGTAGGCACGTGTGAGATGTTTGTGTTACCTGCAATAACTCTGTTTGTGACCGCCACACCTTATAACTTTCAAGATTCTATGCTGGGTTCATGTGTGTAAGTAAAATATTTAAGTATTCATTTATCTAAACACTTTGTACTGATTTATAAATCAAAATATATTTCAAAAATGTATTTAAAACGGTCCAGTTTTAACTATATTAAATGGAGGGGGTCTGCATAGACCCAAATGGTGACCAGTGTTACTAAAATATCCTGGTAGTTCTAGGGCCAAACTGTTTCACCTACGTGGTAAGTGTGCGAGGTTGAAGTGTCTAACGTCTCGTGTATGTTTTAAATTGTCTCATTTGATTGTTTAAATTGTTTCACGAATATCTTCTATATGTTTGTTTCCATCGTTTCATTTAAAATATAAGGATGTTGAGTGAGAGATGTGGTGGCAACTGTTGAGTGAGAGGTGTTGTGACAACTGTTGAGTGAGAGGTGTATGTCAACTGTTGAGTGAGAGGTGTATGTCAACTGTTGAGTGAGAGGTGTATGTCAACTGTTGAGTGAGAGAGAATATGTCAACTGTTGAGTGAGAGGTGTATGTCAACTGTTGAGTGAGAGAGGTTATGTCAACTGTTGAGTGAGAGAGGTTATGTCAACTGTTGAGTGAGAGGTGTATGTCAACTTTTGAGTGAGAGGTGTATGTCAACTGTTGAGTGAGATGTTATGTCAACTGTTGAGTGAGAGAGGTTATGTCAACTGTTGAGTGAGAGGTGTATGTCAACTGTTGAGTGAGATAGGTTATGTCAACTGTTGAGTGAGAGAGGTTATGTCAACTTTTGAGTGAGAGGTGTATGTCAACTGTTGAGTGAGATAGGTTATGTCAACTGTTGAGTGAGATAGGTTATGTCAACTGTTGAGTGAGAGGTGTATGTCAACTTTTGAGTGAGATAGGTTATGTCAACTGTTGAGTGAGAGAGGTTATGTCAACTGTTGAGTGAGAGGTGTATGTCAACTGTTGAGTGAGATAGGTTATGTCAACTGTTGAGTGAGAGAGGTTATGTCAACTGTTGAGTGAGAGAGGTTATGTCAACTGTTGAGTGAGATAGGTTATGTCAACTGTTGAGTGAGAGAGGTTATGTCAACTTTTGAGTGAGAGGTGTATGTCAACTTTTGAGTGAGAGGTGTATGTCAACTGTTGAGTGAGAGGTGTATGTCAACTGTTGAGTGAGAGAGAATATGTCAACTGTTGAGTGAGAGGTGTATGTCAACTGTTGAGTGAGAGAGAATATGTCAACTGTTGAGTGAGAGGTGTATGTCAACTGTTGAGTGAGAGAGAATATGTCAACTGTTGAGTGAGAGGTGTATGTCAACTGTTGAGTGAGAGGTGTATGTCAACTGTTGAGTGAGAGAGGTTATGTCAACTGTTGAGTGAGATAGGTTATGTCAACTGTTGAGTGAGAGGTGTATGTCAACTTTTGAGTGAGAGATGTATGTCAACTGTTGAGTGAGAGAGAATATGTCAACTGTTGAGTGAGAGGTGTATGTCAACTTTTGAGTGAGAGGTGTATGTCAACTGTTGAGTGAGAGAGAATATGTCAACTGTTGAGTGAGAGGTGTATGTCAACTGTTGAGTGAGAGGTGTATGTCAACTGTTGAGTGAGAGAGGTTATGTCAACTGTTGAGTGAGAGGTGTATGTCAACTGTTGAGTGAGATAGGTTATGTCAACTGTTGAGTGAGATAGGTTATGTCAACTGTTGAGTGAGAGAGGTTATGTCAACTGTTGAGTGAGAGGTGTATGTCAACTGTTGTGTGAGAGGTGTATGTGAATTATTGAGTGAGAGGTGTGGTGTCAACTGTTGTGTGAATGATGTATGTCAGTTGTTGAGTGAGAGACGTGACACGTTTGTGTGACTTGGGTCTCCATGATTGTTGTGACAGATGTCTTGATGACTCTCCACAGACCTGGAGAGTTCAATGTCTCGACGCTGTACAACTTACCCAAGGAGCAACTCAGTGGAGGCAACTGTACCGCCGTCTATAAGAGATTAGTAAGGGCAGTCTATGTCGGCAGGTTTCCGGACTGTACAAACATTATTGAAGGGGTAGGTACCTCCAGGTTGTAGAGATGAATTACGGCAGAGGTTTTACACACAGAAGTCACACACAACAGGCGGAACAATTTATTGCCTGGCTAACTTCTCTGCAGCTCATCAGGTGCATACAGCAGAATTATATATCATATAAAGAGAATTGATGAATGATACTGAGGCAGAAATACTTTTAACGCATAGATCTACAATGAAATATGACTTTGTGAATATATATATATATATATATATATATATATATATATATATATATATATATATATATATATATATATATATATATAAACTAACGGAAACTGCCTAATTGTTAATGCCTCGATATATGTGAGAAATAGAGCAAGTTATCTCCATGACTAATCCCCTCCTGCAAAGTTAGTATCGTCATAGCGAGTGGCCTGCTCCCTGACTTGGCGATATTTTTCTGTCTCAAATGGCATTTAGAATTCTAGTATGCCCAGTCTAGACGAGACAACGCTTCATGTTCAGTAATGGCATTTAGAATTCTAGTATCCCCAGTCTAGACGAGACAACGCTTCATGTTCAGTAATGGCATTTAGAATTCTAGTATCCCCAGTCTAGACGAGACAACGTTTCATGTTCAGTAATGGCATTTAGAATTCTAGTATCCCCAGTCTAGACGAGACAACGCTTCATGTTCAGTAATGGCATTTAGAATTCTAGTATCCCCAGTCTAGACGAGACAACGCTTCATGTTCAGTAATGGCATTTAGAATTCTAGTATGCCCAGTCTAGACGAGACAACGCTTCATGTTCAGTAATGGCATTTAGAATTCTAGTATCCCCAGTCTAGACGAGACAACGCTTCATGTTCAGTAATGGCATTTAGAATTCTAGTATCCCCAGTCTAGACGAGACAACGTTTCATGTTCAGTAATGGCATTTAGAATTCTAGTATCCCCAGTCTAGACGAGACAACGCTTCATGTTCAGTAATGGCATTTAGAATTCTAGTATCCCCAGTCTAGACGAGACAACGCTTCATGTTCAGTAATGGCATTTAGAATTCTAGTATCCCCAGTCTAGACGAGACAACGCTTCATGTTCAGTAATGGCATTTAGAATTCTAGTATCCCCAGTCTAGACGAGACAACGCTTCATGTTCAGTAATGGCATTTAGAATTCTAGTATCCCCAGTCTAGACGAGACAACGCTTCATGTTCAGTAATGGCATTTAGAATTCTAGTATCCCCAGTCTAGACGAGACAACGCTTCATGTTCAGTAATGGCATTTAGAATTCTAGTATCCCCAGTCTAGACGAGACAACGCTTCATGTTCAGTAATGGCATTTAGAATTCTAGTATCCCCAGTCTAGACGAGACAACGCTTCATGTTCAGTAATGGCATTTAGAATTCTAGTATCCCCAGTCTAGACGAGACAACGCTTCATGTTCAGTAATGGCATTTAGAATTCTAGTATCCCCAGTCTAGACGAGACAACGCTTCATGTTCAGTAATGGCATTTAGAATTCTAGTATCCCCAGTCTAGACGAGACAACGCTTCATGTTCAGTAATGGCATTTAGAATTCTAGTATCCCCAGTCTAGACGAGACAACGCTTCATGTTCAGTAATGGCATATGTGCTCTCGGTTGGGGATTTGTTCTAACCGCTAACAGAACAGAAATGAAACTATCTTTATGAAACCGAGGGGAAGATGATGATGGAAGGTAGAGTGCGCAGCGTTGACTGCGTTCAAGCGAAGGAGAAGAGGATAAGGCGAGACAGCGGAATAAAATAGGAATAATGAGAAGAAACCTCGCACTGTCTCTCGAATTCACAAGAACAGGGACATTACACACAAAGAAGATGTTTCAGAGGCCTGCTCAGAGGCTGAGAACCAGCGTCTCCCAACTCAGTCAATGGGTTAAACAACTAAGCTGCAACAAAAACAAAACGATAACAACGACAATAACAACAACAATAACAACAACAACAACAACACTCAGTATACACATTAAGTTCCTAGAAACTAGAAAAAGCAGCGAATATTCATTCATCTCTAAAAAATTCAAAAATTTGCAGTAGAACAATAAATGTACATGACAGCAAAAATATGCAGTACAGCAACATCAAAAACTATAGTGGACTACAAAAATGTATAGTACAGCTAGAAATACAAGTTACAAAAATGTATAGTACAGCTAGAAATACAAGGTACAATAATGTATAGTGTAACAACACTCCCTGGGGTGAGGGGAACCTGCTATCACACCTTAGTAACGGGATGTCTTCAGACTTGGGACATAGGTGACCTCCATCTACAACTCCCCCCCCCCCCCCCGCCTTTGGATCACTATCTCTCCTGCTATCAACCAAGGGACGTTATCCCTTTCAAACCTCGTCCTAAATACATGACACAACTCTGGTATCTAACTATGTTAACAATATGGTGTATTATACAACCTTAGGATGATGATGATGACTATGAGATAGACCTTGCGACAGCTAAGTGACAAGACATGGAAGCGCTGGATCAGCCTTAAGGATGAGTGGTCATCACAGTAACATGTTCCAAGTAATACTTCATACTGCAATTCAGTCACAGCTTCACCGCATATATCCAGCCTCCGGCCAGGTATAGTCTTCTCCAAGGTGACAAGTGTCGAATCACTGGTACTTGGGATCTCAGATGGATGATGACAATGGATTCCTGCCCACCCTCGGTGTGGTAAAGTCAACTGTCTATGGTGTAGCCGGGGAACTAGGACACTTCTTTGAAGACTCTGGACGTATCGGGTACACTGCTGAACTAGTGAGAATTCACTGTCTGTGAAAGTTACAACGGTGCCTGATCACAGAATAGTTCAGCGGACTCATAAAGCTGATATCAAAATTTAGTTAGTAACTCTGCAGACTCCTACCGCGGATATCAAAGTTCTGTTAGTTATTCCGCAGAGTCTTAACGCTGATATCAAAGTTCTGGTATTTACTCAACCGAATCATAAGCCAAAGTGACCAGACACTTGATTATGGTGTCATCGTTTCTAGCTGTCGGTAAGTCAGTTATCTTAACAGCTGGGACAATTACAACAACAAGGTACTTGCCGGACGTAGGATTATAGTGTATGACAATAGCTAGATGCCATGGTGAACAATACTGGTATGATTGATGTGTAGCTGGCAAAGGGGTAGCTGGCCCTATGCTGAGAGGTAGCTCTCTATAGTAGGAAACCTCGACTTCGCAGTGGTGCCCCAAGGACGGCTTATACCGGCACTTGCCCTGGTCCCTATCACTGGACCCGTCACCAGATCATCACTTAGCTCTCAGAAAGGTAGAACCTGTGGAGGACAACACTCGGTGACAGTAGCGTGACTCAAATTTACCATAAGCGCATACACAGGACCCCCATTACTCAGTTGGTTGGACCCTTCACATAAGGGAACCGACTCCCTCATTGGCTGCTCTCAGATGCCGAGGATGTACTGGGCCTAGGACCTGACTGACCGTTGTCTAAACTGGGTCATTTCCCCCGGACTGGAGTAGAGCTGGGCCGAGGTTGTTGGTCTCTGGTGTCCTTTCCTTAAAGACTTCTACATAACATATAGGGTTAGTGAATTAGATGTACTAATAGGCAGAATGACCCTGAAGTAGGGCCGATGGCAGCGCATCCGAAACCCCTCCGGTACTCCCATTCTCCCTGGTTCAATTTCGCCTACCCGCCAGAGATTATGTGGTACCATGCCTTAAGTACAATATATCCAAAATATCCCATATAATATACAGGGTGATCCCCCTGTAGCAGAAATCCACACCCCGTTCCCCCCTCCCTTGTCCCAGGTCGGGGCATTTCGAACGGTGTCACTGTTAGACATGAACAGCCCTGTCGCATCGATCACTTACCTCTGTCAACCTCTCAGTAATCCACTATATATTAAGCTGGTATTCCGTCGAAGGGTACTAATTAAACGTCAGATGCGAGGAAAGCCAAGAAGAAGAGCCAGTGATCGCCCCACCAAGTGACACGAACTTCGATTCACGAAACGACATTGAAACGACCTCCGATATTTATGCCGACCGGTGCCCTAGCTTCGGCTCAGTCTCCCGGGTTCTTAGACATATGGCATGCCCTGGTATATGTAACTATTTTATCTACTTCCAGTTTCCCCTCAGTGAACGCCCCCGCTACGCCGATGCGGACTACGCTCGAGTACATGAAGCTGACAATGTGTAAACTCAAATTAAACGTCTCGTTTCCCTGAACTCGATTTGCCCAACCTGCCGTGGCTTGGAATAAGCTGCGCGCTACCAACCGAGTAAATACACATGCAGTACACCGCTGGTAAACACACGCTGTTCCCCAAGTTTAAATACAGGCCCACCGCAATTTAACAGTTCACATTTGACCCACTACAACGCGCCGGTCAGTACACGCGGCCTAGCAATCTTGGGTCACGGATTACCGACACTATGACAAAAAATTAAATGAGTTACACATACCTTCAGCTGGCAGTGCACTGGTAATATTGGAGCCGTTGTCAATCAACAGGACTTGATGTCAGAACTCTTCAAAGCTTATCAAGACATGGGACATGGGGGGGGGGGGGGGAGGAGTCTCTGTGGCGAAGTGGTCAAGCCGTTTGACTCATGCTCCAAAGGTTGTGGGTTCGATTCCGGGCCGCGTCCTTTGGTTTACGAGTGTCGGAGACTCCTGTGGGTCGTCGCTAAAAGCTACGGTGTTCGTGCTTTGTGCGACGCTTTCCGTGCTGCGGAAAGAGACCGAGCCATATGGGATAAAACCCGGTGCAATGAAGTCGACCCTGTCGACTTTTAAGCGACTTTTTTTTCAAGACATGGGTCGTCCCGCTCTCCATTACACAATTAGCAATAAGCCATACGGCCGTCTACCCGCCAGCTTGCACAGATCACGACTGAGTTCTTTGTTGGTTAATTGATTGAGGAATCGACATCAAAGCATTCGGGGCATTCCCATAAGTGCTCCGTCCCCATCCTCAGCAGCCAGTGAAGAGTTCCAACACCAATAGTACCAGTAGCAACCTGATTATATGTCCGTCTCGTTTTTCCTCTGAGCGTTGAGCATCGGTCAGATCCCCTTGTCACTCCACGCTGTCTAATTCTTGCCAGACCATGGTAATCCATTTGCTCATCCGAGGTGTACACGTGCTCCCACAAGGCCGCAACCACGTCTGCCTTGTCATGTATCAAAACTCCACCAAGTTCTGCAGAGCCAGCCAATACGTCCGCCTGTTCATTTCCCAGCATACTGGTATGCCCCAGAGAAAAGATCCAGGCGATGCTTGCCACCCGTGACTTCCTAAGCGAAGCAAGCCACTCCGCACGAAGCCTGCCCGTCATAACCCTCATCAGCATGCTTTCTGAGTCAGTTACAATCACGATGTGTGAGTGTGTGTCGTATTCTCCATGCAACGGAGAGCCGCAGTGACTGCCTCCACCTCCATTCTTAAGCTTGATGTTGTGATATCATATCCCAGGCTCTCCTGCACCAAACGTCGACATTTACTTTGGCTATGAACCCCAGCCACTTCTCTCACCTCTTGACACCGAACCATCTGTGTAGATAATACCATCAACAGAGTGAGCATTGTCCTGAATTAGTTGCTGGATTTCCACTTCCGTGGCCCCTGCTGGCCACTCACTGCACTCCCGGTGTAATGTGATTATAACTCTGCACAAGTCTGACTACTCCGCTGGCACTCTGACCCACTCCTCTCCGCGCCTAATGTTCTCCAAGGGGCACACCTGTCTGATCGTATCCTCCGCCTGAGTCATCCATGATTTCCCTCTTATCAGTCGCTGACCCTTAACTGCGTCCAGCGCCTCATGCAGTGGGTGGTCTGGGTCTTCAGCTACTCTGATGTATGCTTTCGCCTGCATCACCTTGAGCCTACCAGCAACAGTCGGCAGACCAAGGATGTAAAGCATACACACTACTGGGGTGTCTCGGGTGCATCCTAGAATGACCCGCATAGCTTCGTTCTGTATACGCTCTAATTTCACCAGCTGACTCTCTGATACAGTGAGCAGTCCTAATCCATAATCAATTACTGACAGGATAGAGTGCTGGTGTAGTGTGAAAAGCATACTCTGCTCTATGTCCATTGCAGCCATAGTTTTACGTGCACTGAGTCCCTTTTGAGATCACAACCGTCTCCACATGGTCCTTGAAGGATAGGCTCCTGTCAAATGTGATCCCCAGATACTTCAGTTTGTTCTCTCTGCTGAAATTTCGACCATCTATCGCGAGGCTTGAGACATCAGCTCTGACAATCCTGTTGTCCAGAGAGCACCACTAAACAGCCGCCTTTTCCGG
Source organism: Cepaea hortensis (assembly GCA_963921405.1). Taxonomy (NCBI): domain Eukaryota; kingdom Metazoa; phylum Mollusca; class Gastropoda; order Stylommatophora; family Helicidae; genus Cepaea; species Cepaea hortensis. Next base: position 3,494,780 of record OY992884.1, read on the forward strand.
GTGGATGACAGCACTCATTTCTGTGCACCAGTCAATCACTTTATCTACTGTCGCCTGTAACTCCTGGGCTGTTTGCTCCCTGTCTCTCCCCTGCCTATATGCAAGAATATCATCTGCAAATGTTAGTATCCTTCCAACCCCTGGTGCTTCTAGGTTTACAATCTTGCTCGTATACACATTAAAGAGCACCGGTGAGACTGCAGATCCCTGTGGCAGTCCCGGAGTTAACATATGTGGCTCTGAGGTCCATGCACCCAGACGGAGAGCAACCCGACGAGAATGCAGGACGGCTGCCATCCAGTTCACGAACCAGGGATTGACCCCTTCTCCATCAGTGTGGGCATCAACATTGCCATGCGCATGCATGCACCGTCAGTAGTGACAGAACTCAGTTCCCTGGATGTTTCTAGACATTCGACCAAGGGAGAGCGATCGTTTTGGTCTGGGTGGGGTAATTTGGTGGTTCTCTCCCCTCGACCACAACATTTCACCAGGAGGCAAAATTCCACAAGGCGAATCCGACCACGTTTCGGGACATATACTACAGCTAGGACTACAAGGTACAAAACTGTATAGTACAGCTAGAAATACAAAGTACAAAAATGTATAGTACAGCTAGAAATACAAAGTACAAAAATGTATAGTACAGCTAGAAATTTAAGGTACAAAGAATGCATAGTCTTCTTCTTCTTCAGCGTTCCGAGCCATTGCGGTTCTTTGCTGCAGATACAATCAGTCTCCATTCGTCTCTCTGGTGGACCTTCTCTTGCCAGTCGTTGATTCCAAGTGCTTGTAGGTCTGTATGTATATTATCTCTTCACCGTCTTCTTGGTCTACCTCGGGGTCTACGGTCATTTATTTCCTGAGTGTAAGCGAGTTTTGTTTCCCTATTATCTTCCGTTCTTTCTATATGCCCCAGCCATTGTAGTCTATTAGCCTTCATGATACCAGTGATTAGCGGGGACTTAAACAGATCATAAATGTCTTTGTTACTTCTTCTTTTCCACTCTCCACTTTGTGTATCCCTAATGGGCCCAAAGATGCGTCTTAAAATTTTGTTCTCAAAGATTTGTAACAAGGCTTCGTCTCCTTTCGTTGTACTCCAGGTTTCAGAGCCATACAGCACAACTGGCCTAATCAGTGTTTTGTATATTGTGATCTTGGTGTTACGAGATAGCGCCTTTGATTTTAGTAGATGTTGTAGTGCATAGTATATCTTATTTACAGAATTGATTCTAGTTTGTATTTCTTCCCTTATGATGTTGGAGCAGTTGAAGATTCTACCCAGGTACTTGTATGTTTCCGTTCTTTTAATGGTCATATTATCTATTTGTATGTGGCCAGAGTTTTTAGCCATTCCCATTCTTGAAATTACCATATATTCTGTCTTATCTTGGTTGATAATCAGCCCCATCTGTTGGGCTTTTTTCTTTAAGTGAGTCAATATTTCCAATGCCTTTTGTTCATTTCCCCCTATAATATCTATATCATCTGCATAACCAAGCAGATTGGATGTTCCTCCTTTACCTTCCTTACAACTTTCTCTAGAGCCAGATTGAAGAGTAGCGGCGATAGTGCATCACCCTGTTTCAAGCCAGATGTTATTTGGAAAGGTCTGATTTCCTGCCTCTATATGTTACTATATTATAAGTATCTTCCATGCATAGTCTGGTCATGTTGATTAACTTCCTTGGTATTCCAAATTCCCGAATAGCATTCCATAGACTATTCCTATGGACACTATCATAAGCCTTTTTAAAATCCAAAAAAATGTTATGGAGATCTCTTTTATATTCCCAATTTTTCTCGGCTATTTGTCGTAAGATAAATATCTGATCTATTGTTGATCTGTTTTGTCTAAAACCCGCCTGGTAGTCACCTAATATGTATTCTGAATATGGTTTTAGTCTATTTAGTAATACTGCGGATAGTATCTTATAGCTTATGGACAGTAGTGATATTCCTCTATAATTTTCACACTGGAACTTGTCTCCTTTCTTAAAGATAGGTATCAATAATGACTCTTTCCAGTCATGGGGTAATTCTTCTGTCCTCCAGATCTTTATTATTAGTTCGTATAGTTTTAGATGTAACGCATGGCCACCTGCCTTTATAAATTCAGCAGCAATTCCATCAGTCCCAGTTGCCTTATTGTTTTTAAGTCGTGTGATTACATATAGGATTTCTTCAAAAGCAGGTTCTTCAATTTGTGGTTCACATGTTAGAACCTCTTCCTGTGGGAAAGTGTTACTTGGAGCTTCACAATTTAGTAATTCAACAAAATATTCTTTCCATGTGATACACATTTCTTCATTGGTATTTATCATATTCCCATTTTGTCTTTTGTTGTTTGTCCATCAAGAATGATGATGACCATTAATTTCATCCAGTGAGGTAGAAAGTATGGAGCCGTGGGTTCTAAAATGGCTGATAAGGCCTATTTTGGCCTCGAAATGTTCTTTTACAATGTGGACAAAGATTGGCTGACGTTTCTGGAGGAGGATTTCCTGCAGTGGTCTTTCTGTCCTGCCTTTTCTTTACAGCTCTTGCAGTCCTGGTTGCCTGACACATGACTGCACCCTTGTGTAATGATGCACGCCACGAATTTCGGTCTCTGGCTGCACTCTCCCAGGTGTCATGGTGAATTCCAAAAGCATTCAGAGAGATTTTCAGAGTGTCTTTAAAGCGTTTCCTCTGGCCGCCTTGTGAGCGTTTACCACAACGCAGTTCGCTGTAAAAAATTCGTTTAGGGAGCCTGTGATCTGGCATGCGAGTCAAGTGACCAGCCCAGCGAATCTGATTCTTCATCAGTAGAGTGTGGATACTGGGCATGGACGCTCTTTCTAGGACTTCAGTGTCTGGGATCTTGTCTTGCCATTTAATCGTCAGTAGGTTCCTTAGGCAGACTGTGTGGAAGTGGTTTAATTTCCTAGCGTGTCGCTGATAAACAGTCCAGGTTTCACAAGCATATAGCAGTGTGGATAATACAACTGCTTTGTAGACTTATAGCTTTGTTTGCAGGCTTATTCCAGTTCTGTCCCATACATTCTTGTACAGTCTGCCAAAGGCCACACTGGCCTTGGAGATTCTTGCATTCACTTCGTCATCAATTGTGGCAGCTTGTGACACAGTGCTGTCAAGATAGGTGAATTTGTCCACAACACTTAGTCTATGACCATTCACTTTGATATTCCGCACAATGTGATTATTCCCTGGAGCTGGCTGGTACATAACTACAGTCTTCTCCAAGTTGATATTGAGCCCAAAGTTAGCACAGGCATGTGAGAAAGCTGTAACATTATGTTGCGTATCCGCCTCTGAGTTGGCGTATAGAGCGCAATCATCAGAAAACAGGAGCTCTCTGACGGTGTCGCTGTTAATTTTGGTTTTAGCTTTCAGCCTTCTGAGATTGAATAACTTTCCATCCATACGGTAGTTGATGTCTATTCCAATGTCGTTGTTCTCGAAGGCATTGATCAACATGGCTGAAAACATGAGGCTGAACAGTGTTGGTGCCAGGACACATCCTTGCTTCACTCTATTGGTGACAGGAAAGGGCTCAGACAGTTCACCATTTTCCTGTACTCTTGCCTGCATGCCGTCATGAAATAGCCGCACTATTTGGACAAACTTTCGTGGACAGCCATATTTTGCCATAATCTCCCACAGTCATTCTCTGCTGACTGTATCAAAAGCCTTGGTAAGGTCAATGAAAGTGGAGAACATTTCGCAGTTCTGTTCCTGACATTTCTCTTGCAGCTGCCTTGCAGCGAAAATCATGTCAACAGTTCCACGTTCTTTTCTGAAGCCACATTGACTCTCAGGAAGAAGACCATGATCGAGATGGGCCGTGAGGCGATGGAGAACAATTCTGGCGAGTATCTTCCCTGCAATTGAAAGCAAGGAGATGCCTCTTTGGTTGTCACAGGATTGGCGGTTTCCTTTACGTTTGTAAAGGTGGACTATTGACGCGTTCTTGAAATCTTGTGGCATGGTCTCGTTCACCCATATGTTTCTAAAGACTTGGTGAAGCTGCCCTGTTAAGACCGGCCCATCTGCCTTGTATATCTCTGCTGGGATGGAGTCAGGACCAGGTGCCTTGCCACTGGAGAGTTGCTGGATGGCTTTGTTTACTTCCACTATGGTTGGCAGGTCGTCAAGTGTCTCATTGGTGGGAACTTGAGGAAGGCAGTTGATGGTTTCATCATCGAAGAAGGAAGTTGCATTTAAGATGTTGCTGAAATACTCTGCCCAGCGTTGAAGGATTTCTTTTTTATCGGTGACCAATGTTCCCTCATCTGCACTGAGGAGGGGAGCTATGCCTGGTGATGAAGGACCATAGACCGCTTTCAGTGAGTCGTAGAAGTTTTTCATATCATGTCTGTCAGCAAAGCCCTGAATTTCATCAGCTTTGCTGCTCAGCCAGGAGTCCCGCATGTGCCGAAGGTTCTGCTGCACTACTCTCTGAATGTTCTTGAAGGCATCTGTTTTTTTTTTTTTTATGTTGACTTCGGGTCATTCACATGTGCCTTGAGGAGAAGATGTTTCTCGGCCAGCAATTGGTTGATGTCTTCGGAATTTTCATCAAACCAATCTTTATGCTTTCGGGGGGCTGGACCAGGATATCCATAGCAGTGTTGTAAATTATGTCCTTTACGGCTCTCCATTCTGTTTATGTATCCTGTTTAGCAGCAGCATTGGGCTTGAGGCGGTTTTCCAGCATATTTTCAAACGACTGCTGCATTTCTTGCTGTTTAGGCGGGTGACATTTAGCTTTTTTTGCAATTTTACCCCTTGAGGACGCCGTGGTTGCCTGATGTGAATGTTTATTTTCGAGACAATGAGACCATGGTCTGTCCAACATTCGGCACCACACATGGATTATGTTACCCGAACGTCTTGTCTGTACCACTTCTCCTGACGATGACATAGTCAATGAGGTGCCAGTGTTTCGAGCGAGGGTGCATCCACGATGTCCAATTTCTCATGGGGAGACGGAAAATTGTGTTGGTAATCAGGAGATCGTGTTCGGCACATGTCTGAAGGAGGAGAAGTCCATTGCTGTTACAATTTCCGACTCCGTGCTTTCCAATAATGCCACTCCAAGAGGTGGTGTCCGTGCCTACTCTGGCATTGAAATCCCCAAGGAGTATAAGTTTGTCTCCTTTGGGAACAGATGTTAATACATTGTGCAGGTCCTCATAGAACTTGTTCTTGACATCATCTTCGCTGGTCATAATTGGTGCGTAGACACTCACAATGGTTGCATGCTTCCTTCAATTCAGCAGGGGCAACTTAATGGTCATGAGCCTGTCGTTTAAGCCTTTGGAAATCCAGCTAATTTGTCGACCAAGGCCGAATTAATGGCAAATCCCACACCGGATTGACGTCTTTCTTCGCTTTTCCTTCCACTCCAGAAAAATGTGTGCTAAAAAAAAAAAAAAAAAAAAACCGCGGCTAGCTGGTTAGGTAGTGATGGAGCAGACAATGTTTAGGGCACCTTTTCTAGCCCCTTCCTCATGCTATGGAGGTGAGCAGTGTGTTCCTACAGAGGGCTGCTCAGTCGCTCAGGGGGCTGCCGAATCCCACTGCTGCTCCGGTCAGTAGAAGACGTTCATATGGCCTGAGCCGCCTGTGTGCAGGTCTGCGACTACGGCTGCCAGCGTACCCACGCCTGCCGCTTCCCCGCTCGCCCATCGCCACAGGGCTTGAAGGTGATATATGACGTTGGATGAGGAATGACTTGTGCGATGACTTGGATTAAAGTGAGGAAGAGTTGCGCAATTCGTCGACCTCTCTCGCCTGAATCCATCTAAATCCAGTGGCAAGACAAGTCGAGACGATTGGAGACGAATACTGGTGCAGTGGATGACCAGGGCGCTCTACGTGCCTTGCCGTGCTCATTACGTTTCACAACGCTTAGCAGGTAAACGTTGTCTTGCCCGTTGAATCAGGAATGATTTTTTTCCGCGCAGTCTACCGAATCCTGTCTTCACATGCTGGGTAGGCATACCCTTGTTTACCGCTTGGTTTGACAACAAATCGGCTACCCAAGCCTGGTTTAGCCAGCCTCTCACAGCTGTTGCCCGGGGGGTGGCCGCTGTCGCATGCTGACAGCTACTAGGAGCCACAGGCGCGAGCTGGGTGTCAGGCTTGGACCAGTGGGGGATGGGTCCTGAAAAGGACAGAGTCATCCTTACCAAAGGTGCTACCAATGCCTGACACCCCCGTACCCCCCCCCCCCCGTGTCTTTTAAACCATATGTGGTGTGTTGGTGCCCTCGTTTCATAGACTCCAGTTCTTTAAAAAAACTTTCTGGATTCGTTTTTCTGGTGATTAGTTTCCATATCTTTGATTATATTGCTCATATATTCTCGCTTCTGCTGTCGAACTATTTTTGTAGCCTCTTTACATTCATTTCTATAATGCTCTTCATTTTGGATGTTGTTGATGTCATTTAGCCATAACTGTCTGGCATTCTTTTTCCTAATGACTGCTTCTTCACATTTTAGATTGAACCATCTGTTCTTTCTATGCGTGGTTAACACACCGAGACATTCTTCTGCGGTAGATTGAATTGTATTCTTGATGTTCAACCAAGTTTGGTCAACGCTTTCCTCCAACGGGTTTTCTAGAATTTCAAGCTTACATTTTATGTCATCTGCAAATTTCTCTTTGACTGTAATTTCTTGTAGGTTTTCTCTGTTATATGTTGGGTGTAACCTTTGTAGTTTAGCATAGAAAGCTCTCTTAAGTTTTATTTTAAATTTTGCCCCAACCAGGAAGTGGTCGCTGTGGCACTCAGCTCCTCGATAGCTTGTAACTTGTTGTATGTTTGATGCATTTTTGTTGTTAATTAAAATGTGATCTATTTGATTATAGGTTCTCTTGTCACATGATTTCCAAGTTTGTTAATGTATATCCTTTCTTTGTAGTCTGGTACTGCTGATATGCAGTCCTTTGGCTTCTGCTAGGTTGATGACTCTCCATCCATTATCATTTGAAGTTGTATGTAGGCTTTCCATACCGGCAACTTTGTTATGAGTTTGCTCTCTACCTATTTTTGCGTTGAAGTCTCCCAGCACAATCAGGATGTCCTGTTTGGGGGTTTCTTCTATGACATCTTCCAGCTCATTATAAAAGTCTTCTTTAATATCATCTTCTTTCTCTTCAGTAGGTGCATGTACATTAATCATCGTTATATTTTTCCATTTACCTTTTATTCGTAATTTACTAATCCTGTCATTAACAGCTTTAAAGTTTAGAACGTTCCCCCATAACTCTCTTTTGATGACAAATCCTGTTCCTAATTCATGTTTATTTTGGGTGTTTCCTCCATATATTATAATCATTCCATTTTGCTCTAAAGTACCCTCTCCTGGCCACCTTATTTTTTGAATTGCTGTTATATCCATTTTATACTCAACCAGCTCCCGGGTTAATTCTTCGGCCGCTCCAGCTCGATATAGTGTCCGTACATTCCATGTTCCAAATCTCAAAAGTTCTTTAACGTTCCAAGGTCGATGTCCGAATAAGTCAGTCCGAATTCGATGCTCATGTATCTGTTTCGTAACAAAGAATGCATAGTACAGCTAGAAATACAAGGTATAAAACACACACACACACACACACATACACACACATATGTCTGTTAAGGATCATGTTGTGGCTTTGTCGGTGACTGTTGTAAAGGGACTTAATGCACCGGCGGCGGTGGCAGCAACTAGGCTGGAACAGAGGATGCATTACATGCTCTTTCAGCAGCTAATAATGTCAGTCATTGTGTATAGTTTTGGACTTCTGAACGTATCAAAGAACTAGCTTGAAAGATTGGATCGCATACAGAATGCGGCCATGCGGGTGATCCTGGAGTGTACAAAGGACACACCAGTTATATGCATGAAGCATATCCTGCTCCTATTAACAATGGCGGATAGGCATAGTGTTCTTCAAGCCAAATGGTACCTAAGAGTCGCTGCAGACAGGGATCACCCTCTTCAACAAATCATGGATATGGTCAAGGGTCATGGACTGAGAATAGGCAGGTCCTGGATGGCACAGGCAGTAATACTTGTATCTATACGTCAGGTGTGTGATCTAGAGACCATCAGTCGTGAAAAAGAGTGGGTTAGAGTACCGGAAGACATGACGGACTGGCACAATGTAATAGTAATAATGGGTCGTGAGTGCAGAGAATAGGCAGCAGGCTGCACTGAGTTTGAAGTGCAATAGCTGATCCAGGATAACACACATCAAGGTGACATAGTGATCTACACCGATGGCTCAGTGGTGAGAAACAGACGTAGTGGCTGGGGATTCACTGCGAAGGCTATTGAACAATGCATAAAAAGGAAAGTCTGGCATATGTGACTACGACCTGCAGTATGAGAATGGAGAAGGAAGCAGTAACAGCGAAATTCCGTGGTTACATACCACTGCAACGCACATTGTATTCATTACGGACTCAATGAGTATGATTAGTAAAGTGGGGAAAGGAATGTTTCGTGTAGAATTGATTGCCTTGCTTCAGAGGTCACAGATTGTGATAATTGTATGGATTTTCTGCCCCAGGTCATGCTGGAGAGCGGGGTAATGAACAGGCTGAGAGGCTGACAGGGAATGCACCTCTTGGTGGTAGATTAGCTATGGACGAGGGACAGGTGGTCGGGCGCCCGTGGGACGAGGGTGGGGAAGCGGAGGAATAGACTGAGAACCCGTATGTGGAGAGGATGATATTATAGCAGGTGATCTGGAGGGGTTCTGGACGAATGTCCAAATTGAGAGGGAAGACAAGGAGAACTTTCAATCAGATGGCAGTTGAAATGATACGCAGTGCGTCTCTTCGCTTGCTGTTGAACAATTGGATGGAGCGCGGATGGGAATGTTCTGAGTGCAGTGATGTCCGTTCTTAGCTTATATCACCCCTCTTATATGACCACACCCTCTCATATGACCAACCACTCTCATATGACCAACCCCTCTTATATGACCAACCACTCTCATATGACCAACCCCTCTCATATGACCACCCCTCTCATATGACCAACCCCTCTCATGTGACCAACCCCTCTCATGTGACCATCACAAGCATTAGAAAGAATAACAGCCCTCCATATACACAAGGAGAAATTTATTCGATAAACATTAATCAACGGCTGGTCGAGTGGCTAGGATGCCGGGCTCTCATTCAGGAGATCCGGGTTCGAATCCTCGGTAAGGTGTGGAGTTGTTTCTGTCCGGGCAAAAAGAAAATTCTAACCTGCACAGTTCGCGGCGACTGCACTAGCCATGCGGTCTTAATTCCACAGGCTCATACCCCCCTGTCCTACACCAATCAATCAATCATGTGCCATGCCGGAAAGCGTGGGCGGTCATGACTCGCCATTTCACTCGATCACCATAGTCGTGGATCAGCTCAGTGTTCCTGTCTCGACCATGCCATGTGGCCAAGCTATCCAGGTATTTACTTCTCGGTCTTCCTCTTGGTCTGTTCCCTTCGATCTTGCCAATTGTCACCAAGTTCTCCAATTTATTTCTTTTCGTAACGTGACAAAAAAACTGTGATTGTCTACGTCTAATTTATATAATCAATTTGTCATTTTCATTTGTTTCTTGTAGAACTTGGTCGTTGGTTTTTCTGTCTGTCCATGGTATTCTTTGCATTCTCATCAGAAACCACATTTCTGCAGCCATCAGATGACTTGCAGCTTGTCCACGCTTCACATCCATACAAAAGCATATGTTTTATGTAGCACCTCAACACTCATTTTCTCGTTGCAAATGAGATCTTTTTATTGGTCAGTATGTTTTTTTCATCTTGCAAAAGGTTGCCTTCGCCATGGCGAATTTTGTTCTAATCTCTTCAAGGCATCTCCCATCAGATGTTATGACTGTACCGAGACAACTATATCGATTCACTTGTTTAAGAATAATCCCATTTACTTGTATATTACATTGTGGTATTTCCTTCTTCTTATTGACGACCATAATCTGTGTTTTCTTACAAAATAATTCTAACCCAAGTTGTTCACTGTGTACAACAATCCCGTCTACTAAATGTTGCAGATCCTGCTCATTGTCTGCAATCAATACTGTATCATCTGCATATCTAATGTTATGTTGAATGAAAGAATGTATGAGAGGAAATAGAGAAGAAGGGCAGAATGTCAGACGGGCCTGCGTGCCCAATTCTTAACCCTTTGAAAATAAAGACTTATTATTATTATTATTATTATTATTATTATTATTATATCCCCCCCCCCCCACCAATGATGATTCCTTTTATATCGTAAACATTTACGAAAATACTTTCACTGTACAGGAAAAAACGATCTGGAGACATTACGCATCCCTGTCTCAGACCTCACTTAATAGGCTAATATTGACATACTTCATTATAAATTTTTATGGCAACTTATTTTAGTTATTTAGTTATTTAGTCTCAGTTCCAACTTCACAGCAACGGGTCGTCCCCATTATGCTCCGTTCCTGTGCCAGTGAATATCACACAAAATGCTCCCCACTGCCCAATTTTAAAAGTGGAAAAGACAGTAGTCTCGACAAACAACAGCTCGCACAGATGCACTGTGCATAATGCCGCCGCCAGAATGTCAATAAAATAGTCCCCCACGAAACACCCAGTTCATTTCTGATGGAATCAGCAGTCATTTTCCTATCTGGATGTTTCCTAGATGTTCACCCACACAGTCCACGAAAATACAGTTCATCGTCGATGGCAGTGGCAGTCAACCAGAAGCCCAGCGGCCACGCATTTCTGCAAAACGCAAAAACCGGTCAACTCTGGGACATAGCCATCTGCCATCGCTCCGAACATGCAGTCACGTTCCAAAAAACCTCGGGCAGATTCAAAAGCATTTCACACGAAGCTCACAGCTCACAGTGTCGCGCCACGCACTCAGTCAGTAGCAGGGCGACGGAACCATCAAGTCTCCTTAGTTGCCTCTTACGACATGCATGGTAGGCTACAGTGTTGCTATTCTTTGCTTCCCTTACGGGCCCCGGCAACACATGGGAGTTTTTATGGCAACTTGTTGTTTCCAATACATGTATTTAATCAGTCTAAGCTCTTTGCCAACAATTTGCAGATCTGCAAGCATCTCCATCATGTTGACATGTCTTACTGTATCAAAAGCCTTTGTGTAGTCGATAAATCAAAGATGTAAGGCTTTGTTTACTTCTGTAGAACGTTCAATTAATATTCTCAGCATACAAACCTACATTACTCTTCTCCTATTTCGGGTTGTATTTTCTTCCTAACTCTTTGCATGATAATTCGTAGCAGAATCTTTGTGATGTGACTCATTATACTAATTGATCGCCTTCCAAGGCTCCAGATTTCTTCAGTATTGCAATAAATATAGAATGACATAATATCTCCAGTAGCATATATTGTGTTTCAGCTGTCTGGTGACTTGGTCTATTCCATATATTGTGTTTCAGCTGTCTGGTGACTTGGTCTATTCCATATATTGTGTTTCAGCTGTCTGGTGACTTGGTCTATTCCATATATTGTGTTTCAGCTGTCTTGTGACTTGGTCTATTCCATATATTGTGTTTCAGCTGTCTGGTGACTTGGTCTATTCCATATATTGTGTTTCAGCTGTCTGGTGACTTGGTCTATTCCATATATTGTGTTTCAGCTGTCTGGTGACTTGGTCTATTCCATATATTGTGTTTCAGCTGTCTGGTGACTTGGTCTATTCCATATTCTTCTAGATTCCACCTTGCTAGGGTCTCCAACACACGACAACATTGAATACACACTGAAGACAATTGACGAGGGGTCTTCGTTTCATTAATCCAAGTTTTATTGAGCACACCTCGCTGTTCGGTTCACAAACACTGACCAGATCGTGCCCGGCTTCAGTACCTATAGTCTGTCCAGAAATGAATGCCGTTATTCACGATCAGTTATTTTGAAAACTGTCTGTTGCATCGTTATGAAATTTTTCCTGCCGTCTTATATTTACCCCCACCCAAGGAATATGTCTTTGATAGATCCACAAGCTACTTAAATCATGGAAAGCGGCGACATTTCTTTGATGTTTTGGTGAAAAACTAGTGATTTCTCGCTAACAAACTTGTTTTACAAGTATGAATGCCCCGCCAATTCAGATGAGGTGCAATGTCTACTCTGCTGAGACGGAACATGATTACCTGTTTTGCACGACGAATATAGCTGTGAATATCTCTGTAGTAGGCTTCCTTCTTAACGGTCAAGATGTTGGTCCTCTTTTCATTGAAGTTTATAGAATGATTCGTATGTTCGTGTGTTGTCCCCTCATTTGACAACGTGTTTCTTCTCACGTTTCTTGTTATGCCACAATATGTCAGTTCCCACCACAATATGTCAGTTCCCACCACAATATGTCAGTTCCCACCACAATATGTCAGTTCCCACCACAATATGTCAGTTCCCACCACAATATGTCAGTTCCCACCACAATATGTCAGTTCCCACCACAATATGTCAGTTCCCACCACAATATGTCAGTTCCCACCACAATATTACTCTTTGGTTGGTATTCAACGCGTCTAGAGTGAATATATTTGTTATAATAACAAGTTGTAAAATTGTGTTAACAAATTAGTAAAAGTTTTAGTTCATATTGTCAAATATAATGTATAAGTGTATAAGTAAAATAAAATTGCAATAATTAGTTATTTATACTGCTTAATAACCTATAAATAATTAATAGCAATGGCAAACTACTGAGCGTAATCTTGCCAAGAAAACAACAATCAGCTGAAAGATGCTGATATTTACAGCCATGCCCTCCCTGTAATCAATCAATCATGTGCCATGCCGGCAAGCGTGGGCGGTCATGATTCGCCATTTCACTCGATCACCAGAGTCGTGGATCAGCTCAGTGTTCCTGTCTCGTCCATGCCATGTGGCCAAGCCATCCAGGTATTTTCCTCTCGGTCTTCCTCTTGGTCTGTTCCCTTCGATCTTGCCAGCTGTCACTAAGTCCTCCCTGTAAAGGATATGCGAAATAAAAAACCTCGGTAAAGAGATTTAACTCATGTTTTTCCGTGTTATTTCGGTTAGCTCTACATTAACTCTTTGTGTCATGTCAGTAGGGCAGTTATAATTTCTGTTGAGATGTTGTCTGGACTCGGGGTCTTGCCAGATTTCACATGGTTAAGAACATTCTGACCTTCTATCTTCATAATTGATGGTCCTTCATTATTACTCCGAATATCATAATGTTCTTCTCTTGTATCTTCATTAAGGTTTTTCACATAATTTGACCATGTATGTAACATCTCATGTTTTCCTATTATGATATTTCCATTTTTTTGGTTGTTTTTGTTTTCAGGCAGCCTGTTGATGTAGGTGATCTTTTATTAGTAAGTTCCTGAATTCTTTTCTGCATCAATTTGGTATGTTTACTGTTATGTTGATTTTTAATTTCTATACAATTATTTTCAAGCCATGCTTCTTCGGCTTCTTTACATAAATGTCTGACTTTCATGTGAACCTCTTCCTAATTGTCAGGATTATTTTAGTTGTGTCTTCTTATTTCCGTTAGTCTTAACATTTCTTCAGTCATCCATTTTATAAGGCCTACTGTCTTTAATATTGGGATAGTTGTTTCTGCAGCAAAATTCGTCAACATTTCCGATTGATCATCCACAACTTGAAATAAGATCTCTAGATCAGACAATGCATAAAATCTGTTCTTTACTTCTATGTTAAAAGTGTCTTGTATTTATGTGTCATGTTTTAATGCAAACAGATCATATTTAGTCTGTCCTGGTGCATATTTGACGTTCTTTAACTTTACCTTCTATGCGCCTATAATCAATATGTGATCACTGTAACAGTCTGCATTCGGAACTGTTTTTAACGACTGTTAACGCATTTTGAAATCTTCTGTTAATCAAGGTGTAATGGATTTGGTTTCTAATCCTGCTGTCAGGGCTTCTCCATGGCCATAATCCTCTGTGATGGTGCTTAAACCAGGTGTTTCCAATAATCAGTTTATGTTCTTTTACCCATTCCACAAGTCTGTATCCTCTCTCGTTTCGTTCTCCAAAACCATGTTTATCTACTGTGCATCCATCTCCTTGATTCCTTACTTTCGCGTTGAAATCACCCAGTAGGATGTTTATTTCTGAATTTTTACATTTCTTTAAAGCATTCTCCATGTCATTATAAAATCCCTCTACACTTTCTTCACGGCTTTCTCCCGTTGGGGCATATATTTGAATGACGTTTGTGTTAAAAGCTCTGCCACTTAATTTTACCAATATAGCCCTGTCTGACAATGCCCAATATCCTTTAACTGATTTTGATATTTGCAGATTTAAGATAATTGCTACACCTCTTTGCCTTTCCTCTCCTCCAGAATATATAATTTTTAAATCCTCTTCTGTCTTAATCACTGTCTCTGTCCATCTCGTTTCACACAATCCTAATATGTTAATATTTTCTCTACACATTTCTTGTTTTAAGTTATCCAATTCTCCATCTGCACTCATTATTCTAACACTCCTAGTTCCTACTTTCAATTATAGTAATCGCTTGCACTCAGTAGCCTGCTGACGGTCTGGAGTCACCTGGTGCACATGACCATCCCTATCGGGCGAGGCTGCTCCCATGGAGCACCCATTTACGCCGTTTCCCTGATTTTCGATGATATCGCAAAACATAATTTTCTTGCCATTTGTAAAGAATGTAGTTTGCCAATGCTTTCCTTCCTAGCAGTGACCATACTGGTCAATGACCGGAGCCATTGCCTCCCCAAAAAGAGATCCTCTGCCTACAGTCGTGAAGCTGAAGACCGTAACACATAACTATCGGTCGGCTGCTCCTCAACCTCATCCACCACATGCACCCATGGCTTCACATATCGCTGATTGGGAGGCTAAACGGGTACACCACCTTGCCCAAGGGTGTCCTGTAGGCTAGCGGAGGGAAGGAGGCACATCACTTCTCTTTTGATATGGGATAACCCAACTCCACTACCCTGATGTTATGGGAATGTTTAACAATTAACATCTGTGAATGTAAGGGAATGCGCCCTTGGGCCGAAACCCGTAGGCCGACACATCAGACTATAGCGTGCTTTTTTGACCAGGTAGCATTCCTGGGAGACTCTCACTTTTGTGGTGCCATCTACAACTTAGATTGCCAAGTTGGAACGGTCGAAGACAACGGTCATCCCTCGAATGAAGGCAGGGACAGTCCGTAGCATTTTACGCCATCCTGGGTGGCTTCCATAATTGCAGAGCCGACACATAACGCTCTGGTGCTGGGCTCACCGAGGGAATCGTCACGTCCTGCTCATGGCTGCTTTAATTCATCACTTCAATATATTGGGTATCGTTCACCCCGGGCCGTTCCCGCACAAACCAGACAGGTCTGCAGACGGTATCCACTCAGCGAGTTTTCGGACATGTGCTTGTCGTTGCGCCCGTCAGAGCTGTTCCAGGCACGACAGACATTCGGAAAACTACCTAGTCAGAGCTGTTCCGAACAAGAGCGGCATTCGGAAACTAGATAGTCAGAGCTGTTCATAGCACGAGAGACATTCGGACGAGACATTTCACTCGGACGTAAATGCGTAGTGCCAATTTTTAGTTTGCCACCCGTAGGACGACACTTCCGACTTCAGCGGGCATTTTTTAATGAGGTTAGCCTTCCTCGAGTTTCGAGGCACGTTAGACTTGTGATGTGATGTCGCCCACATCTCAGCTGGTCAAGATAGAACGATAAAAGACATGACGGTCGACCCTCAATGGAAGGCAGGGGCAGACCATGGGCATTCCCTCGCTATCCAAGGAGGCTTCCATAATTGCAGAGCGGCACATATTGCTCTGAGGCTGGGCTCACCCGAGGAGTTGCCTCGTCCTGCTCATGGCTGCTTTAGTTCCTCAATTCCATGTGTTGGGCATCTCGCTTTGCCACTGGTCGCTCAGCACACACCAGGAACGGTCAGTCTGCAGGCAACATCCACTAGGTCAGCTTTCGCTTCGGACTTTGCAATGGATTCGCTAGCCGTGCGTTCCATTTCGTGTTATTGAGACGTTTTTCCACCTTTGTCTACTCTCTATGAGTTAGAAGCAGACTGTTTTCGTAACCATTTTGACTATGGCTCTTCTTTTACCTTTTCGTACCCGCTCACGAGGTAGGCTACATATGCTGCTGGCTCAGCACCTTGCCTCCGTGTCGTAGTAATCCTTTATTACTTTAGTGTCGTCCCTGGAGTGAGGGGAATCAACACCCACATTTTTATTAACCCAATATTATTGTCCTAGAGAAACCACCAGAATCCGTCCACAAAACTCCGTCAGTCTGTAGACACCTCTTTCTTACTCTCACCCACCCCTGGATCATGCCCCCTCTCATTCTTCCCCAACACAACATACACAACAACTCTAGCTTTAACAAATAAATACAAAAATAATTTATTAAAGCAAAGAGTATGTGTGTGAGAAATGTGTGTGTGTAATGTGTAGAATGTGTGACGAATATTCCATCACTTTCGATAACTTTGTTTCTAATTTCTTGGTAGTATATCGTAGCCTCATCAAGTGGAACCTGTAGAATAGAGAATCCCCAGTTGAGAGCAACTCAATTCTGACCTTAATTAGGTGAGTGTAGGCCGATAGCAGCACTCAGATCTATAACAGATAACCGAACTCTGTTATACGGCCAAATAGCTCATCACATTGGTCTGAGACATGAGAACACACGCAAAGATTAATGGAAACGGGTAGAAACCCAGCAGCTGCCCTACTGGAAGATCCTACCATTTTACATTCCCTTCATCCCTCCCAACCATCCTCAATCTCTCTGATTATTATCCCACTACATTGTCCTTAACTCCCTGAGTTAAATGATATATCACACAAGCTAGTTAAAGCTACACAATAGGCTACTAGTGCCGACGCTCCTATAATACTTTCTATCACCGCACTTATAGAACATTCTATCACCGCACCTATAATACATTCTATCACCGCACCTATAATAATGTACTCTATTCCTAAACATACTCTAAGTTAAATATGTTTAATAGAATACCATATGGCTATTCCGTTTGAAGATAAATATCAACACTTGACACTATAGTCTCTTTCGATAACACAACCAGGAATACTGCCGATCCTTCGCCCTTCATAACTTTTGGTCGACTCCCTCAACTTGTTTACCTCAACTGGTTTTAATTCGGGGCTTGAGTGACGTCACCAAAAAGTCTAGACGCTAATCAGTCCAGAGTCTGGCTTTCTCCCCCTGTTTTCGACTGACTGGAATCAATCCGCCGTCTAGTTTGCTTTCATCTGGGAATCCTTTGTCTCGTACAACAAATGTCCCGTTTGCCGGTGAACCAGAGGATTTTTCCCCACATCACAGAATCCATCCGACGTCTGTCCAGACATTCCGTCTACAACTTCAAAGGCTGACTATCGCCTTGCAAACGGATGGCTCTATTCTCCCGTCTCGAGCAACAACTTGTTAACAAAATGCCGACTGTGTGTAGACATTTGACGCGACTTATTTTGTTCCTCAGTCCCCTACTCATCAAAGGGTAGCCTGTTTTTGTAGACGAATGTCGGGTCTTTTTGTCATCGATCGAAACTATCAAGTTTTTTTCGCGACACTCCGTGCAGCAGTGAACGAGAAACGGCCAGGCTCTCTCATCTGGGAATCTCTCATATTCCCCAGCTGAGAGCCTTCGAACAAGTATCATAACTGGGCATGTAGCGTGCTCAGTATCACACCTCTATTTTTCGGTGGGTGGGTATCGGCCCGGCTCTCACATATGATGGTTTATAGCTTAGAGGCGTTCAGCCTAAACCCTCGACAGAGAGCCTTAGAGTATTGTCCGGACCAAGAAATTCTGCCTTCGTGCGCCTGATTTAAACCTTTGACTGCTATCCTCAGTCTACCTGCAGAGCAGCAGGTTGTGTCTCTCTTAGTCTGGCCCCTATCCCATAGGCTGTCCGATTTGTAGTTTTCATCCATCGGCAAGCACATGGGGACAATGGGACACGCAAGTTCCCCCACCACGGCAAGGTGGAGACACATCGGGGGAGATCTGTGAATCTAAGGGGATGTTTAACAATTAACATCTGTGAATGTATGGGAATGTTTAACAATTAACATCTGTGAATGTATGGGAATGTTTAACTATAAACATCAGTGCTGTTATGGGAATGTTTAACTGCTGACTTCGGTGATTTAATTTGAAGTGTTTTAAGAAAACTCTTAAATCAATGATGGTATGGTATCATTTAAATTCACATATTCGACTGTGTGCTATGTGTAACTATTGACATACGTGATTGTTTTCCACTTTAGAATAACCCCAGTACGGGCGATACCTTCGTGTGTAGCGGTGCTAGCCTTGTCTTCCCACCAACTCTTCCAGGCTACTCCAAGACACCATACATATTCGATCGAGTGGGCGACAGGTATGTGTTCTTTCACCTTGTAGATACATCCTGGTATATTTGCCAGATGGTGCGAGTCTAAAATACCAAGAGATGGCTTTTCCAGAACTGGCCAAACTATTCTGACATCCTTATATCATCTGCTTACATCTTCCCGGCTCGTGTCTCTGATCAGCTGTTGACCACACGCAGTGGATGCACACCTTGTTCTTGGGTAGAGAATGGGTGAGGTGTTCTTGCTTGCGAGCTTGTTTTCTCTAATACACTAGCTCTCTGGGATTCTCAAGTAAATGCGATCTGAAGAAGGCAACAGACACAATGATCTCAATGAACGGAAATGAAACAGTAACTTTGAAATCCCGCATCAGATAACGGAAGATATCATGTAAGAAACTAGGCCTTGTTACGGTGAATCGCTCTCGTAACTGATGGAGCTAACAGTGAGCAGACTAATACAATGTGAGAGGCTAGGCCTTGTTGCGGCGATACACACATATAAATACTGGTTTCAGGTCGTTATCATATGTAGTTATGTTTCTACAGCCATTTGTGATTTACCTATTAACTTCTCGTATTTGCACCAACTACATGTAGTCTGACTGATACCAACATTACACACACACGCACACGCACACGCGCAAGCGCGCGCGCACACACACACACACACACACACACACACACTATCCAGTTCATGAATTATCCAGGTACAAAACTACTGCCACGTGTCCACTCTTCTTGTAAGTCGACACTGGTGTTCCTCCCCCTCCCCCTCCATGTGTGTTTATCGCTATGCCGTCTTCAGCTTTCATTATGGCAGTCGCCGTCTTGTCTATTGTAGCTGGGTGACCCCATGCGTGGCAGGGGTAGCAATGTTAAAATGACATCAATTAAGCATTGTTTACCTCATTGACCGCCTTAAGTTGGCTTTCATACAATGGTATGAGTGCCGGTCGTTCAGAAAGCAATGGCAAACTACTGAACGTAAACTTACCGAGAAATAACAAACAACCAACAAAAAAAATGTTGTGGTTGACTGCGACGTCCTGAAAAGGATATGCAACTAACTTTGCCTCATAAATAATGTATGAAAAAAATGCGTGGAGCCCTGGTAAAGATGTGGACATGTAAATAATGTTACGTGACTCATACATAAAGAGACGGCAATTAACTGACAAGCCAGTTTGTGTGACGGACACAGATACAGCTGTAGAGATCTGAACCATCACACTGATAACAGTTATACTGTGTCTCTGACAGGTTACCGACCATTGGTTTCCCGGACACGTATGACAGGATCTGTGGCCGTCCTGGGCATGTCACTCGCAGATACAAGTGAGCAGACGATAACTGTCCCAGAGGATGAAGTTAGCACTATTGTCAGCTATCTTAGAGTCTGATGTATTTAGTCTAAACCTGTTCCACCGTGTTTATGCTTTCTCTACACATGTTCCACCGTGTTTATGCTTTCTCTACACATGTTCCACCGTGTTTATGCTTTCTCTACACATGTTCCACCGTGTTTATGCTTTCTCTACACATGTTCCACCGTGTTTATGCTTTCTCTACACATGTTCCACCGTGTTTATGCTTTCTCTACACATGACCCACCGTGCTTATGTTTACTCTACACATGACCCACCGTGTTTATGCTTTCTCTACACATGTTCCACCGTGTTTATGCTTTCTCTACACATGTTCCACCGTGTTTATGCTTTCTTTACACATGTTCCACCGTGTTTATGCTTTCTTTACACATGTTCCACCGTGTTTATGCTTTCTCTACACATGATCCACCGTGTTTATGCTTTCTGTACACATGTTCCACCGTGTTTATGCTTTCTCTACACATGTTCCACCGTGTTTATGCTTTCTCTACACATAACCCACCGTGCTTATGTTTACTCTACACATGTTCCACCTTGTTTATGCTTTCTCTACACATGTTCCATCGTGTTTATGCTTTCTTTACACATGTTCCACCGTGTTTATGCTTTCTCTACACATGTTCCACCGTGTTTATGCTTTCTCTACACATGACCCACCGTGCTTATGTTTACTCTACACATGACCCACCGTGCTTATGTTTACTCTACACATGACCCACCGTGTTTATGCTTTCTCTACACATGTTCCACCGTGTTTATGCTTTCCCTACACATGTTCCACCGTGTTTATGCTTTCTTTACACATGTTCCACCGTGTTTATGCTTTCTTTACACATGTTCCACCGTGTTTATGCTTTCTCTACACATGATCCACCGTGTTTATGCTTTCTCTACACATGTTCCACCGTGTTTATGCTTTCTCTACACATGTTCCACCGTGTTTATGCTTTCTCTACACATGACCCACCGTGCTTATGTTTACTCTACACATGTTCCACCGTGTTTATGCTTTCTCTACACATGTTCCACCGTGTTTATGCTTTCTTTACACATGTTCCACCGTGTTTATGCTTTCTCTACACATGTTCCACCGTGTTTATGCTTTCTTTACACATGTTCCACCGTGTTTATGCTTTCTCTACACATGTTCCACCGTGTTTATGCTTTCTCTACACATGTTCCACCGTGTTTATGCTTTCTCTACACATGACCCACCGTGCTTATGTTTACTCTACACATGACCCACCGTGTTTATGCTTTCTCTACACATGTTCCACCGTGTTTATGCTTTCTCTACACATGTTCCACCGTGTTTATGCTTTCTCTACACATGACCCACCGTGCTTATGTTTACTCTACACATGTTCCACCGTGTTTATGCTTTCTCTACACATGTTCCACCGTGTTTATGCTTTCTTTACACATGTTCCACCGTGTTTATGCTTTCTTTACACATGTTCCACCGTGTTTATGCTTTCTTTACACATGTTCCACCGTGTTTATGCTTTCTCTACACATGTTCCACCGTGTTTATGCTTTCTCTACACATGTTCCACCGTGTTTATGCTTTCTCTACACATGACCCACCGTGCTTATGTTTACTCTACACATGTTCCACCGTGTTTATGCTTTCTCTACACATGTTCCACCGTGTTTATGCTTTCTCTACACATGTTCCACCGTGTTTATGCTTTCTCTACACATGACCCACTGTGCTTATGTTTACTCTACATATCTAACATTGGCTATACGATGATCGCAAGTTTTTGTTGTGGTAAACCACTCCTTTCCCTTCTCCCTCTGTGTATGTGTCTGTATGTGTGTCTGCCTCTCCGTATCTATTCTACACACAAACATACACACACACACACGCGCTCACACACACACATATATATATATATATATATATATATATATATATATATATATATATATATATATATATACATCACAACTATCACATGATTGTCTAAGCGTGTCCTCTAATATCGGGAAACCCACTCCAACTGCTGAGGTACTTGTAATGTATGTCCCCAAGTCAAGGACGAGAAGTCAACATTTTAGTCCTACTGACCAGTGTAGGAGTTGAACATGCTGCCTCTGCATCAGTGCGCCTGAAGTTTAAGAGCAAGTGCTCTTACCCATTCGGCCATGCTTACCTCCTGTTAATGGATTAATTCAATGCATTATTGGGTATCTTACAGCATTTGTTGTGGTGGAGCATTTATCAATTTGCCCTGAAAGATAACTTGATTCTTAATATAAATCATGGCAGTTTAAAAATTATTCAGAGTATCCAGAACTAAAAAACAAAAATGTTGGTACAAACTTCCCATCATAAACACTGACTTGCCGTCACAATAACTAGAAAATCCTGACTTGAAGTTAAGGCCTGTAAGTTTGTACTGAATGTAATGAAAAAGGCGGACATGGAGAAAATTCCAGAGACACGAAACTAATGGTCTAGTGCAGGGGTGACCAACTCGAGGCCCGCGGACCGCATGCGGCCCGCCAGACGTCAAGTTGCGGCCTGCGGAGTGGGAAGCGATGATGTGGTCGCGGCTGTAGCACGCTTGCTTGTTTACTTTAATTAACAAAAAAAAAACACATTATGTGCGTGGCTCGGCAGAAAATATTATTTCTGAAATTTGGCCCGCCAGCTGAAAAGGTTGTCTAGTGTCTGGATCTTGCACTCACTTAATGCATAACGTCTATAATATATTGAAATTTCTAGAATTACCTTTCTCTTTTAAAAGTAATGATCTCCGAAACAGCAAGGAATTAGATAACTAAAGTGCACCATATAACGGCATATCTGTCAAAAACTAATTTAATGCCTATATAGTACCTTGCAGTGTGTGTGTGTGTGTGTGTGTGTGTGTGTGTGTGTGTGTGTGTGTGTGTGTGTGTGTGTGTGTGAGGGGGGTCTTTAGCCTGTGGAATTAAGGCCGCTTGACATATCTTCATTCAAAATTAAAAACCAGAAGTTCAAAATATTTAGTTATAGTTTGTTTATCTAACAAGTCCTTGGCAGAACGCCACACTCATAATAGCCCCTTCATGACAAGCATAATTTGATGCGAGTTATCTTATAAATGCCAGTCTCCGTGGCAAAAGTGCCATAGACAAAAGGTAGGTCATGGGCGACTCGGTGTAAACAGACAGCCTACACGTTCATGCAACCCAGTGTGAAGATGAGAAGATAGGAAATCGTGCGTCCCATGAAAATATCGAGGCAGGTCTCTGAGCAGGAGACAACTTCCACTGCAGGAAGTTGGTTTTGAGCTACCGTCGAGTTTCGACGTAGTTCTTAACTTCGTAGCACGGCCAACAAATGTGTCGCTACATCTGTGATTGGGTTATGTGATTATTATTACTGTGAAGTCATTGTGGATTCTAGGTATCGTTTGTGACGTAAATATTAGTGTATGTTATTAAACAACTAGAGTCAAAAGAAGCTGTGAATACTGTGTCCAGTTGATTCATTGAGTTGTGTTGTGTTGACTTAAAGAAGTAGCTGTCGCCACTCCTACAGAATCGGAGCTCATAGAACATTCTTGATGCACACAGAAACATACAAGTGTACGAGCGCCGCAACGAAAACCTTCAACTCTAAGAATATACATAACGGAGAGCCCGCACCTAGCGGGATTGATTCAACGAGCCGGAAAACTCATGTCGGGCAGCATCAATAGTACAGCTCACCCCAGTTTATGTCATCTGCCCTGGTCAAGACAGCACTCTCTTCCTGGCATATGGGTGCTCGTCTATGACAAAAAGAGTTATGGACGTGGTTTATGATCCCTGATTCCCGCGTTCGAAACAGCCACGCGCGATTTGGCAACAGGCTGCATTGCACTGGGTTATTTTTTTAAATGGTATGGGTGTCCCGTGTATTGGCGGGGCCCATAAGGGAAGCAAAGAATAGCAACACTGTAGCCTACCACGCATGTTGTAAGAGGCGACTAAGGAGGCTTTATGGTTCCGTCGCCCTGCTACTGAGTGAGTGCGTGCCGCGACACTGAGCTGTGAGTTTCGTGTGAAGTGCTTATGAATCTGCCCAAGTTTTTTTTTTCTTTTGGGGAACGTGACTGCATGTTTGGAGCGATGGCAGGTGGCTATGTCCCGGAGTTGGCCGGTTTTTGCCTTATGCAGAAATGTGTGGCTGTTGGGCTTCTGGTTGACTGCCACTGCCGTCGGTGATGAACTGTATTTTCGTGTACTGTGTGGGTGCACATCTAGGAAACATTCAGATAGGAAAATGACAGCCGATTCCATCAGAGATGAATTGGGTGTTTCGTGGGGGACTGGTGTGTTGATATTCTCGCGGCGGCATTATGCACAGTGTATCTGTGCGGGCTGTTGTTTGTCGAGACTCCTGTCTTTTCCACTTTTTACATTGGGCAGTGGGGAGCGTTTTATGTGATATTCACTGGCACAGGAACGGAGCATAATGGGGACGACCCGTTGCTGTGAAGTTGGAACTGCGACTAACTACCTAAGTGAACTAAGAAATAAAGTCTATTGAAATGCACAAATGTGGTTGCTTTCTGAAGGTACGAGTCGAACAGAATGGGTGAACGAGTAAGTTATCGTATGGACTGTTAAATGTATGTCAACAATAATAACTCATATTTAAGCCAAACAAGTGTGGGTTGGCCTGATGGAGAGAGGCGCGGATAATAGGGACAGCTAATCCACACGCAACATTTAGTCCACTACATTAGAAGTAGTGGCACGTGTGTGCACTACGATTGAGTTCAGATTCGAGCGAACGAGAAAACACACACACACACACACACACACACACACAGCCACCCACCCACACACACACACACACACACACACACACACACACACACACAGAGAAAGGATGAATGAATGAGTGAATATCGTCAAGGAATTGTCTCCGTCACACAAACACATAGTGGCGGTCACACAAATGCATTAGGGTAAGGGTGGACGGACGGCGGCAGAAACACAAGAGGTGTTTACTAGGTCATCGTAAGTTTGGTCCGTCAATGCAAGAACCAGTATCATTTACTGGCAGAGTTAGCGGTATAGCAGCTGATAGATGACAGATTGAAGAATGTAGGAGCCAGTGTCATGTACTGGCATAGTTGGAGGTGATAACAGCAGACAGATGACTGTTCCAGGTAAATCGTTGATGTGGAAAATACAGGCAGACGAACTCTACCTGAAGTGTGAATTTACAGGCACTCTACCTGAAGTGTGAATCTACAGGTACCCTGTCTGAAGTGTGAATCTAGTTAGTTAGTTAGTTAGTTATTTAGTTAGTCGACACATCACCCTCATTGCACATCGAACCATTCAGTCCATAAGTGCTCGGATCCCCTCCTCAGCAAATCCCGCAGCGTGTAGCAGCTAACAACACCAGTTCTGTGTTGGTTTATTAATCTTCTTTGGCTTCCTGCGTAGTGTTCTTGTTTGGCCACCCCTCTTTTAATTTGCTGTTCTCGCAGTCTGGCCATTGTTGTAGATTCACAGTCATCAAATGGTTCTCGCA
The DNA here is from genome assembly GCA_963921405.1 of Cepaea hortensis. Lineage (NCBI taxonomy): Eukaryota > Metazoa > Mollusca > Gastropoda > Stylommatophora > Helicidae > Cepaea > Cepaea hortensis. The sequence continues at coordinate 3,520,118 of OY992884.1, forward strand.
AAAGTCTTACTTCTCGTAGAGCATTCACAATATCAGCCTGGTCCATGTGGTGCCCGCCCTCCACAGTAGCCTTACCTGCCAGCTTGTCAGCCCGCTCATTTCCTTGAACTCCCACATGCCCTGGCACGAAGATGAAACTAATCTTTGCCAGCCGAGACCGCTCCAGAGGCAGCAACCATTCTCTTCGGATCCACCCCCTCTCTATCCTCTTGAGCATGTTCAATGAGTCGCTAAGGAAACATGCCCTAGTGAATGTCTGTGTCTCGAACTATGTTATTGATTTACTTACTGCCATGACTTCCATGGTCAGGCTACTTGTGGTTTCAGCAAAGGCACCAGAGTCCTTCACAATTCTCCCTCCGGCCCGAGCCGTAAAGGCCCATGAGCTTCTCACATGTCGTACGACCGACCCATCTGTGTAGATGACCGCGTCACCGTCTAGCGAATTCTCGAAAAATCAACGCTTGTACTTCCGCCTCTACAGCAGCCGGGTTTTCTTGTCTGCTATTTCTGTCTAGTTGGATGTAAACTGAAAAGGACGCAAATACGTATGTTGGCATTTGCACCCAGTCCTCGCAAGGTTCTAAGTCCTCAAGTGAACACACCTGTTGAAGAATGTCTTCGGCTTGACCCATCCACGACCGTCCTCTTTTTAACCTGCTGCCCTTCACCTTCTTAATTTCACTATGCAGTGGATGTTGTGTGTTTGCGTTAACTCTGAGGTAGGCGTGTGCTCTGCAATCTTGTATTCTGTCTTCAATGGGTGGAAAATCAACAAGGTAGCGCATCGCCCTGCATGCTGTATCTCTTGTACATCCAAGAATATTGCGCATAGCTTCATTCTGTATCCTTTCCATCCTTTCTATCTGCTTACGGCTGAGAGTCATGATTGCCATCGTATAATCAAAAACAGACATGACCAGCCCTTCGTATAGAAGACATAGATGGCGCTGCTCAGAAGTGTGAATCTACCGGCACTCTGCCTGAAGTGCGAATCTACAGGCACTCTACCTGAAGTGTGTATCTACAGGCACTCTAACTGAAGTGTGAATCTGCAGGCACTCTAACTGAAGTGTGAATCTACTGGCACTCTACCTGAAGTGTGAATCTAGAGGCAGTCTAACTGAAGTGTGAATCTACAGGCACTCTAACTGAAGTGTGAATCTACAGGCACTCTAACTGAAGTGTGAATCTACTGGCACTCTAACTGTAGTGTGAATCTACTGGCTCTCTACCTGAAGTGTGAATCTACAGGCACTCTAACTGAAGTGTGAATCTACATGCACTCTACCTGAAGTGTGAATCTACATGCACTCTAACTGAAGTGTGAATCTACAGGTACTCTAACTGTAGTGTGAATCTACAGGCACTCTAACTGAAGTGTGAATCTACAGGTACTCTAACTGAAGTGTGAACCTACAGGCACTCTAACTGAAGTGTGAATCTACAGGTACTCTAACTGAAGTGTGAATCTACTGGCATCACTCAAGCGAGAAGCTTTGATGTGGGAAGCAGATACCTGCTACACCAACACGACCACACAATGCGATTCTCAGTATGTATTTCTTCAAGCACAAACTTAATATTTGTAGCATGCCTGGATACCACTCTTAAATGTGGGGTGTAGATGGATACATTGTCCATGACAGACTGGCATGTGGGGCAACCAAGGAGCGGACTGCCTGGCTTCACAACCACCCGCGGTTTGAACACTCAACGTTGGCACGACTAAGGCTGAAGACTACCTAGGGAAAACCGAGTAACGGGTGAAAGAAAAATATCCAAAAATGCTCGGATCAGGTGCAAGATTTACCGAGGACATTGCTTGGTCCTTGTTCTTCGAGATGACACTGATCTGCTCATGGTTTACACAATGTACTGTGAGTCAACTAGGCAACTAGCAGACTCATCAATTATAACCACTTGCTCACATTGCAGTATCAATTTCCTGAACTTTCACGAGATTTCCGTTATTAAAACTGATTTTGTGAAGCCTTTCAGCAAATCCATATTGGCCCACTAGTGTGTGTGTGTGTGTGTGTGTGTGTGTGTGTGTGTGCGTGTGTGTGTGTGCGTGTGTGTGTGTGTGTGTGTGTATGCGTGTGTATGTGTGTGATCTGGTTAACTGAACGAGTGAGTAACTCTTCATAATATGACTTCACGAATGTATGTGGGACTCTCGCACATCGTAACAGATCTGCTGGAAATCAATGTAACAGGTCTGCAGTAACAACCTGTAACATATGTGCAGTAATATCTTTCAGGAGATCTGTAATAGCTAGCCATACGTGAACTTCTAGTAACAAACTTTCCTCTGGTCTCTGGGTAGTGAGATCGGACGTCCGTGTGCATTGTTGCGCACGTAAAAGATCCCTTGGCAGTTGGAAATCGAAAAATAGTAGACTAACAGCGCTGTCCGGAAAAAATTTCAAATTAAAAATCTACCCAACAGTATTTCAGGATTTTCGCTGGTGCTACGGAGTTCGTGCACTGAGCTGAGGTTCCCCAGACTTAGGTTTGAGTTATGAGGAGAACGGAGCACTTATGGGTTGCAAAAAATCCCTTGGCAGTTGGAAATCGAAAAAGAGTAGCCTAACGGCGCTGCCCGGACAAAATTTCCAGTTAAAAATCTACCCAAACGTTTTTCAGGATCATCGCTGGTGTTAAGGAGTTCGTGCACTGAGCTGAGTTTCTCCAGAATTAGGTTTGAGTTATGAGGAGAACGGAGCACTTGTGGGTTGCACCCGTGTGCCGTGATGTTTATCCATCGACTAAACTAAACTAAACTAAAATAATGACGTCATTGTCACACTAAACGACACTATCTGGTGGTATGACATCATTGTCACGCCAAAAGACACTATCTGGTGGTATGACATCATTATCACGCCAAAAGACACTATCTGGTGGTAAGACATCATTGTCACGCCAAAAGACACTATCTGGTGGTATGACATCATTGTCACGCCAAAAGACACTATCTGGTGGTATGACATCATTGTCACGCCAAAAGACACTATCTGGCGGTATGACATCATTGTCACGCCAAAAGACACTATCTGGTAGTATGACATCATTGACACGCCAAAAGACAATATCTGGTGGTATGACATCATTGTCACGCCAAAAGACACTATCTGGTGGTATGACATCATTGTCACGCCAAAAGACACTATCTGGCGGTATGACATCATTGTCACGCCAAAAGACACTATCTGGTAGTATGACATCATTGTCACGCCAAAAGACAATATCTGGTTGTATGACATCATTGTCACGCCAAAAGACACTATCACTTCCTTGTGGTATGACGTCATTGTGACAGTAAACTACATTCTCTAGTGGTTTGATTTCATTGTGAAAGGAAACGACACTGTCTGGCAGTTTAATGATATTGTCACAGAAAACGACACTCTTTGGTAGTATGACGTCATATTCACACCAAAAGACACTCTGTGGCGGTATGACGTCATTGTCACACCAGAAGACACTATCTGATGGTATGACATCATTGTCACGCCAAAAGACACTATCTGGTGGTATGACATCATTATCACGCCAAAAGACACTATCTGGTGGTAAGACATCATTGTCACGCCAAAAGACAGTATCTGGTGGTATGACATCATTGTCACGCCAAAAGACACTATCTGGTGGTATGACATCATTGTCACGCCAAAAGACACTATCTGGCGGTATGACATCATTGTCACGCCAAAAGACACTATCTGGTAGTATGACATCATTGTCACGCCAAAAGACACTATCTGGTGGTATGACATCGTTGTCACGCCAAAAGACACTATCTGGTGGTATGACATCGTTGTCACGCCAAAAGACACTATCTGGTGGTATACATCATTGTCACGCCAAAAGACACTATCTGGCGGTATGACATCATTGTCACGCCAAAAGACTATCTGGCGGTATGACATCATTGTCACGCCAAAAGACACTATCTGCTGGTATGACATCGTTGTAATGCCAAAAGACACTATCTGGTGGTATGACATCGTTGTCACGCCAAAAGGCCCTATCTGGTGGTATGACATCATTGTCACGCCAAAAGGCCCTATCTGGCGGTATGACGTCATTGTCACGCCAAAAGACACTATCTGGCGGTATGACATCATTGTCACGCCAAAAGACACTATCTGGTGGTATGACATCATTGTCATGCCAAAAGACACTATCTGGTTGTATGACATCATTGTCATGCCAAAAGACACTATCTGGTGGTATGACGTCTGTGTCACATCAAACGGCACTCTGTGGTAGTCTGACGTCATTGTAACAAGAAACGACACTCTGTGGTGGTATGACGTAATTGTCAACCTAAAAGACTCTATCTGGTGGTATGACGTCATTGTCACACCAAACGACACTCTGGTGGTATGACGTCATTTCCACAGCAAACGACACACTCTGGTGGTATGACGTCATTGTCACAGCAAATGACACTTCCTGGTGGTATGACGTCTGTGTCACATCAAACGGCACTCTGTGGTAGTCTGACGTCATTGTCACAAGAAACGATACTCTGTGGTGGTATGACGTCATTGTCACCCCAAAAAGACACTATCTGGTAGTATGACGTCATTGTCACACCAAACGACACTCTGGTGGTATGACGTCATTTCCACAGAAAACGACACGCTCTGGTGGTATACGTCATTGTCACAGCAAATGACACTTCCTGGTGGTATGACGTCATTGTGATGGTAAACTACATTCTCTAGTGGTTTGATGTTATTGTCACAGCAAATGACACTTCCTGGTGGTATGACGTCATTGTCATAGTAAACGACACTATCTGACAGTATGACGTTATTGTGACAGCAAACGACACTTTCTGCCAACATGACTTCATTGTCACAACAAACGACACTCTGTGGCAGTATGAAGTCATTGTCACAACAAACGACACTCTGTGGCAGTATGAAGTCATTGTCACAACAAACGACACTCTGTGGCAGTATGAAGTCATTGTCACAACAAACGACACTCTGTGGCAGTATGAAGTCATTGTCACAACAAACGACACTCTGTGGCAGTATGAAGTCATTGTCACAACAAACGACACTCTGTGGCAGTATGAAGTCATTGTCACAACAAACAACACTCTGTGGCAGTATGAAGTCATTGTCACAACAAACGACACTCTGTGGCAGTATGAAGTCATTGTCACAACAAACGACACTCTGTGGCAGTATGAAGTCATTGTCACAACAAATGACACTCTGTGGCAGTATGAAGTCATTGTCACAACAAACGACACTCTGTGGCAGTATGAAGTCATTGTCACAACAAACGACACTCTGTGGCAGTATGAAGTCATTGTTATAGCAAACACAACTACATTCTAAAACACGTTATAGTACCAGTGTTTGTATGGTAATATTAAGGGGGGGGGGGGGGGGAGGAACCAGGGAGCCCAGGTCAAATATGTGTTAGAACCTCGACGGAGACTCGAATACCCGACCACAGAGCTGAAAGGCAAGCACTCTGGCGGTTATCATCCATGCAGTCACTTATACAAAATATGCGATCGTCATCAGAAATTTAGGGTAACAAGAGCTGTTTATTTTTCCACTTTACGACAACTCGTAACATCTGCTGGTAACATCTGTGAGACGTGTAATAGATAGATCAGATGTTGACGAATGTGGTGTATGCCGGAGCTCTGCGTTCAAAGACCTCACGGAAACAGCTCATTCCCAGTGGGACACCGCTTGTCTATAGATCGCGTGTCCCACATGAGCGCCCATGTGCACACGTTCCAGTTGTTGCTCGTGTTATTATGGGGCAAACCGTATATGCAAAGTGGTGTTCCTCACAGACGCATTTATTTATTACTGTTATGTTACATTTTCCAGATCTTATACCGTTTCTTGTTTCCATACCATTGTTTTTGTAATCTCCTTTCCGTGTAATGAAGTCTTTTCAGAGGCGTGTGTGATGTACAGAAGTGATGAATACATAATTACAGCCCCAGCTGGCTTGTCTATTTAACATCTATCTCCCGTTGCTGTTTGACTCATTGGGAGAGAAGACTGAACAACATGCAGCCTCTCAGACTTTGTGTGTTTCTGGCTCTCATTGCTGTACTCAGATGTTATGGTGAGTGAAGGAACGTGAGTTCGAAGTTTTACATGTCCACACACACATACTCACATGTGGAATTGCACCTTGACCGTTATATAGCAATGTCATCTTCTCTTCTTCTGGTAGGTCATGCCACGTGGCGTTGGTTATCACGTCTGTCCACACCCGTGTCATGCACTGCTAGTCGTTTCTGATAGTGTTTAGTGCAGGGGATCCTGGCGTATGATACCACGACATCTAGTTTGAGAATGGAGGTTGAGGCAGCCTGCAGCCACCACGATGTTTAGTGCAGGGGATCCTGGCGTATGATACCACGACATCTAGTCTGAGAATGGAGGTGGAGGCAGCGTGCAGTCACCACAATGTTTAGTGCAGAGGATCCTGGCGTATGATAACATGAAGTCTAGTCTGAGAATGGAGGTGGAGGCAGCCTGCAGCCACCACGATGTTTAGTGCAGGGGACCCTGACGTATGATACCACAACATCTAGTCTGAGAACGGAGGTGGAGGCAAAATGCCAAAGTGTTTCACTGGTTGGAGGACAAACAGCACACAAACGACATCTAGTCTGAGAATGGAGGTGGAGGCAGCCTGACAAAGTGCTCAGCTGGCTGATGGACAAACAGCACATACAAGACATGGTGGTCATCCGAATCACAGAGCGTGCATGTGCCGAATTGTGAAGACAAGCATGCTTCGTGAGCATTGTCATGCTCGAATTTATAAATTGGTTGAATTGAGTTGAACTTATAACCGACATCACTGCAATCAGGACATTCCATACGTGCTCCGTCCCAGTGTTCAACAGCCAGTGAAGAGTCACACTACTGATCGTTCCCACAGCTTTTTCATTGATTTGTTCTCCTGGTCCTCCCTCTCAGTTGTGAGATTCTTCCAGAACCCATGCCGATCCCCCGCAATCTCATTGTTTCCACATATGTATTCTCAGTCTGTTCATCCACCTTCTCCATCTGGTCTCACATTCGCTCCACCACCTCTCCCTTCTCCAAGGTAATGGACCACCAAGAAGTGCTTTCCCTGTCAGCCTGTTCATCCCCGCCCCCTCCATTCCCGCATTGTCAGGGCAAATAATTATTACTCCTTGGGTCCGAAATGAATACAATGCGTTGAAGTGACCTCTCTAACCAACACAAAGCCACTGTCACTGCTACCACCTCCATTCTCATGCTGGAGGTCGTAATCTCATATACCTGTGTCTCGTTTCACTGCCCCCCTCTACTGTTTCACCTGATCGTCTCTCTCCACTGTCTCAATCCATTGTGTCTCCCTGATTGTCTCCCTCTACTGGCTCTCCTTGATCGTCTCCCTCTACTGTGTCTCCCTGATAGTCTCCCTCTAGTGTGTTTACCTGATTGTCTCCCTCTAGTGTGTTTACCTGATTGTCTCCCTCTGCTGTGTCTCCCTCATTGTCTCCCTCTACTGTTTCTCCCTGTACTGTGTCTCCCTGATTGTCTCCCTCTACTGTGTCTCCCTGATTGTCTCCCTCTAGTGTGTTTACCTGATTGTCTCCCTCTGCTGTATCTCCCTGATGGTCTCCTTCTACTGTGTCTCCCTCTACTGTGTCTCCCTGATTGTCTCCCTCTACTGTGTCTTCCTGATTCTCTCACTCTACTGTGTCTCCCTGATGCCTCCCTCTACTGTGTCTCCCTGATTGTCTCCCTCTACTGTGTCTCCCTGATTGTCTCCCTCTACTGTGTCTACCTCTACTGTGCCTCCCTGATTGTCTCCCTCTACTGTGTCTCCCTGATTGTCTCCCTTTTCTGTGTCTCCCTGATTGTCTCCCTCTACTTGTATCCCTGATTGCCTCCCTCTAATGTTTCTCCCTGATTGTCTCCCGATACTGTGTCTCCCTGATTGTCTAACTCTACTGTCTCTCCCTCTACTGTGTCTCCCTGATTGTCTCCCTCTACTAAATCTCCCTGATTGTATCCCTCTACTGTGTCTCCCTGATTGTCTCCCTCTACTATTTCTCCGTTATCATCTCCCTCTACTGTTTCTCCTTGATCATCTCCCTCTACTGTGTCTCCCTGATTTTATCCCTCTTTTGTCTCCCTGATTGTATCCCTCTAATGTGTCTCCCTGATTGTCTCCCTCTACTGTGTCTCCCTGATTGTCTCCCTTTACTGTTGTCTCCCTGATTGTCTCCCTCTACTGTGTCTCCCTGATTGTCTCCCTCTACTGTTTCTCCGTGATCATCTCCCTCTTCTGTTTCTCCTTGATCATATCCCTCTACTGTGTCTCCCTGATTTTATCCCTCTACTGTGTCTCCCTGATTGTCTCCCTCTACTGTGTCTCATTGATCATCTCCCTCTACTATGTCTCCCTGATTGTCTCTCTCTCTCTACTGTGTCTCCCTGATTATCTCCCTCTACTGTGTCTCCATCTACTGTGTCTCCTTGATCGTCTCCCTCTACTGTGTGTCCCTGATTGTCTCCCTCTACTGTGTCTCCCTGATTGTGTAACTCTACTGTGTCTCCCTGATTGTCTCCCTCTACTGTGTCTCCCTGATTGTCTCCCTCTACTGTGTCTCCCTCTGCTATGTCTCCCTGATTGTGTCCCACTACTGTGTCTCCCTGATTGTCTCACTCTACTGCGTCTCCCTGATTGTCTCCCTCTACTGTGTCTCTCTGATTGCCTCCCTCTACTGTTTCTCCCTGATTGTCTCCCTCTACTGTGTCTCCCTGATTGTCTCCCTCTACTGTGTCTCCCTGATTGTCTCCCTTTACTGTGTCTCCCTGATTGTTTCCCTTTAATGTGTCTCTGTGATTGTCTCCCTTTACCGTGTCTCCCTGATTGTCTACCTCTACTTAGTCTCCCTGATTGTCTCCTTATACAGTGTCTCCCTGATTGTCTCCCTCTACTGTGTCTCCCTCTACTGTGTCTCCCTCTACTGTGTCTCCCTCTACTGTGTCTCCCTCTACTGAGTCTCCCTGATTGTATCCCTCTACTGTGTCTCTCTATACTGTGTCTCCCTGATTGTATCCCTCTACTGTGTCTCCCTGATTGTATCCATCTACTGTGTCTCCCTGATAGTCTCCCTCTACCGTGTCTCCCTGATAGCCCCCCTCTACTGTGTCTCTTTTATTGTCTCCCTATACTGTCTCCCTGATTGTATCCCTTTACTGTGTCTCCCTTTTTGTCTCCCTCTACTGTGTCTCCCTGATTGTCTCCCTCTACTGTGTCTCCCTGATTATCTCCCTCTACTGTGTCTCCCTGATTATCTCCCTCTACTGTGTCTCCTTGATCATCTCCCTCTACTGTGTCTCCCTGATCGCCTCCCTGTACTGTGTCTCATTGATCATCTCCCTCTACTGTGTCTCCCTAATCAACTTCCTCTACTGGTTCTCTCGTATCATCTCCCTCTGCTGTTTCTCCCTGATCATCTCCCTCTACTGTGTGTCCCTGATCGCCTCCCTGTACTGTGTCTCCTTGATCATCTCCCTGTACTGTGTCTGCCTGATTGTCTCCCTCTACTTTGTCTCCCTAATTATCTCCCTCTATTGTTTCTCCTTGATCTTCTCCCTTTACTGTGTCTCCCTGATCAACTCCCTCTATTGGTTCTCCCTTATCATCTCCCTCTACTGTTTCTCCGTGATCATCTCCCTCTACTGTGTCTCCCTGATCGCCTCCCTGTACTGTGTCTCCTTGATCATCTCCCTCTACTGTGTCTCCTGATCGTCTTCCTCAACTGTGTTTCCCTGAGCGGGTGAGTGTGTGTAGGTTAGGAGATGGTGGGGGATGTTTGTAGGGGTGAGCTCGGAATCTGTGAGTGGGCTGGGGGAGATGAGAGATTATGTGGGTGGGTGCGGAATTTGTGTGTGGGTAGGTGCGGAATATGTGAGTTGACGGGGAGATGTGTGTGTGTGCGTGGGGTATGTGTGGCTGAGGAATGTGTGTTTGGCTGGGTGGTTGGAGGAGGATATGTGAATGGGAGGGAGGATGTGTGTAGGTGGGTGGATGTGTGGGTTGGGGAATGTATGTGTGCTTGGAGTGTGGGTGGATGGGATGTGTGGTGGGTGAGAGGTGTGTGTGGGTGGGGAGATGTGTAGGTGTAGGGATATGGTGGATGGGTGGGGGAATGTATATGTGTGTGTGGGTTAAGTGTGTGGTTGGGTGGGGGAGTTGGAGTGAATGGGGGATGTGTGGGTGGGTGGTGGATGTGTCTCATAACATAGTAATACAAAATTCATATGACAATGTTTTTTCCTCTGCACTGTTGATGAAAGAAAGATGAGTGATTGGAAGGGCCGAATGTAAGACGGGCCTGCGTGCCCAATTTGTTACCCTTTGAAAATAAGTCTGTTCGATCGTTCTCCCTCTACTGTGTCATCCTGATCGTCTCCCTTCACTGTCTCCTATTCTGAATAACTTTCTTCAGCCCAGCATCAGCTGTACCCGAACGTCCGTGAACACTTGTGTGACCAAGTTTCCCCTGTTCGTCCACTGTATCCCCTAGGCCTCCAGTATGTTCAGTAATAGACCCATGTGCCCCGTACCGTGACGAGATCAAGGTAACCTTCTTTTGTGTACGATAGTCAATACTTGTCTGATACCTCCAATATCTTTAGCAATGTTTTTTATCAGACCTCCTTTCACACTTTGCTCCCGATAATACAGCGTCTAAATTCCTCCAGTTTATGTTGCTCTTCTTTGTTGCGAGTCCATGTTTCACAGCCGTGAAGTGCTACACACCCGTTATGTGATTACTGACTTCCGCGGTTCAGTATTGATGATCTCTGATGATGGCAATCTTTTGTGTCTGTGGAAACCCTATTGTGGTTACTGCAACAGTTGATCGTCTGTAAGCTTGTCGGGAGGAATGTTCTGCCATGACGTGGCCCTGGTGGTTAAACGTGAGTAGTTGTTCAGTTGTCTCTGCCTCGATATCAACCTCCACGTTCTTGGTTTGACTAGCAGCTACCATCTCTTGTCTTGTATTAGCATGATTCTTCATGCCATTTATTTTATCCGCGTCATTGACGTTGGTGATTAGGTGGCTGTTCTGTTTCTTAAATGATGACATGAGCATAGGCAAAGGTGATAGCACATTCACGCATTATTTATGTCAACCTCAATGTCATGATTTCTTGTCGCTTTATCCATGATCTTCTCTGGAAAACATCCTGGTGATAATAAAATATCATTTATGTTTGGAGACGGGGATATGAACTGAGAGCCAAGAGTTAAGAGACAAAAGAGAAGTTAAAAAGAAAACAACTCAGATTGACATATGCAGATTGAGAGATCAGACAGAGAGAAATAATGACGCTCAAGAACTAAACACAACAAGTATGTGCCTGAAGACATATACAAACAAGAACATCGGACTGCCACAGATATGTCAGGTATACAGCACACGTCACACATCTAACATATTATGTTGTGTCTTCTATCCAGAACTGTCGCGGAACAAGGCCGAGTTTTATTGTGTCGTCAACGGTAACTTCACTGACAAAGCGCAGGTGGAGAAAGATGGTGGCGGTCGTACCCCGGTCGATGTCAAATTCGTGCCTGTATTCGCACCTGCGTTATCGGAGGTAAGTTTATCTACACAACTAAATACATATATCACCTTTAAACGTCAATGTTACACACATACACCGTTACGTTAATATCCACAATATTACACACACACACACACACACACACACACACACACACACACACACACACACACCGTTACGTTAATATCCACAATATTACACACATACAGCGCTACGTTAATATCCACAATATTACACACATACATGGCTACATTAACCACATGTGTGGTTGAGGGATGTGTGTTTGGCTGGGTGTTTGGAGGTGTGTGGGTGGAGGAGGATATGAGGGTGGGTGATTGTTGGTGGGTAATGGGACGGGTGGAGGATATGTGAGTGGATGAGGAGATGTGTGCAGGTGGGTGGATGTGTGTGGGTGGGGGTGTGTGGGTTGGGGAATGTATGTGTGCTTTGGGTTGTGGGTGGATGGGATGTGTGGTGGGCGGGAGGTGTGTGTGGGGAGATGTGTAGGTGTGGGAATGTGGTGGATGGATGGGGGAATGTATGTGTGTCTGGGTTGTGTGTGTGGTTGGGTGGGGGATGTGGGGTGAATGGGGGATGTGTGGGTGGGTGGTGGATGTGTCTCACAACATTGTAATATGCATTGTTTATGTTTACAAAATTCATTTGACAATGTTTGGTCCTATGCACTACTGATGAACGAAAGATGAGTGATTGGAAGGGCCGAATGTAAGACGGGCCTGCGTGCCCAATTTGTTACCATTTGAAAATAAAGTCGGTGTGTTCGTTCGTTCGTTCGTTCCACAATACTACACACATACATCGCTACATTAACATCCACAATATTACACATATACATCCCTACATTAATGCAACATGGTGGGAGATAATATAGTAGTAAAGGGATATGCAGTCAAATCAAATCAAATCAAATCAACTTTATTAGGGTCACAAATTGGGCGCGCAGGCCCGTCTTACATTCGGCCCTTCCAATCACTCGTCTTTCGTTCATAAGTCTCCTATACTAGATTGCTGAAAGAAAGTGCGCAACACTGACTGCCGGTGGAGCGGAGAAGAAAAGAGCAATAAGAAGACAGAAGTAAGGAGCACAATATAAAGCTTTATAGATATTAGATGTAATTCAGGTTCTTAGCTGGGGGATATACAGTTGCATACCCCAGGCGCGAGATTACCAGGCTGGTCTGTAACGGGATCAATGGCTGAACGTAAATAAACGAAATAACACTCTGAGACTAATAAATTGGAACTTTTAATAACTGAACTACATAAATCAAGTGATGTGTATGTCTAACATTACCATACAACAGCGAAGGTAACTATCATATGACATTGGATATTGTCTATGATGGGTCATAACCCACATGCAACCGGATCCGGTACTCTGATCCCATGGGGATATGACGATAAGGGGATCTCAACATTATCAATGTAAGCATAATCCTAATCATTAACGTGAGTTACCTAGCCCGGGAACAGCATATGTTGCACTGAGGCACAGAGTGTATCAGTGCAGATAAACACGGTCCGACATTTAGACCTACTGTGGGATGTGCCTCAGCTTCTACCTTGTCCCACAAGAGAAATACACTGGTTACATCAGTACAACAGACAGACATGATATCGCCGAACCAGGCATGACATGACGCAACCAGGGGGAGATATGAATGAATGTCTGAGAAGACCCGGCACTGACTATGACTATAGCTGGGGCTCATGAATATGCCCAACAGTCGCAGCGCCACCTCCTGCAACATACTACAAAACACAACATATCAATATTATACATCTCCACATATGAATCACCAGGTCCCTTCTAAGGGATCATTAAACTCGCAACCGATGCGACAGCCATTGCCACATCATGAGACAGCCTTAATGTGAGGGCTGATCATCCCTCGTTACCTTGATCTCAGCATTTTCTGACTTCTCATATAAATCAGTATTCATTCACAGAATACGCCCAGTTCAGTGATGGCATCACATACAGATCCCTACAATAAACCACTGGCCTGGACCGCTCTAGACCAGCCACTGAACACATACTGGTGACAGTTGGACTTCACATATCACCCATTAACATGATTTATAATGGCCATGTTAAATATTGCTTTTGTCAAAGACTGAAGGATAGAGGTCTGAGGTCTGCCTCAAGATAGAAGACCACCGGGAAGAGTGGTCAACCTCAAGTAGATCAGAGGTAACACAGTGCCCCGGTGTGAGGGCAGGGTAGGTAATAGGAAGGGGGACTATTAACTAGTTCTCTCATGAGACACGGAGGCGTCGACCAGATAGTTAGTACTCTGGTCACGGCAGAATCACGCCTACGTGATAGCCACAGAGAAGTGGATTGCCACTCAATAGGAGACGGCTGCTATAAGCGTGCTGAGTGTGACAGCACGCAAAAAGTCGAAGGACGCACAAGGTCCTTCCGCGTGCTGTGTAGCCACGTGAGGAGAAGAATCAGACTGGGGACTGACTTCTTAGCGAGCGCACCGTTTAGTGTCGATAGGGGTTTCTGTAGCCAAGTAGATAGAGATTAGCAATAGGCTTAGGAAACTAGTGATAGGCAATTCTGTGGCTTTGTGTGTGATTTGATAGCGACTGTTTTGTAAATGTAAAGAGCCAACGGCAAATAAAATGTATCATCCATTTCCTCTCACACGACTTGCAAGTTCCTTGTGTGGTGCGAGAGAAGTAATCCTATGATGCCTGAAACATCGGTTGCTGACAGGCGAGGATTAAAGTGGTGTCAGAAGTGTGGCTTGGACAAATGTTCAAGCTATTACACTCACCCACGGCTCTAGACTAAGGTTACTAGTAGTGAATTACAAGGTTTAATTTGTGTCAGTGACTGATGACGTGTGCAGACTAGAACAAGTTGCGAGCTGAGCTGTGCCTATCGTGACAAAATAATGTTTATTTGTGTTTAATTAAATATTGTGTACTTATATTCATGTGTTCTTCGAAGTTGTAAGTATTGATATTATGAGTTTCTTTCATTTATTTATGTAATTACTTATTTGTTTATGAATAATTATCAAAAATGATTCATGGCGGAGCGATACACATGCCGGCGACATTATCGATTTGTGCAAGCTAAAAATAGCGCTGCGCCTCTGACGTATTGCAACTGACAAACAGTTGTTTTACGCCATTTGCATTCAGCATCTGATTGTTTACGAATCGCCAAGCTGCTGCCCGCCTGAATCTGTGCTTTATATTAACTATTATTTGTTTATTTAAGTTAATGAATGAATATATTTATTTATTTAAACAGTATTATTATATTTATATTTATTATACTGAATCAGGTAGACGACGACGGAATGGAACTACCTGTTCCTATTGTGGACAAGACTGCTACATTAGATAGCATACGGATAGAACAAGGACTAACAGACGTTCAACGACGACAATTAATAGAAATAGTGACGGAGTATAAAGACATATTTTCTGACATTCCAAGTAGGACGGACAGAATCGAGCACTCCATTCTTCTTTCGGACTCTAAGCCTATAAAATGCAGGCCGTACTCTATCCCACTCAGCTATAGAGAAAATCTAAATAAGGAAATTCTTAATTTAGAAGCTAGTGGGATCATCCAGAAATCTACATCTGAGTACTCCTTTCCAATCGTCCTAGTTAAGAAAAAAGACTCCACAATTCGTCTGTGTGTGGACTATAGAAAGCTCAACAACGTCACTAAGATCGACGCAGAACCAATTCCTTCCTGCGAAGATCTTATTCTTGACATGTCCACCTCCAAAATCTTTTCTAAATTAGATCTTACTAAGGGATATTGGCAGGTCCCTATGCAGACTCAATCCATTCATCTTACTGCTTTCTCAACACCTTTAGGACTCTACGAGTGGCGTTTTCTTCCTTTCGGACTTCGAAACGCTCCTGCCACTTTCGTACGCTTAACTAGAGATCTACTTCATGGAGTGACGAATACAGTGACGTATATAGATGATATATGTGTCCATACAGATGACTGGACAACACACTTACTGAAACTAAGACATGTCTTCGATAGGTTGCGACTCTTCGGTCTCACTGTCAAACCGAGCAAAGTTGAATTGGGCCTACAAGAAATTGATTTTTTGGGTCAGGTCATTTCACAAGGTCAACTAAAAACCGACAATAGAATTATTACCAAAATTATGAACCTGACCATGCCAACAACAAAGAAGCAGGTCAGAAGCCTTTTGGGTTTAGTAAATTACTATAGCAAGTTTATACCAAACTTAGCGGAAATTACAAGTGTATTTTCAAATGTTTTAAAAGCATCTGTAAAATTAGATGTCAAAGATGCATTATTAATTTCTGCATTGTCAAAATTGAAAATCCTGTTTAGTAATGTACCAATCCTCCGCTTGCCTAATCCTAGGCTCGTTTATTATCTTAGGACAGATGCCAGCAGGATCTCCATCGCTGCAGTACTAGGCCAATTTTATGATGGCATCGCTGACAGGCGAGGATTAAAGTGGTGTCAGAAGTGTGGCTTGGACAAATGTTCAAGCTATTACACTCACCCACGGCTCTAGACTAAGGTTACTAGTAGTGAATTACAAGGTTTAATTTGTGTCAGTGACTGATGACGTGTGCAGACTAGAACAAGTTGCGAGCTGAGCTGTGCCTATCGTGACAAAATAATGTTTATTTGTGTTTAATTAAATATTGTGTACTTATATTCATGTGTTCTTCGAAGTTGTAAGTATTGATATTATGAGTTTCTTTCATTTATTTATGTAATTACTTATTTGTTTATGAATAATTATCAAAAATGATTCATGGCGGAGCGATACACATGCCGGCGACATTATCGATTTGTGCAAGCTAAAAATAGCGCTGCGCCTCTGACGTATTGCGACTGACAAACAGTTGTTTTACGCCATTTGCATTCAGCATCTGATTGTTTACGAATCGCCAAGCTGCTGCCCGCCTGAATCTGTGCTTTATATTAACTATTATTTGTTTATTTAAGTTAATGAATGAATATATTTATTTATTTAAACAGTATTATTATATTTATATTTATTTCGAAACAGTTATTGAATTTTTTTCGTACTTTTTCTATTTGTTTACCGTCGCGATGGCACTACTTTCGGCTATGCAAATTAGACTTGGTCTGCACAACACTTCCATAGATTAAACTAGAGCAAATTAGACTTGGTCTGCACAACACTTCCATAGATTAAACTAGAGCAGGAACGAAAGGCATAAAACGTTAGAACGAAGACAGGACATTGACATTTAATATTCATTAATTTACATTGTATTTGTCTGGGGGCATGTCATTGTGATTGTACCAATTTGTCGAAAGTAATATGTCGTTTGCAATTTGTTAATTGTTGCTGCTCTTGTGAACCAGGGTGAACAACAGCCGAATAGAAAAGTAACTCGTGTGTATGCCGCAGTGCCAAACGATTAGATCTGAGTTGCCAAACGATTGTGCCTGATTTTCTGGAACATTAAGATGAGTATACTCAACGTATTTGGCATGCAATGTGATTAACAATGCATCTCTTTTTCAGCGTGTGATGCATTAGCATATTTTTGTGCTCTGTTTTTTTTTCAGGATAAAATTTTCCAGGTTATAAAAACTAAGAGTACAATTGGTAGTGCTCAGAGATTAAGAAACATAACATATCTAAGATAAATAAGTGAATAAAGAGGTCAGTGCCTGTTAACGCTAACTAATTACCCAACAACGTGACTACTTTAGCTGATTTTATAAAAGCAGGTAAAGAGTTACAATACACAGGAAAGGAGCTAGAACAATGTGCTGATCAAAAATTTAAAGAAGCAAAAGATGCGGAGAGAAATGAAAGAGAACAGGAAAGACAACACAAAAAGGAGATTGCAGAACTAGCTGAGATAACAAAACAAAAACAGCTAGAACATGATAAGGAAATTAAGCTAAAACAGTCAGAACAGGATAATGAAAATAAACAGAAAGAAATAGAGATTAAACATAAAGAATTAGAATTAAAACAGAAGCAGTTAGAACA
Source organism: Cepaea hortensis (assembly GCA_963921405.1). Lineage (NCBI taxonomy): Eukaryota > Metazoa > Mollusca > Gastropoda > Stylommatophora > Helicidae > Cepaea > Cepaea hortensis. Next base: position 3,537,780 of record OY992884.1, read on the forward strand.
TGATAAGGAAATTAAACAGAAGGAAGTAGAGTTAAAACAAAAGCAGATAGATCAGGAGAGAGAACTAAAGCAACAAGAGATAGATGAAATGGCAAGAGTTAAGGAAAAACAAATACAAGTGGAATCAGAGACACAGTTAAAGATGAAAGGTATGGATGTAGACTCACACTTAGAGATCTCTGCTACTAAACTAAAAAGTCAACAAGAAGAAAATAAGTTCAATAAGTATAAAAATATTATTAAACCATTCTGTAAAGAAGATTCCAAATCAGCCTGGACAGAAAATGTCGAGTATCAGTTTAAATACCACCAAGTTCCAATAGAGATGTGGGCTATGATTTATATGAAGAACCTGAGTGGTGAGCCCCTTAAGGTGATAGAATCAATACCAACTGATCTTAGATCTAACTATCAGTACATCCATGATAGGATAATGCAACACTTTTTACTTGATGCCCCAGGGTATCAGGTTCAGTTCTCAAATTTAAAACCAAAACCTAGTGAGACTTTCATTGATTACGTCTCAAATGTCCAAAGTGTACTAAATAGGTGGCTTAATGCAGCTAACATAGGAAAAGACTTTAATAGACTTAAAAATCTAATAGCCATGGATAAGGTCATATCAACTATACCATCTCCTTTTGCTAAATTCCTGCAGCAGTCAGACATTGAGACCATAGAACAATTTGAAAAGAAAGGCTCTGCATATTTTTCCTCAAATAGAGATATTTTTAAGACTTCAAATAACGACTCTGAAATAGTTTCTTTTGTAAAAGACCAACCTAAAAACTATCAGAGTAATAGAAAACCATTTCATAAAGTCGACAAGAAAGATAAGAAGGTGTCGAAATGTGTCTACTGTCAACTTTTGCATGACACTTATTCTATGTGTGATAAATCGCCTAACTATCCGGCACATCTTGAAAATGTCATTAAGAAGCAACAAAACAAAAGAACTGCATACAGGCGTGCAGTCAAATGCTTCTTCTGTTCCAGCTACGGCCATTATTCAAATAAGTGGCTGGGGCGCCAACGTATGAAAGCCAACAATGCTATTTTGATTGATACATCTTCTGATAGTGGTAGTGAGACTGAGTGTGAAGTTGAAAATGAATTACCTTTTAACCAAGCTGAAGATGTGTGTGGGGTAAACGATATATTGAGCTTTGACAGTTGTGAGCGATGTCACCAATTTCATGCAGACGGAAAATTAGAATGTGGACATACAGTACCATTCTCAACTGAGAGTGTAAATGCAGCATTAGCCTCCAGAGGCAATTTGGTGTTCCACAATGCAATGGTCAACGACAAACCATGCCAATGTTTGCTGGACAGCGGCAGCACCCTTATTGGTCTTAGAAAGGAACTGGTGAGTCCAAATGATTATACAGGTGACTCTGTCAAATGCCGAACCTTTTCGGGTAACATTGAAATTTACCCTTTGGCCAAAACCCGTATTAACACTCCTTTCCATTCTGGTACCTTTACTTGTGCAATACTTGACAACCCTTGTACTGATTTAATTTTGGGTTGCTTACCCCAATTGAAACAATGCACTAGCGATGAAATAGCTGCATTGGAAAAATTTAATGCAGCTAATGCAACAACCAGAGCAGACGCTATGAAACATCAAGACACACTACAAGATGAGAGACTACTGTTGCTATCACCAACTAGCACGGATGATACCACCAGACAAAAATTTATAGAACAGCAGAAAGCTGATCCTAGTGTGTCTCCATATTTAAAATTATTGAAAGAAAAAGCAAAAGTGACAAAAAACGCATCATGGTTCTTTAGACTTAGTAATGGTATTCTTACTAGGTATTATACAACTGGTAACCATGAGATTCAGCAAACGGTGTTACCTGTACAACACCGCCTAACTGTGCTAAAGATTGCACATGAGTCACCGTCTGCTGGTCACCTTGCATATGATAAAACCAGGGCCAGAATTCAGGCTCATTTTTATTGGCCAGGTTTTTGTAATGATATAAAATTATTTTGTCGTTCTTGTAATGTCTGTCAACAACTAGTACGTAAGGGTAGACATCCTACAGCTGAAGTACAACCTTCTACACTGGCTTCTAGGCCATTTGAGAGTGTGGCGGTAGATATTGTTGGACCGCTGAATCAGGTGTCCAGCAAAGGAAATCGCTTCATATTAACGATGGTCGACCTATGTTCAAGGTGGGTTGAGGCAGTAGCTTTGAAATACATCACCTCCAAAGACGTTGCCAATGTATTTCTACACCTGTTCTCACGATTCGGATTTCCACGTACCATCTTATCCGATCGTGGAACTCAATTCATATCGGCTGCAACGCAAGCCCTTACAAAAATGTTAGAGATTAAACAGCATTTTACAACAGCATACCATCCAGCCAGCAATGGTATAGTAGAGAAAATTAACGGAGATCTTAAGCATATGCTGGCTAAGGTAACAGCAGAAAACCCAGCTGATTGGGATACACTGTTACCAACAGTGCTGTTCGCCTATCGGGAGATTCCCCATTCAAGCACGGGTTTCTCACCGTTTGAATTAGTATACGGGGCTAACCCACGTGGACCCCTAACCATTTATCATCAGGTAATAACTAATTCCATCGAAATTCCAACCCCAAAAACACCTTATGAAATGGTGACAGAAACACGAGATAAAATCATGAAATCGTGTATCATAGCTAAGGCAGCTTTGGAGAGGAAGGGTCAAGTCTACCGCCAATACGCAAACAAAGGTGCGAGAACAATTGATCTTGAACCAGATCAAGACATACTTTTGTTACTTCCAGACAAACGAAATTCATTATTGACCTCATGGCAAGGGCCATTCAAGGTGGTACGAAAAATTTCAGATGTCGACTATGAAATATCGATAAACGGACACTTAAAGATATTTCATGTCAACATGCTGAAACCCTACTTTTCACGACAAGAGACAGAAGTAGAGACAGACGAACACAGTGCACCCACACCTAGTGATGAGACGACAGACGTACACAACGCAACTACACTAGGTAGCGAGACTGGCAAATCCGACGATGTCCATACACTTAGTGATAATACAGAAAACGCACTTAGCACCACTACCGTACTGAATCAGGTAGACGACGACGGAATGGAACTACCTGTTCCTATTGTGGACAAGACTGCTACATTAGATAGCATACGGATAGAACAAGGACTAACAGACGTTCAACGACGACAATTAATAGAAATAGTGACGGAGTATAAAGACATATTTTCTGACATTCCAAGTAGGACGGACAGAATCGAGCACTCCATTCTTCTTTCGGACTCTAAGCCTATAAAATGCAGGCCGTACTCTATCCCACTCAGCTATAGAGAAAATCTAAATAAGGAAATTCTTAATTTAGAAGCTAGTGGGATCATCCAGAAATCTACATCTGAGTACTCCTTTCCAATCGTCCTAGTTAAGAAAAAAGACTCCACAATTCGTCTGTGTGTGGACTATAGAAAGCTCAACAACGTCACTAAGATCGACGCAGAACCAATTCCTTCCTGCGAAGATCTTATTCTTGACATGTCCACCTCCAAAATCTTTTCTAAATTAGATCTTACTAAGGGATATTGGCAGGTCCCTATGCAGACTCAATCCATTCATCTTACTGCTTTCTCAACACCTTTAGGACTTTACGAGTGGCGTTTTCTTCCTTTCGGACTTCGAAACGCTCCTGCCACTTTCGTACGCTTAACTAGAGATCTACTTCATGGAGTGACGAATACAGTGACGTATATAGATGATATATGTGTCCATACAGATGACTGGACAACACACTTACTGAAACTAAGACATGTCTTCGATAGGTTGCGACTCTTCGGTCTCACTGTCAAACCGAGCAAAGTTGAATTGGGCCTACAAGAAATTGATTTTTTGGGTCAGGTCATTTCACAAGGTCAACTAAAAACCGACAATAGAATTATTACCAAAATTATGAACCTGACCATGCCAATAACAAAGAAGCAGGTCAGAAGCCTTTTGGGTTTAGTAAATTACTATAGCAAGTTTATACCAAACTTAGCGGAAATTACAAGTGTATTTTCAAATGTTTTAAAAGCATCTGTAAAATTAGATGTCAAAGATGCATTATTAATTTCTGCATTGTCAAAATTGAAAATCCTGTTTAGTAATGTACCAATCCTCCGCTTGCCTAATCCTAGGCTCGTTTATTATCTTAGGACAGATGCCAGCAGGATCTCCATCGCTGCAGTACTAGGCCAATTTTATGATGGCATCTTCCATCCGATTTGCTACGTGAGCCGCAAGATCACACCTGCTGAGTCCAGATATTCCATATCAGAGTTGGAAGCCCTAAGCGTCATCTATGCGGTGAGGAAGCTGCATCGATTTCTAGCGGGTGTTCACTTCGTTGTCCAGACAAACAACTCCCCAATCACGGTCATACAAAGTGGTGTGCATCGGAATGACCGTGTATACAGGTGGTCGTTAATACTACAAAATTATACTTTAGTATAGAGCATATTAAGGGTAAGGACAACATTCTGGCAGATACCCTTAGTCGACCATCTGAGGTAGAAATACCAGATATCCCACATGAGAGTGTAGAGTAATAGAGGTTAAATTAGTTCATTAGAATAGTCTATATGAAATATTTTATGAATACATAGACATTATGTTCTGAACTATGTACTAAGAACAGGGAACTACTATGTGTCTGTAGACAGCAAGATAAGAACTCTACTCCGTGAACCAGTATATCACCGTGTGAACTAAGACAGCTCGTTACATACTAAGCTCCATATGTGTTCCGGTGAATCATCTGTGTTAAGCAGGGAAAAACAGTGTCAGAACAGTACATAAATAATAGACACGAAAATACTTGTCTACGACACCAGCAAACTCTACAGGTGCAATACCCATAGGACACAAGTATGACTGTGTAATGTATTTAATATACCCAGGACAATTGTGTATATATACTATGCCAATGAAAGCAATTTCTAAACATTAGGGCAACGACTAACTTGAGGTATTTAAATACCATGTATATATAGACTCATTGTGATATGTATTATAACGTTTTAATATAGTGATAAATTATAGTTAGATTAGATCACTCTAAGATACATTTAGATTTATGAAATATAATAGTTTTCATGTTTTTTAGTAGTTTAGATAGATCATTAATTTACCCATTTACTTAGCTTAAAAGTAGATTAGGATAGTAATTTAAACGTAATAACATCTAATTATAAACTAGGATAAAAAGTTTAGATAGTAATAGTACCATTTAGTTTGTTACATTTCACTTTGGTTCATTTCACTAGAGTTCATGCCGTCTTAATGAGCCAGTCCATTTAACAAACTTGTTCATTTAATATTATAATTAATTTACACCGGATAGGATAAAATAATTATACATATAAACATACATCATTTACACCATTTAGAGTAAAAATATCAATCATATATTTTTTTTTTCATTTAAAAACATTATTCATAATTTTGTTATATTTTACATTACCCATGTTAGAAAGGGACATAATTTATTACATTTCACATTACCCATGTTAGAAAGGGACATAATTTATTACATTTCATATTACCCATTTTAGTTAGTTACATAACTCATCTCACATCAATTTCATTTTAAATAGTTAGATTACTTCCCTTAAAGTAGATTAAAGTAGGTAACACATTAAATACATATTTATAGAACTAGTATTAGTATTTCAGTATTTATAGTATTATTTCAATAGAATATAGTGGTTGAAAGTACCAGGGTACAAACCATCAACCCGTTTTCTTACATGTAAATATGTTGTAAATACATGACTCGTGCAGCAATTTACGCACAGTCATGAAGCTCAACTTTCTCAAACTGAGCCAAACTTGTACAGTGTCACTCCAAGGTTTTTAAATAATTGTGAAGGTAAAAGATGTGTGACAGAAGTGTAAAAGTGAGAGCATATGTAAAATATACAAGAGAGAGTGAGATCAGTCAGCGGATTTTTTCTGCCGCTTAACGCGACTTTTTTTATTTTTTGTCTGCGTAAAATATTTGCTTTCGATGTTGAAAGTGTGCTGTCTTGAATGTGTTGTGTGTAGTTTAGTGTAGATCTTAGAGAAAGTATTTTAAGTCTCATAAGACGGAAACGTAGTCACTAATTAGTGTTATACACTTGTTTGTGGCCACATTTAACCGAATTATGGCACTTGAAAACTAACTTACATACACATTATAAATAAACACACATGTTAGAAGTTAGATTATACTATTAGGTAGATCCAAACACGCAAACATCCAGGAAAACTAACATGTAAATTGTATACATTTTCGTTAGATCAAAGGGAGATAACTCCGGGTCAGAGGACACAATAGACAACGAAACACTAACTTAAAAGTGAAAGATAACTTTACACGCGGAAGCGAGTTAGGTAAAGCCTGTCGCACACAGCTTGTGTAATGGTTGTGTAATATTATATGGGGGACATGAAGCAATTCATGTGTTGACCCTAAGAAAGTCAACTTTGTATGGGTAGTGAGTTAATTTACTATTTGAGGGCAGGTCTTATAAGACAATGGTCCGGTTCAGACATACCTCTAATTAATATAATATTGCGATTGAGAAGAGGGCTCACGCCAACCAGACAAGTTTGTGGCGATTGCCAGTAGCCAAGTAAAGTGATACTACATTGTGACAATAGTCAGTAGAAGTCTATTGAGTTACCCAAAGCCAGGTTATCAGCAGTCTTTGACAAAAATTAGATACACTAATTTTTTAGATACCTCTTGCGTCACAACCAAGGAGTCAAAATTGGTGACGCAACACAGGAGGGGAGGGTGTGTGTCAAAGACTGAAGGATAGAGGTCTGAGGTCTGCCTCAAGATAGAAGACCACCGGGAAGAGTGGTCAACTTCAAGTAGATCAGAGGTAACACAGTGCCCCGGTGTGAGGGCAGGGTAGGTAATAGGAAGGGGGACTATTAACTAGTTCTCTCATGAGACACGGAGGCGTCGACCAGATAGTTAGTACTCTGGTCACGGCAGAATCACGCCTACGTGATAGCCACAGAGAAGTGGATTGCCACTTAATAGGAGATGGCTGCTATAAGCGTGCTGAGTGTGACAGCACGCAAAAAGTCGAAGGACGCACAAGGTCCTTCCGCGTGCTGTGTAGCCACGCGAGGAGAAGAATCAGACTGGGGACTGACTTCTTAGCGAGCGCACCGTTTAGTGTCGATAGGGGTTTCTGTAGCCAAGTAGATAGAGATTAGCAATAGGCTTAGGAAACTAGTGATAGGCAATTCTGTGGCTTTGTGTGTGATTTGATAGCGACTGTTTTGTAAATGTAAAGAGCCAACGGCAAATAAAATGTATCATCCATTTCCTCTCACACGACTTGCAAGTTCCTTGTGTGGTGCGAGAGAAGTAATCCTATGATGCCTGAAACATCGGTTGCTGACAGCTTTAGTGAGTCATGTATTACTGCTTATTTTCAATACGTTTTAATAATTGTTATTTTGTTGTCTAAGATTAGCTTCATTCGTGATGTTGGATGAAATAATGCATGAGAGGAAATAAAGAAGATGGACATGATGTCAGACAGGCCTGCGTGCCCAATTCTTAACCCTTTTAAAATAATGTTCATTCGTTCGTTCGTTCGTTCGTTCTTGTCACAGCTTTTACTGCCATTCTCATCACAGAAATCATCACAGCTCTCGTAACAGCTCTTATAACAGTTTTCATAAAAGCTCTCATCACAACTCTCATCACATCTCTCATCTTAGCTCTCATCACAGCTCTCATCACAGCTCTCATCATAGCTCTCATCACAGCTCGCATAGCTGTTCTCAATACCGTTCTCGTCACAGCTCTCATCACAGCTCACATCATAGCTGGCATAGCTGTTCTCAATACCGTTCTCATCACAGCTCTCATCACAGCTCTCACCACATCTCACATCACAGCTCACATCACAGCTCTCATCAAAGCTCTCACCACATCTCACATCACAGCTCGCATAGCTGTTCTCAATACCGTTCTTGTCACAGCTCTCATCACAGCTCTCGTCACAGCTCTCATCACAGCTCTCATCACAGCTCTCGTCACAGCTCTCATCACAGCTCTCGTCACATCTCTCACCACATCTCACATCACAGCTGGCATAGCTGATCTCAATACCGTTCTCGTCACAGCTCTCATCACAGCTCTCATCACAGCTCTCGTCACATCTCTCACCACATCTCACATCACAGCTGGCATAGCTGTTCTCAATACCGTTCTCGTCACAGCTCTCATCACAGCTCTCATCACAGCTCTCACCACATCTCTCACCACATCTCACATCACAGCTGGCATAGCTGTTCTCAATACCGTTCTCGTCCCAGCTCTCATCACAGCTCTCATCGCAACTCTTATCACATCTTTCATTACAACCCATTTCCATTGAAGCTCAGTGAGTCATTCAACTCCCATGCCACATTCGTGCCAGAGGATCCAACCCTCTTCCTTCAGTAAAGACAGGCATCGTTAATGTGTCCAGTCTGCGTTAGTTTCCCAGACAAGACATTGTCTTTTGTAACAGAGGTAGGGGTTTTGGTAGTATTTAGGTGGGAAACGACTACAGCACGATTGAGCATCGGGGTCGAACGAGAGGAGAGATGCTCAAGTCGTGACGTGGTTTGTTGTCAAAGGGGCAGTTACCATCAAGCTAGAGAACCAGAAGGTCGCCAACTTAGATCCAGCTGTCATCTATTGTATTAAACACTTTTTATAAAGAACCAACTGAGTTCCGTCATTTGTATGAGTTCGCCTTGTTACAGAAGGTGAAATTGGTGCCAACGACCGAGGATTCGAGCCTGGTATAACGCGGAGTCTCAAAAATGCTGAAGATCTTTACTTCGTTCATGTCGGTCGCCAAGGACAGAATTGCGGTTCTAGACAGGTACTGAACATAAACAAAGCGCAGTTAGAAAAATGGCCAATAACTTATCAGCGAGAAGTACAGCGACCAAAAGCCCGCCCAGGGGTGGTTGTCTGTAAGTCTTTTTCAAGACTTGCTGTAAAAATTTAATTGGCGTCAAGAGAAGAGTGAAAACCAGTTTGCCTACGAGCGTAATCATCATGCTGTGGAAGGTCAATCCAGTCTGAACATTTTGTCGGGTGAACAAGAATTCAAGAATTCCGTTGAAGATCAATCTCCGGTCATCATGCTGTTGAAGGTCAATCCAGCCTGAACATGGTTTGTTGCAGGTGAGCGAGAATTTTCCAATAGCTCCCTCAAATTGACTCTTGCCTCCAATTAAAGTTTTAAAGCTAAATTAAAGACTTTAAGAATTACTCGCCTACAATCAGAACTCTTCCAAAGTTCGTGTAATCAAGTCAAATTAATGGAGGTGATTATGAAATATCAGGACAGCAGATAAATACCTCGTTCTTCCATTGATTGGGCCATGTTTTGTTTGAAGCAGTCAGACTATCGCTGGGCCACTAGCTGATCCTGATCCTTTTGGGCTCTGTTACCTCTGAGTCCTTCTCAAAACGTCGATGATGTACCCCACCCGGGGCGAAGTCAGAAGCCAGAAATCTGGTCGGGACCCAACCAGGGGTTGAAGTTTTGTCGAGGCATCCTAAGAGAGGTAACTACCTGAACTCCGCTACCTGAACTCCGCGATTGATTGGATTTCAGCTGACGCAGACTCATAGTGACTCACTTGACGGCGAACGTAGAGGAATTTTGAGTCAAGAAGGAAAAATAGAGTAGGCAGTAAACTTATTAACCAGGTGAAATTGTTATTGAAGGTAATATTTTTTGTATTGGTTGATTATAAATGTGAAATTGTTTGAGATTGTGATACAATAATATTTCAGCATGCCAGAGCAGGAATCATTGACACAGGTGCTGACGGGAGTAGGAACAGTGTTAGATAGACTAAATACAAGTATGAAACAACAAGGTATGGCAACTGAAATTGTGAAGTTCAGTGGACAGGCCAGAGAGTTTAAGAAATAGATAACTTCCATAGAGAAATATGCGTATTTGGTATCTGCATCAGATGAAGAGAAAATGAGACTTGCATATCAGGCAGCCACAGAACCAGTTTCACAGCATATTAGAAGAAAATTAGAGGCTAGAATAGATGAGACATGGGAACAGTTTAAGGACGACCTAGCACACAAGTACGCAGAAATAACGGATCCACAACATGCGTTTTCGGTGTTGAGACAGTCTAAACAAGAGTCGGGAGAGACAGTACAGTTGTTCAGCGATAGGTTGATTAACTTGGCTGAAGATGCATTCTTAGGACAGAATGTACGAGGAGAAGAGGTGAGGAGGATGTTAGTCGGGATTTTTGTAGATGGCATAAAATCCGATGGATTAAAGTTTAAGTTGATGGGAGAAAACCCTGAGAGGTTGTCACAAGCTGTAGATATTGCAGTACAAGAAGAAAATTTGAGACGTAGGTTTAGATTGAGAACAGGACGAGAAATAGGAGCTAGTCGAGAAGATAGAGTTGAGGAGCCTATGGAAATAGGACAAACAAGGTTCGGATGGAATAGGAGAGGAGGTGTACAGATGTTACAAGGCAGAAATAGAGATGAATACAATGAAAGAAGACAAATAAGGTATCCTACCAGTGAGACAGTGCGAAAAACAAATAACACAAATGTGGTCTGTTGGGTTTGTGGTCAACGCGGACACTTTTCTCGTTTTTGTGGTAACAGGCATGTTCAGTCGAATACACAGAGTAGAACTGGCAATAGGAATGTTGAAGATAGACACAGAAATTTTACAGGTACAAGAACGCAGGGAAACCGGCGCCCCACCTATTAAATAGGACCTGTGATAGGAGGGAAAATGATAAGGTCCCAAGGTTTAAAGAATATGTTAATAACAGGTATAGTAGAACGAACAGAGAATACTGTCAACTAGATGAAGTCAAACAGTTTACGGAAAATAAAACAGATTATAGCTCTTGTATAATAGAAATAGGAAAGTATAGAATTCGTACATTAATTGATTCGGGAGCTCAGGTTAGTGTGGTAAAAGAAAGTTTTCTATACAAAATAGTGAGAAATTGTAGGATATTTAAGAGCCATAATAATCTTCACTCTGTTACGGGACAGAATTTACAAGTAATTGGGCAAACGATGATAAATTTCAAGCTAGGAGGGGTCAACGTAAGACATCTTTTTCATGTAGTGAAAGATTTAAATAGAAACATGCTGTTAGGAAGAGATTTTTTGATAAAAAATGGAGTAAGACTTTTCTTTGATTTACACAAATTAAAGTTCAAGGACGTCTATGTGGATATGGAAGAAGACATGCATATATCAGCACTAGTTAGAGTTAAAATGTCCACGACGTTAAAACCACAGTCGGTTAATTTGATACAGGCAAAGGTAAAGAGAAACCCATATTATGTGGCAGGGGACACAGTCAGAGTCACTGAGTTGCAAGAGGAAGTAATTGATGAGCCTGGTTTGGAAGTTCCGGATGGAATAATAGCATTAGATAAACACTTAACATTTCCAGTAATGGTGATTAATAACACAGGTAGAGAAATTAAGTTATACAGAGGGTGTGTAGTAGCAAAACTAGAACATAACGTTAGTGATATATTGGCAACTGATAGAGTAGAAATGCCGGGAGCAAACTGTTCACAATCTTCTAGTGAAAGAGTTAATAACAGACGCGGACGCGGAAGTAGAGGAAACTCACAAATGGATGAATTGATCCATCCATGCAAAAGAAATACAGCCCAAATACATTCACTAGATAAAAAGACAAGAGAACAAGAGTTGTTGGCACAGTTAAAGGCTCCACCAGAAAATAAAAAAGTATTGGAACAACTTATAAAAGAAAACCAGGATGTGTTTGCAATTAGTGATTTAGAATTGGGAAAGACAAAAACAGTTACAATGGAAATAGATATGGGAGACCATCCACCGATTAGCTTAAAACCATATAGAACTCCCTTAAGAAATAGAGAAATTGTCGAAAAAGCAATAGAAGAAATGTTGAAAGCAGGAATAATCACAAGATCAAAATCAGAGTGGTCATCTTCGGTGGTAATTGTAGCCAAACCTGATGGTTCAAGTCGGTTCTGTTGCGACTATCGGGCGTTGAACAAAATTACTAAGAATGTGGCATACCCACTGCCGGTGATTGATGATATTTTAGGGTTGCTCAATGGCTCTACATTTTTCACGACACTGGACGCAAGATCAGGATTCTGGTGTATCCCGATGTCGAAGGACGCTCAAAAGAAGAGTGCTTTCTGTACTCATATGGGTTCTTACGAATTTTTAAGAATGCCATTCGGGGTTCGAACGGCTCCGTCTCATTACATGATGTTAATAAATGAAGTACTGGAAGGCATGCAAAACTTTGCCCTGGCTTACATAGACGATATTCTTATATATACGAAAGGAGATGTAGGTGATCATTTAAAACATATAAGGTTAGTGTTCGACAGATTAAGTGTACATGACGTGAAATTAAAGCTTAGTAAGTGCGAGTTTTTAAAAACAGAAACAAAATATTTGGGATATATTATAAATAGAGAGGGAATCAAACCAGACCAAGACAAAATAAAGGTTATTAAAGATTTACCTCCTCCAACTAACGTAAAGGAAGTGCGTGCGTTTGTAGGAACTTGTGGGTATTATCGGCGGTTCATTCCAGCGTTTTCAAAGATTGCAGAACCAATTACGAATTTAACGGGCAAATACGCTAGATTTAAGTGGGATGAGGAGTGTCAAAAAGCATTCGATTTTTTAAAAAACAGTTTAACAGTAGTACCGCTATTGACGCATCCGGACTTGAATAAACAGTTAATACTATATACAGATGCTTCTGATAGTGCTATAGGAGCGTGTTTAGTTCAACCATATGAAGGAAAAGAGTCTGGAATACCAGGGGTTAAAATGAAAGGCCAATTTATTTCTTGTCTCATAAGCTTAGCAGGTCACAACGAAAATGGACTACTATTGAGAAGGAGGCTTATGCAATACACTACGCTCTTCAGAAACTAGATTATTACTTACATAATGTAAATTTTGTTATTAGAACTGACCATATGCCTTTAAAGTCTCTTTTAGAAGCTCCAGTGCAGAACAGGAAAATACAGACCTGGGCGTTGAATCTACAAGGATACAATGCCAGAGTTGAATACATTCCAGGTAGGATTAACACGTGTGCTGACTTACTATCTAGGATCCCCTACCCACAGTCGTCAGGTGACACAGAAGATGAAGGAGAACCAGAGATCGACGACCGAAACTGGCAAGTAAATATTTTAGATTCTGCTATAATAAATGGAGAAGACTTTGAGAGTTTACCATCGGATCATGAGACTGAACATAGAGTGGAAGAAGACCCACATTTAGCACAGTTTAGTATGAAGGAAGAACAGGAGTTAGATCCAAAAGTCTTACAAATAAAACAGAAGTTGAAAGAAACAGAAGAGAACAAATATAAGAAAAATTATTTAGTGTTACAAGAAGACGAGCAGTTATATTATATGTGTGAAAGGAATGAACAGCTAAGGAAATATATTCCAAAACATTTGGAAAGTGAAGTTTTAAAAGCATATCATGAGGAAAATGGTCATCTCGGTCGGGATAAATTGGTGAAAGCACTTACTAGTAAATATTATTGGCCGAATTTATTTAGGTCTGCTTGCAAATATGTGGATACGTGTGAAAGATGCAGGTTAAGGAATATGAAAACAATTAAGTGTCCTTTACAAGATACAGATATTCCTCAGTTTCCTATGCAGAAAATTAGTTTAGATATATCGGGTCCTCACCCTAGAACATTGTCAGGGAACGTGTATTTAATTCATATAGTAGACGTCTACAGTCTTTGGCCGGAAATTTATGCAATTCCAGATAAGAGCGCAGATACTGTCATTAATATTTTTTTACAGGAGTTTGTACCAAGGTTTAGTTGTCCACAGGTTATACTCACGGATAATGGTAGAGAATTTGTGAATAAAAAGTTTGAAAAATTGTTGAAGGATTTAAATATAAAACATGTAAAGACCTCATACTATAGACCTTCTTCAAATGCTAAAAACGAACGACAACATCGGACATTATATGATGTTATAGCAAAGATTGTGGATGAACATGAAAAAGACTGGGATTTATTTTTAGGACCAGCACTTAGCGCCATACGCACAAATCAAAATGAGAGCACAGGCTTTTAACCATTTTATTTAATACATGGGAGAGAACCAGTACTACCAATAGATAATCTGTTAAAACCAAGACGGAAGTATATGGGAGAAGACTTTCAGGAGACCATTATACAAGAAATGCATAAAGCACACATGAGGTTGAAGAATAATATAGTTAAAGCTAGAGAAACACAGAAAAAGTACAAAAACCTGAATACTAAGTTACAGGAGTTTAAAGTAGGAGATAGGGTTTATTACAAAAAGCATAGAAGGAACTCTAAGTTTGATGATCGTTGGATACCAGGTTATTACGTTATAGAAAGGCTAGGAAAGGTATCGTATAGTATCAAGAACCAGGTGACGGGACATGTAGCAAGGGCACACGTGGAACACTTAAGAAGAGATGATGATGAGAAGGAAAATGATAATTATAATAATAATTGTTGTTCAAACACCGGATACATAGATGAACGAGTCGTCAGGGGGACTACAATAATACCAGATTTTAGAAAAGAGCCGACATACCGTCAGTTAAAAACAGCTTCTTCAGGTTATGATGATACTCAAGAACAAACAATACCGAAAACGATAGTAGAGGAAAAGGTGAATGAGAGTCATTATGATAGTATAGAAACTATGGAAGAAGAAGTACGTGCTCCATTTAAAAATACTAGACAAGCAACAAAAAGAAGAATGGATAAACAAAGAGAAAGAGAAGTGAAAAGAGAGAGGAGAATTAGAGAGTATTCAACAAGTGGTGAAGAAATGCCTTTACTAGAAAGGTCCTTAAGAAATAATGATAGACAGATTAGATGGGATATTGAACGGAAGAGATTAGCGGCTGCTAACGAAAGACAAACAGATGAAGAAGAAGAAATGGATGAGAAATCAGAGTCAATTAGTAGTATGGAGGAAGATGAAAGATTATACGGAGAGGAAGATATTGATGTAGAGATAGCGTTGATACAGAGAAACTTGGAGTTGTTGAAGAAGTGGAAACGGAAGAGATAAATTGATAGAGATATTGCAGATAGCAAGATATAAGTTTCAGGCTTTAGGGAAAGTGATACTTGAGGAAGTGTGGGAGACTTCTGTTAATTAATTTTTATAAATGATATAGAGGAGTAGTGAAGCAGTGGAGGTAGGTTTGATTAGGCATATATGTATTTTTTCTCTCGCTGACGGAATTGCTGGTGGATATTATGTTTTGGCTTCTTATATGTTAGTCAATGGTACAGCAGGTAGATTAGGTGATAAGAATATCGTGGTGTGTGGTAGTAATTAAGTAGTACATGGACTGTATATAGTATGGTCATTGTTAGTTAAAGACTTTCATGAGAAGAACAGATATTGTTTTAAGTTAGAATTTGTTCTGTAAATAACAGATATAGATATAAATAGACCTGGCGGTGAATTGTTTCAGTTTCTCGCTATAAAAACAATGGAGTGACTTGAGTGAATAGATATGACTTACGTTGATTCGTATAGGAGGAAAATTTTGCTTGGTTGCTTTAAGTAGCTAATTCTATATGAATTATAATTTTTTTGAAGACCTTCTCTTCTCTTTAGCGAGATGACACTTGTTTTGTTGAGGCTGAGGTTGAAATGCATCATATAATGTGTTTTTTAGTTTTGATTTAATCCTATGAGATGATTGTTATAATTTGATTTTTGGGTTGTTGTGTTCATAAAATACATACTATTGGTCCATAAAAGAGACCAGTGGTGTTAGATAGACTAGAATATTTCCTTTTGATTTAATAATGTTTTATTGTGTTAAAATGTGTTTTTCTTTGATTGAGTTGGGGAGGTATAATATCTGGTTTTGATTTTGTTTAATTATTATGTGTATTAGATTACCTCGTTGTATATTTAATTAAGTTATGGTATTGGCTGGAATAGATGAGGGCTATTAGAGAGACATATAGATGCTCGGCATGAAGAGGTTCTTATGGATATAAAGTCTTAGAAAATAAAATAGGAGCTGCGTAAAGTCAGCATTATATGAAGAAAAAGGAGGAGAAAACTGTGAATGGCAGCATATAGGCGAGTATAATTATATGGTTGGATAAAGAAACAAATAATGGGATGTGCGGGGAAAAGAAATAGGTGCTGTGAAAAACCAGCGTTAATTAAATTGATAATGTTCATAGAATATGAACATTGGCTCGTGGTAAAAGGTGAGGTGACGGAAAAAATAGACAAGATTGTGGATGGCAATATAAATGTTATATATACAAATGTTGGAAAAACTTATGTCAACTTGGTTTATGGAGAACAAAGATCTATAAGACGTATTTTAAAAAAAATTGTGGTACAAAATTTTTTTTATTGGCAAGGGAGGTAAATGTGGTTATGTTGACTATGCATTACTGTATGTAGATGTGATCATGTTGACTATTCATTCTTTATGCTTTACACTGGGTGCGCACCCCTTCTTTACTTTTTCTAACTACGTTGTTTTTGGTTGTCTTGTGTTGTGAAGGAGTGAGAGATTTTATAATGCCATGGGTACAATAACGATTATACGACCTATTATTCTTATGATATGTATGTTTGATACAGGAACTTGAGGAGACAAGCAAGAATTTGGAGTATATATAGTGGATTGCTATATGCTTCGAGGAAATAAATTGGTTTATTTAAAATAAAGTAGTGTAAAGAGATTAGGGGAACTGTGAGAACTAAAAGATAGGGAAGAAGGAGTTAGTTTAAAGGCGTGATCATATGGGGTATGAAGTACATATATAAGTTTATAAAGTTGAGATTTATATCCGGTAAAGTATGAAGAGGCAGAAACGAAGAAGAAGTTTATAGTAGGTTACTAGATTAACAATATGACAGGGAGAAGGGTTAAAGGATATAATATATACTCAAATTTGAGTTGGTTTGGGGAAGATTAGAGGAAATGTGGGAGTTAAGGAAAAAGAGGAAGAGAGTTGGGAGGAAAGAATTTTTCCTTTATAGGAAAAATTCTTTAGAAAAACATAGGGAGGTGTAACAGAGGTAGGGGTTTTGGTAATATTTAGGTGGGAAACGACTACAGCACGATTGAGCATCGGGGTCGAACGAGAGGAGAGATGCTCAAGTCGTGACGTGGTTTGTTGTCAAAGGAGCAGTTACCATCAAGCTAGAGAACCAGAAGGTCGCCAACTTAGATCCAGCTGTCATCTATTGTATTAAACACTTTTTATAAAGAACCAACTGAGTTCCGTCATTTGTATGAGTTCACCTTGTTACACTTTCTCCTTGTTCAGACACAGTTTATGTCACAGAAAGATAACCGTTACCTAACTAAATAATCACATTGCATAGCAAATAAGACTGTGTATTTTCCTGGCTGTCTGTCTATTTGACAATCGGGATAATTGTATTCTAAAGTTGTAATAACTGCACTTGTCACAGTTGCCAGTTATGTATTTGGAGGAGTCTTCTGCTGGAGTGCTGCTGCGAGCTTTAATTGAAATCATTACAGAAGGAGATGATGGAACCGTCTACTTCAACCCATACAACTTCGATGGAAACGCCGACATTACGTAAGTGTCTCATAGATGGTAAAACCGACAAGTTAGTGTCTCATAAGTCTCTCATAGATGAACCCTGACATCAAATTAGTGCCTCAAAGACAGAGACATCGACATTAAGTTAGTCTCTCATAAATGGAAACATCGACATTAAGTTAGTCTCTCATAAATGGAAACACCGACATTAAGTTAGTCTCTCATAAATGGAAACATCGACATTAAGTTAGTCTCTCATAAATGGAAACATCGACATTAAGTTAGTCTCTCATAAATGGAAACACCGACATCAAATTAGTGTCTCATAGACGGAAACACCGACAGAAAGATAGTCTCTCATAATGGAAACACCGACATTAAGTTAGTCTCTCATAAATGGAAACATCGACATTAAGTTAGTCTCTCATAAATGGAAACACCGACATTAAGTTAGTCTCTCATAAATGGAAACACCGACATTAAGTTAGTCTCTCATAAATGGAAACATCGACATTAAGTTAGTCTCTCATAAATGGAAACATCGACATTAAGTTAGTCTCTCATAAATGGAAACATCGACATTAAGTTAGTCTCTCATAAATGGAAACGTCGACATTAAGTTAGTCTCTCATAAATGGAAACGTCGACATTAAGTTAGTCTCTCATAAATGGAAACGTCGACATCAAATTAGTGTCTCATAGACGGAAACACCGACAGAAAGATAGTCTCTCATAGATGGAAACACCGACATTAAGTAAATGTCTCACAGTCTCTCATAGATGGAAACACATCACATTAGTCTTTCGTGCATTCTCTAATAGATGGAAACACCGACATCAAGTTAGTCTCTCATAGACAGAATCACCGACATCAAATTAGTCTCTCAAAGACTAAAACACCGACAATATAAACAATATAAAATGGCACAAAGTAGTGCAGCTTTACATAACAGAATTACGACACATACATGACGTTGCGGCGACTAGCCTTCATCAGCAAACAAAAATACTTACGAAACACAACACATAGCCATGGAGAGACCCTCCGGTAATTACATTGAGGCGTGACTTCGGGATGAGAAGAACACAAAGATGAAAAAATATAAACGTTCGGATACACGTTCGGATTCCCAGGTAAGTAGGAACATTTTTTCACATTTTTATTTTCTCTTCATTGCTTTCATTTTTTTTTATCTTTTTGTGTTCAGCTATGTTGTTGAATAGACACCCATCACATGTCCTTCTCTGTGTTCAGCTATGTTGCTGAATAGACATCCATCACACGTCCTTCTCTGTGTTCAGCTATGTTGCTGAATAGACACCCATCACACGTCCTTCTCTGTGTTCAGCTATGTTGCTGAATAGACACCCATCACACGTCCTTCTCTGTGTTCAGCTATGTTGCTGAATAGACACCCATCACACGTCCTTCTCTGTGTTCAGCTATGTTGCTGAATAGACACCCATCACACGTCCTTCTCTGTGTTCAGCTATGTTGCTGAATAGACACCCATCACACGTCCTTCTCTGTGTTCAGCTATGTTGCTGAATAGACACCCATCACACGTCCTTCTCTATGTTCAGGTATGTTGCTGAATAGATACCCATAATACGTCCTTCTCTGTGTTCAGCTATGTTGCTGAATAGACACCCATCACACGTCCTTCTCTGTGTTCATCTATGTTGCTGAATAGACATCCATCACACGTCCTTATCTGTGTTCAGCTATGTTGCTGAATAGACACCCATCACACGTCCTTCTCTGTGTTCAGCTATGTTGCTGAATAGACACCCATCACACGTCCTTCTCTGTGTTCAGCTATGTTACTGAATAGACACCCATCACACGTCCTTCTCTGTGTTCAGCTATGTTGCTGAATAGACACCCATCACACGTCCTTCTCTGTGTTCAGCTATGTTGCTGAATAGACACCCATCACACGTCCTTCTCTGTGTTCAGCTATGTTGCTGAATAGACACCCATCACACGTCCTTCTCTGTGTTCAGCTATGTTGCTGAATAGACACCCATCACACGTCCTTCTCTATGTTCAGGTATGTTGATGAATAGACACCCATCACACGTCCTTCTCTGTGTTCAGCTATGTTGCTGAATAGACACCCATCACACGTCCTTCTCTGTGTTCAGCTATGTTGCTGAATAGACATCCATCACACGTCCTTATCTGTGTTCAGCTATGTTGCTGAATAGACACCAATCACACGTCCTTCTCTGTGTTCAGCTATGTTGCTGAATAGACACCAATCACACGTCCTTCTCTGTGTTCAGCTATGGTGCTGAATAGACACCCATTACACGTCCTTCTCTGTGTTCAGCTATGTTGCTGAATAGACACCCATCACACGTCCTTCTCTGTGTTCAGCTATGTTGCTGAATAGATACCCATCACACGTCCTTCTCTGTGTTCAGCTATGTTGCTGAATAGACACCCATCACACGTCCTTCTCTGTGTTCAGCTATGCTGTTGAATAGACACCCATCACACGTCCTTGTCTGTGTTCAGCTATGTTGCTGAATAGACACCCATCACACGTCCTCCTCTGTGTTCAGCTATGTTGCTGAATAGACACCCATCTATCGTCCTTCTCCGTGTTCAGCTATGTTGCTGAATAGACACCCATCACACGTCCTTCTCTGTGTGCAGCTATGTTGTTGAATAGACACCCATCACACGTCCTTGTCTTTGTGCAGCTATGTTGTTGGATAGACACCCATCACACGTCCTTGTCTGTGTTCAACTATGTTGTTGAATAGACACCCATCACACGTCCTTCTCTGTGTCCAGCTATGTTGCTGAATAGACACCCATCACATGTCCTTCTCTATGTTCAGGTATGATGCTGAATAGACACCCATCACACGTCCTTCTCTGTGTTCAGCTATGTTGCTGAATAGACACCCATCACACGTCCTTATCTGTGTTCAGCTATGTTGCTGAATAGACACGCATCACACGTCCTTCTCTGTGTTCAGCTATGTTGCTGAATATACACCTATCACACGTCCTTCTGAGTGTTCAGCTATGTTGCTGAATAGACACCCATCACACGTCCTTCTCTATGTTCAGCTATGTTGCTGAATAGACACCCATCACACGTCCTTCTCTGTGATCAGCTATGTTGTTGAATAGACACCCATCACACGTCCTTCTCTGTGTTGAGCTATGTTGCTGAATAGACACCTATCACACGTCCTTCTCTGTGTTCAGCTATGTTGCTGAATAGACACCCATCACACGTCCTTCTCTGTGTTCAGCTATGTTGCTGAACAGACAATCATCACACGTCCTCTGTGTTCAGCTATGCTGTTGAATAGACACCCATCACACGTCCTTCTCTGTGTTCTGCTATTTTGTTGAATAGACACCCATCACACGTCCTTGTCTGTGTTCAGCTATGTTGTTGAATAGACACCCATCACATGTCCTTCTCTGTGTTGAGCTATGTTGCTGAATAGACACCCATCACACGTCCTTCTCTGTGTTGAGCTATGTTGCTGAATTGACACCCATCACACGTCCTTCTCTATGTTCACGTATGTTGCTGAATAAACACCCATCACACGTCCTTCTCTATGTTCAGGAATGTTGCTGAATAGACACCCATCACACGTCCTTCTCTATGTTCAGGTATGTTGCTGAATAGACACCCATCACACGTCCTTCTCTGTGTTCAGCTATGTTGCTGAATAGACACCCATCACATGTCCTTCTCTGTGTTCAGCTATGTTGTTGAGTAGACACCCATCACACGTCCTTATCTGTGTTCAGCTATGTTGCTGAATAGACACGCATCACACGTCCTTCTCTGTGTTCAGATATGTTGCTGAATATACACCTATCACACGTCCTTCTGAGTGTTCAGCTATGTTGCTGAATAGACACCCATCACACGTCCTTCTCTATGTTCAGCTATGTTGCTGAATAGACACCCATCACACGTCCTTCTCTGTGATCAGCTATGTTGTTGAATAGACACCCATCACACGTCCTTCTCTGTGTTGAGCTATGTTGTTGAGTAGACACCCATCACACGTCCTTCTCTGTGTTCAGCTATGTTGCTGAATAGACACCTATCACACGTCCTTCTCTGTGTTCAGCTATGTTGCTGAATAGACACCCATCACACGTCCTTCTCTGTGTTCAGCTATGTTGCTGAACAGACAACCATCACACGTCCTCTGTGTTCAGCTATGCTGTTGAATAGACACCCATCACACGTCCTTCTCTGTGTTCTGCTATTTTGTTGAATAGACACCCATCACACGTCCTTGTCTGTGTTCAGCTATGTTGTTGAATAGACACCCATCACATGTCCTTCTCTGTGTTGAGCTATGTTGCTGAATAGACACCCATCACACGTCCTTCTCTGTGTTGAGCTATGTTGCTGAATTGACACCCATCACACGTCCTTCTCTATGTTCACGTATGTTGCTGAATAAACACCCATCACACGTCCTTCTCTATGTTCAGGAATGTTGCTGAATAGACACCCATCACACGTCCTTCTCTATGTTCAGGTATGTTGCTGAATAGACACCCATCACACGTCCTTCTCTGTGTTCAGCTATGTTGCTGAATAGACACCCATCACATGTCCTTCTCTGTGTTCAGCTATGTTGTTGAGTAGACACCCATCAGACGTCCTTCTCTGTGTTCAGCTATGGTGCTGAATAGACACCCATCACACGTCCTTCTCTGTGTTCAGCTATGTTGCTGAATAGACACCCATCACACGTCCTTCTCTGTGTTCAGCTATGTTGCTGAATAGACACCCATCACACGTCCTTCTCTGTGTTCAGCTATGCTGTTGAATAGACACCCATCACACGTCCTTGTCTGTGTTCAGCTATGTTGCTGAATAGACACCCATCACACGTCCTCCTGTGTGTTCAGCTATGTTGCTGAATAGACACCCATCTATCGTCCTTCTCCGTGTTCAGCTATGTTGCTGAATAGACACCCATCACACGTCCTTCTCTGTGTTCAGCTATGTTGCTGAATAGACACCCATCACATGTCCTTCTCTGTGTTCAGCTATGTTGTTGAATAGACACCCATCACACGTCCTTCTCTGTGTTGAGCTATGTTGTTGAATTGACACCCCTCACACGTCCTTGTCTGTGTGCAGCTATGTTGTTGAATATACACCCATCACACGTCCTTCTCTGTGTTCAGCTATGTGGTTGAATAGACGCCTATCGCATGTTCTTCTCTGATTGTACAGCGACATGATTGTTTTATTCCCCAAATGTTGTCAGTAACAAAAGTTCGTGCAACGGCTTGTCACCGAGCACAATGCCAATACGCAGGTAAGACATAATCACAGCTGTAACCGATGTCACCTGCAAACTTCTGACCTATATCTCACACAGGCCAGGGACTTTCGACCCTAACTTGATCAAGACGTTTACGATGGACAATCTTCAAAGACAAGAAGACTGCAGGGACGCCTTCGAACGTATCAGATCATTCCTGTTTTCGGTTGATTGGCAAAACTGTAAACACCCAAAAGTCAATGGGGTAATGGTGTTAGTTGTGATTGTCATTGTTCCATCAGTTAGTACCTCCAGTGACTGAGTGTTTCGTGAGCAGTTTAGATCTTGACATGGAAGAACACTTTGTGACAGTTGGTACCTCCAGCGATTGGGTGTTTCATGAGCAGTGTAGATCTTCACATGGAATAATAGTTTATAACAGCTAGTATCGTCAGAAGTGAACACAGAAGAACCAACGGCGAATTCCACCTTTAAAGAACTCCTATTTGCGGACGATGAAGTAATAATAGCAATTTCAGAAGCAGAATTACTAGTCCATGTAAATAGCTAAATGAAGTGTGTAAGGAACATCTCTGCCTTTGCCTACATAGAGTCCTTATGAGGACTGGCCATGACCGGCACCAGCCCCAATGAGGACACCACAAGAAACAACCAGAACTTACAAGTGCTAATAGAGAAAGAAACCATCAAACGAAAGTATGCGGGACCCCTAAGACCCGACCAAGGACCGGACTCTATCAGGACCAACATAAGACTGAAAGGAAATTACCAGGCAGCACAAAAATAACCTTATCCGACAAACAGAGCGGACCCAATATCACCAGTATGAATTAGGACTAACAGTCCACATAACCACGGTCTCAAAATAACCAAAGCTGAGGAGGCAGGTTTAAGAGACCGAATTTGGAGATTTTGTGTGTGAAAAATTGGAATTGGAATTGGAATTGTAAGGAACGTAACATGAACATCAGCATTAGTAAAATAGAGATAATGGCTGTAACCAGAGAAGAAATAAACAACAAAGATTCATTTAAAAGAACACCCCCTGAAACAAGCAAAGAGCTTCAAGTATTTAGGAAGTATAATATCATCAAATGGCAAAGCAGAAGACGAGATCGAACACAGATGCAATAAGGCAAACCAACTCATTGGATAAATGGCACCAACACTAAAGAACAAACATGTATCAATAGTTACTAAGAAAGCACTTTACAACACAATCTTCGTACCAACTCTATGCTTCCAGTGCCAAACTTGGACAATGACAGAAAATGAGAAAAGAAATATTACAACAAACATAAATGAGATTCCTGAGAAGAATACTCAATGTATCACGAAGAGAGAAGGTCACAATTGAAAGAAATCAGTACAACAGTTGAGGTTATAGCAGAGCTAGATTTTATCAGGAAACAGCAAGTTAAATGGTTTGGCCATGTAACTAGGCTACCAACTAACAGTATACCACAACAAGCAATGATGTACAGAACACACGGAACCAGAAGAAGAGGCCGGCCACGTAAACGATGAACATGGGGATTTACAGAATCCATGGTAATCACGACATACAAATTTAGTTGCATGTCTTCCACAGGACGTAGCAGTCAACCCCAGCATTTTGGCTGTTCGTGATTCCTGGGCAAGTTTTACGTTCAGTAGTTTTTCCATTGCTTTCTGAAATACCGGCACCTATACATTTTCGAAAAAACCAGCACCGTTGTGTTTCGAACCCGGGTATACGGGATTACGAATCGCGTCCGTAAAGACTTCACCAAGGAGATCGATATACGAAGCCAATAAACGGGCACTCTCTCTTTGTTTATGTTACACCTGGACACGGCAAGGTATACGAGGAACAAGATGCGATGAGATGCGCTGAGTACAGCCAGCGACACAGTATAGCATAAATAGTTAAAATCTTCACATGGAAGGACACATTGTAACAGCTAGTACCTCTAGTGACTGAGTGTTTCATGAGTTGTGTAGATCTTCACATGTAAGAACACATTGTAACAGTTAGTACCTCTAGTGACTGAGTGTTTCATGATTTGTTAAAATCTTCACATGGAAGGACACATTGTAACAGTTAGTACCTCTAGTGACTGAGTGTTTCATGAGTTGTGTAGATCTTCACATGTAAGAACACATTGTAACAGTTAGTACCTCTAGTGACTGAGTGTTTCATGAGTTGTTAAAATCTTCACATGGAAGGACACATTGTAACAGTTAGTACCTCTAGTGACTGAGTGTTTCATGAGTTGTGTAGATCTTCACATGTAAGAACACATTGTAACAGTTAGTACCTCTAGTGACTGAGTGTTTCATGAGTTGTTAAAATCTTCACATGGAAGGACACATTGTAACAGTTAGTACCTCTAGTGACTGAGTGTTTCATGAGTTGTTAAAATCTTCACATGGACGAACACATTGTAACAGTTAGTACCTCTAGTGACTGAGTGTTTCATGAGTTGTGTAGATCTTCACATGTAAGAACACATTGTAACAGTTAGTACCTCTAGTGACTGAGTGTTTCATGAGTTGTTAAAATCTTCACATGGAAGGACACATTGTAACAGTTAGTACCTCTAGTGACTGAGTGTTTCATGAGTTGTGTAGATCTTCACATGTAAGAACACATTGTAACAGTTAGTACCTCTAGTGACTGAGAGTTTCATGAGTTGTTAAAATCTTCACATGGAAGAACACATTGTAACAGTTAGTACCTCTAGAGACTGAGTGTTTCATGAGTTGTGTAGATCTTCATGTGCACCACGTAACTCCAGACCGTCAGCGGGTTACTAGGTGCAAGCGATTACTGTAATTGAAAGTAGGAACTTAGAATGTTAGAACAATGAGTGCAGATGGAAAATTAGAAAATATCAAACAAGAAATGGAAAGAGATAAAATTAATATTGTATGTGCGAAACGAGGTGGAAAGGGGCAGGGATTAAGTCAGGAGAGGATTGTAAGATTATTTATTCTGTGGGAGAAGAACGGAAAAGTATTTTGTATTGTATTGTATATTTTGTAGTTGCATTGTATTGTATCGGCAAACATCAAATTCTGATCAAGGATATTGGGCCGTGTCAAACAGAGTTCTATTAGTAAAATTAAATGGGAGACCTTTTAAAATAAATGTCATTCAAGTGTATGCTCGAACAAGTGAATGCAGTGAAGAAAGTATAAAGGGATTTTATACTGACAATGAGTCTGCTTTGAAGAACTGTAAAATGTCAGAAATAAATATTATAATGGGTGAGTTCAACACAAAAGTAGGAAATCAAGGCGATGGATGCAGTGTAGGCAACCATAGTTTGGGAGAGCGAAACGAAAGAGTATACAGACTTGTAGACTGGGCAAAAGAACAAGAATTGATTGTAGGAAACACCTGGTTTAAACAGCATTCTAGAAGATTATGGACATGGAGGAGTCCAGACGGCAGGATTAGTCTTTGACATAATCACATCTTGTGACACTTTCGCACATGATTGCCAGTATTGTCTTTGACATAATCACATTTTGTGACACTTTCGCACATGATATCCGGTATTGCCTTTATATAATGACTTCTTGTAACACTTTCGTACATGTCATCTAGTATTGTCTTTGAAAGAAACTCCAGGTAATTTCCTGTCTGTGTACCACAAGTGATGTTATTGTTATACGTGGATTTCTGTGAGCTATAGTGTTGGTAATGTTCTGTCTGTGTACTGCAAATTGATGTTATCGTTATACGTGGTTGCCTTTTGTGCTGTAATGTTGGTAATGTCCTGTGCGTGTACTACAAGTGATGTTATTGTTATTTGTGGTTGTCTGTGTGCTGTAGTGTGGGTAATGATCTGTCTATATTACAAGTGATGTTATCATTATGCTTGCTTTTTTTGCTGTAATGTTGGTAATGTCCTGTCTGTGTACTACGAGTGATACTATTCTTATATGTGGTTGTCTGTGTGATGTAGTGTTGGTAATGTCCTGTCTGTGTACTACGAGTGATGTTATTCTTATACGTGGTAGTCTGTGTGCTATAGTGTTGGTAATGTTGAGCTGATATAACAAGAAATCCAGGAATGGTCCACTGTAGACATGCTAACACTCTATTGCTGACATGATGATACATTATTACTGACATGATGATGGATGAAGAATGACTTGCGCGATGAATTGGATTAAAGTGAGGAAGAGTTGCTCAATTCGTCGACCTCACTCTCTCGCCTGAGTCCATCTGAGTCCAGTGGCAAGACAAGTCAAGACGACTGGAGACGAATACAGGTGCAGTGGATGACGAGGGCGCTCTACTTGCCTTGCCGTGCTCATTACGTTCCACAACGCTTTGCAGGTAAACGCCGTCTTGTCCGTTGAATCATTAGTGATTTCATCCGCGCAGTCTGCCAAATCCTGTCTTCGTATGCTGGGTAGGCATACCCTAGTTTACCCCCTTGGTTTGACACCAAATCGGCTACCCACGCCTGGTTTAGCCAGCCTCTCACAGCTGTTGCCCGGGGGTGGCCGCTGTCGTATGCTGACAGCTACTAGGAGCCACAGGCGGGAGCTGGGTGTCAGGCTTGGACCAGTGGGGGATGGGTCCTGAAAAGGACATGAGAGTCATCCTTACCAAAGGTGCTACCAATGCCTGACACCCCGTAAACCCCCCCCCCCCCCCCCCCCTGACATGATGATACTCTATTGCTGACATGATGATACTCTGTTGCTGACATGATGAGACTCTATTTCTGACATGATGAGACTCTATTTCTGACACAATGACAATCTGTTGCTGATATGATCAGACTATATTGCTAACATGATGCTACTCTATTGCTGACATGATAACAGCTGACATGTTGACACCCTATTGCAGTCACGGGAAACCTATGGATCCACCGACACCTGCAACGAAGTGATCCTCGAGGTGCCTGTAGACGCACCTGAGAAGCCCACACTTGAGCCCTACAGGTTCAAGCTTCAGGGAGACAAGTAAGACCTGCCATGGTGTCAGTTACAGTCCATTTCCTCGTGGCTTTATTTTGCTTGACAGAAACAAGTATCGATCAGTGGAGGTCATCTGTCTGGATTGAATAGTCAGGGCTCCAGCATATGCTAGAAAAAAAAAAACACAACAATGAAGACAATTTACATCCATTCAACAACGGATGTTTATACACATACAGAAAACAGTCGACACTGGAACATGTCACTGAAAATAAGTCAGAACAATGAAGATATGTTACGCGCATTCACCATAGAATGTTTACACACATACAGAAAACAGTCGACAATGGAACATGTCACTGAAAATAAACCAGAACAATGAAGATATGATACATTAACTGAACAACGGATAGTTACACACATACAGAAAACATTCGACACTGGAACATGTCAAAAAAAAAAAAAAAAAAACAAACAGAACTATGGGGCCAGTTTACATTCGTTTAACAAAGAATGTTTACACATTCTAAGAATAGAAACACGCCACACAGGCAATCACCATCAAAATAATTATGTGCCCTGTCAGCTGGCGTGAGAGCTCACGACTCTCCACAGATCTCGGTCCTCGGTATTCTAGATCAACTCTGCTCTTGGTATATTCCTCCATACCACCGTCTCAGTCCATCCAGCATCGTTTCTTTCGATCTTCTTTTGCCACTTCTGCCACTGATCGCCTCAGTCTTCACGATGCATTCCAATGCCTCTCTTCTCATCACATGAACAAAGAATGGTGTTTGTCTATATCTTTCAGTAGTTTATCATCATCATCATCATCATCATCATCATCATCATCATCATCATCATCATCATCATCATCATCATCATCATCATCATCATCATCATCATCATTATCGTCACCATCTTCCAATTTTGCAGTCAAGAGTCGTGGAGTGAAATAATTGGCACTCAAGCATCCGATGGGTGGCATTGGATAGTGCAATTATGTGTGATCAAACGTCATTGATGTCATTAATCCATGTTCTTCTTGAGTGCCCTCTTGTTGTTTTCAATGCTCTAAGTTGATTAGCCTCTTCAGGCTATAGATGTCACTTAATTTTCAACGTCCAATGTATTAGCAACGCCTGTCTTAGGGCCATATCTTCGTTGTTTCCGAGCGCTTTTTATTCTATAGTTCTGTAAGCCCTTCTTGTATTGAAATCTTCCATACTATAGTTGTTTTCCAATTATTACATTGTGCCATATGTATGTTCAGTTTGTTCATGATGTTTCTTCACACTTTATCACTTTCATCTTCTGTTCTGTCTGAGTTGGTGCATATCAATCAATCAATCAATCATGTGCGATGCTGGAAAGCGTGGGCGGTCATGACTCGCCATTTAACTTGTTCACCAGAGTCGTGGATCAGCTCAGTGTTCCTGTCTCGTCCATGCCATGTGGCCAAGCCATCCAGATATTTTCCTCTCGGTCTTCCTTTTGGTCTGTTCCCTTCGATCTTGCGAATTGTCACAAAGTTCTCCAATCCAATTCTTCTCATAACATGTCCAAAAAATGTTGACTGTCTACGTCTACTTTCTCTAATCAATTTACAATTTTCATTTGTCTCCTGTAGGACTTGGTCATTGGCGTTTCTGTCTGTCCATTGTATTCTTTGCATTTTCCTCAGAAACCACATTTCTGCAGCCATCAGATGTTTTTCAGCTTGATTGCTCATTGTCCAAGTTTCACATCCATACAAAAGAACGGGCTCTACATTGGTGCATAAACGTGTATGATATTTATATCTGCTATATCTCCCTTAATATAACAAAACTCGCTCTGTTATGGCATACATCCTCTTTCTATCTTCGCTCCTTCTCTATCCAAGATATTATACATACACTTTTCATAAGTATGCCTTCATGGGTCATTTATTCTATATTCATGTGAGTACATTTCTCCTGTTTCTGTCTGTCTTGTCTCACATAATCCCAAGATATACACATCCATTCTCTTCATTTCCTCGTGATGTTCTCAAGGTTACCATCTTGCATGAGGGTTCTCACATCTCATGCACCGGTTCTCACATCTCATGCCGCAGTTCTCACATCTCATGCCGCAGTTCTCACATCTCATGTCCCGATGACACAAGCATGACCCCCTGACCTGCCAACAGTCGCTGGACGACGGCCTGACAGCACCTGCAGCACACGCTGTTGCTGACCAGACAGTTCTGAACTCAACTAAACTGTCAAAAATCAATATGAATGAAGCATCTGACAGGAAGGTAGTTTGCCATGGTTTAACTTCTCGGGTTTGACCATCCTGGTAGTTGACAGCAGCCAGTGTCTCCATACATATATCGGATTAAATGTGTTTATTGATAATTCAACAAATATAACGCACACGGTATATAAATCATTTGTATATTACCTACAGTCCACACGGTATATAGATCAGCGGTATATTACCTACAGTCAACACGGTATATAGATCAGTGGTATATTATCTACAGTCCACATGGTATATAGATCAGTGGTGTATTATCTATAGCTCACACGGTATATAGATCAGTGGTATATTATCTATAGCCCACATGGTATATATATATCTGTGGTATATTATCTACAATCTACACGGTATATAGATCAGTGGTATATTATCTACTGTCTACACGGTATATAGATCAGTGGTATAGCATCTACAGTCCCAACGGTATATATATCTGTGGTATATTATCTACAGTCTACACGGTATATAGATCAGTGGTATATTATCTACAGCCCACACGGTATATAGATCAGTGGTATATTATCTATAGCCCACACGGTATATAGATCAGTGGTATAGTATCTACAGTCCACACGGTATATAGATCAGTGGTATATTATCTACAATCCACACAATATATAGGTCAGTGGTATATTATCTACAGTCTACACGGTATATAGATCAGTGGTATATTATCTAGAGTCTACACTGTATATAGATCAGTGGTATAGCATCTACAGTCCCAACGGTATATAGATCAGTGGTATAGTATCTACAGTCCCAACGGTATATAGATCAGTGGTATATTATCTAGAGTCTACACGGTATAGAGATCAGTGGTATATTATCTTACATCATAAAACTGCAATGGAACCGTAACTTGTGCCACTTGTATTACAGGTACGCGCTGGAGAATGCTCCTGGCAATTATGTTTGTGATTGCAGTACTACATGCAACTGAGGGAGGCAGCTACAGACCTGGTCTAATCATAGATACGTACACTCACATGCTCACATAGAACATTGCTACAGACCTGGTACAATCTTGGACAAGTACATCCAAATGCTCACATACAGGACATCTACATACCTTGTATAATCATAGACACGTACATCCACATGCTCACATACAACACATCTACAGACCTGGTATAATCATAGATACGTACACACACATAAAGAAAAATAAAATAGAAATAAATAAAACATAAATATGGTGTTGCATTGGTTTTGCATCGTGCACGTTTCCTTTCTCTGGCAGCTTCGTCCGATATGGTTCCCTCTAGTCTCCAGCTATGTCCTCAGTTATCCATTATTCTGCAAAATAACGTGTGCACAATTCATGTCTGGTGTTTATGTTAGTTTCAACCGCCTTTGCTGGGATACCATATGGACCAGCAGCTTGATCATCACTCAAAGGTGTCTACCACCCATGTAGATCTATAGGTATACTGATGTAGATACTGAATGTTGATTCCATGGTGATATATTATGTCCGATGGTAGAGTGACTGGGTGCATACCATGGCCGTCTCCGCTTCGTGCAAACTAGGTACTGTTCAGTATAAAGACATGCTTGGATATTTACAAAATAGAAACAGTTTGGTTTTCTCCTGCCTCATAGATCAAGGACCTCGGCTGTGCGGATATATAGGTAGAAGATATCAAGTATTGAAAACTGCACGGGGCTGACTGGGTCAGGTGCACCCATATGAAAGATATGAGAGATGGAGATTTGGAGGAGATTGCTACGTGTTTTAATCAGAGGATTAGCACAGAAACAATGCCCCAGGAGTTGGTGCACAGATATTTAATTCCACCACCCAAGCCAGGCAAGGACCATTCACAGCTTATTGGCTGTAGGATGATAACCTTTCAGAATACATTTTGCAAGTTGTTGGAAAAGATTGTTGAAGTTTATATACTGTCTGGTCAGCACGGGAATATATAATGACGACCACTAAAGTATTTACTCATCTCAGTAACCTAACAAACAGTAATTCACCAGGACTAGATGGAATCAGTTATCGGATCCTTCGCTATGCTGCAACGGCGATCTGCGAATCACTGACTTTTATATATAATCAATCAATGTCTCACCAACGGTCATTTCCCAACAGCCTTTAAAATAGCTAAAGTGTATCCTCATGTAAAAGCTGGTTCATTAGACTCATTGACACCTTGCAGTCTTGGCAGACGATAGTTTGTGCTTTAAAAAGGCATAATAACTTTTACCTATGGTGGTAGCGAATGTGACTGATAAGGCAAATTCGCCCTGTAAATGTCCGTTCACAGTGGGTGCATCTGAACACGTGGTCATTTCCACCATCATGCACCATCTTACGTCTCAAACGCTTGGTGTGTGACTTTTCTGCAATAATTTTCTCCTTTGTCTTTATTCCATTTCTGATGTTTGCCCTCCATGCAACACGTTCAGCGGCGACTTGCTCCCACTGTGCACTATCAATGCATGTATCAATCATGTCCCGCTTTCACACATCTTTGTATCGTAGTAGAGGCCAACCCTGAGATCTCTTACCCATCTGTAATTCACCAAAAACGATGTCCTTTGATATTCTACCATCATCCATCCTCCTAAGATGTCCTATCCATCTAAGTCTACGAAGACTGAGCATGGAATAAACCGTCACACAGCCTGATCTTTCCAATACTTCTGTATTTGTGATGTTGTCTTGCCACTTAATACCAAGAATTCTTCGCAGACACCGCATATGAAAGCTGTTTAAACGTTTCTCTTGGTGTGAGTAAGTTGTCCAGGTTTCACTGCAATAAAGAAGAGTACTAAGGACACAGGCGTGAAAGACAAGGACTTTTGTTTTGGCAGTAAACTTCCTTTTCTCCCAGTCTCTTTTTCTTAACCTGTTCATTGTTGTTGCTACCTTACCAATCCGGATATTAATTTCCTGATCTAGGGATAATTTTCTATTTACCACTGATCCTAGATTTGTGAAATGGTCTACCATCTCTAGTTCAGCGTCGTCAATAAAGATTGATAGTACCCCATGCGCACCTT
Source organism: Cepaea hortensis (assembly GCA_963921405.1). NCBI lineage: Eukaryota > Metazoa > Mollusca > Gastropoda > Stylommatophora > Helicidae > Cepaea > Cepaea hortensis. The sequence continues at coordinate 3,570,978 of OY992884.1, forward strand.
GTGACATAATCTGTGTCTTCTTTTTGCTAATTGTTAAACCAAATTCAGAGCAATCATTGGAGAATGCAGATAGTAGACATTGTAATTCTTCCTCAGAGTGGGTCGTAACTGCAGCATCATCTGCTAGACTCTGCGGTGTTCATTAGACTATGAAGTTAATATACATATTTCCCCCCCCCCCCCCCCATACTATCATCCCTATCCAAACCGTTAGAAAAGCACATTCACATTATAACATTAGAACACTTAGTTCGCCAAAAACTAATAGCTGACAGTCAGTCTGGATTTCGGCCAAAATATTCTTGTCATACAGCCCTAACAAACATGATAGAAAACTGGCATCAAAATATTAACTACACTACTCTATGTGGGGCGGTGTTTATAGACTTTAGAAGAGCATTCAATAGGATAGATTATACTAACCTAATTAAAAAACTAGAAACAATGAAACTAAGCCTTAATATAATGGCATTGATAAAATCAGTTTTATTAGACAAAAACCAAGTAGTATTTCACAATAAATAGTTATCTCAAAACCATTATCATTAATATTGGAACACCTCAGGGGTCTATACTTGACCCTCTGTGATTTACCATTCATATAACTGATCCTTCCTTATATCTGTCGTCGTCCTGCGATATATTTGCAAACGACTGGACAATATATAGAAACGCTATTGATTGTAATGTGCTAGAATCGTCCTTGCAAAAGGAAATAAATAGTGTAGTTAACTGGAGTTATGCCGCATGCAAATTAACATTTCTAAAACAAAATCTATGTCAAAAGCAACCAGGCATAGACTTAACACTCTAAACTCTGTCACCAACTGGCTGGGGTTAGATCCCAGATGGGCAACCACTCAGCCAAAATCATTTTCTTCTACTGGTGTTTAGTTCTGGATGCAGTTTAAGATCCCCTAACTCTGCCAGAAGGGACTAATTACCACCCCAGATCCCAGAGAGAAAACGTGGAACAAATGTCTGTTATGCTGATTTAAGACACTGTCCCTGATACTCTAGAAAACAGTCAAGAAGTGGCTCGTTGAAGATAGAATATATCTATATAGTTTTGGCTGTACTTGGTATCATCAGAAGTGAGAAAGGAGGAGTTAAGATATGCAACGTAATCTGGTTACTTATGACTGCATAGGCAAGATACCTCCCGGACATAAATTCCCACTTCTGGACAATATGTGTGAACCCCCACTAAATGATACAAAATGTGTGTACTTGATTACGCTACACAAACATTTATAAACATTTAGAATTATGCGGACAAATTGAGTTTTAAAATACAACAACTGTGTTTATTATTTCTAGTCTTGATGATCATATGATGATGATGATGATTATATTATGGTATACGTAACTTAAGAGGTCACATAGGTCATGCTTCCCCCAGTGAGACGCAGTTCACTGTCAGATTGAAGGAGTCCAAATTGGTCCCTCACAAGGCTAAGTCACTTCCTGATATGGGTTGTTGACTGTCCATTGCTCCTAAGAGATCTGGCATGAAACGAACGGAGATGGGTAGTATCTACGTCTACACATCTCAAACACATATGTCTATACATTCATATAAACATACATTCAAGTCATAATATATGATGGTATGATGATAGATGATGGCATGTTACATAAACATATATCAGTTCTAAATAAATAAATATATATGTATATATTCATCAAACCCTTTAGAACATATATAGCTCAAAACATACATCATCACATACATTTATGTAATGGGGTGTTTCCCATATAAGTTCACCTCACTTACTCTTTCCCTTTCTGATTCATTCATAGTGTCTAGTCGGAAGGGCTGGTCGCACAGTCCTGTCGAACATTAAATGCCTTCTCTGAATCTGTCTGGGATATTGAATGTCCTAAGTCATGTCTGTCCTCATGCAGACATCATGCAGACAAGGTGAACTGGTGCCATTCCTCAAACCAAGTGGTTTCACCATAATCTTGGTAGGCACTCAAGGTGTTGGTCCAAATAATCAATGTTAATTGGACGCTATCAAGATACTGGTAGCTCTCAGGAATTTCTCCTAAGTAGTCAGTCTCCCCGATGTTTAACATCATACAGGATGAATCTAAATATATCTCCTGTACATGCATAAGCCACACGCTCATGTAGCTTGGATAATGGATTTCTCCAAATTATCACATACAACAAATCAGACAACCAAGTGGTGAATGAAAGAAGAAGATAAAGTTCACAGTGTAATAGTAAATCTAGAAACTGGAACATTAAGTACAAAGAAAATCCACCAGTGTGAAGTTTGGGAGAATATGTAGAAACAGGAAACTACACAAGCCTTCAGACTAGCAGACAAACTAATGGTATTACCTGGGTTTTATAGTTTTGGGCACTGTTCCGAATTCCGGTCCCAAATAGTTCCGCAGTGAATGTAGTGAATAAGAATCCCTTACAGGACCTCATTGTGTGATTACTTCCGTTTTGACTACTTCCTTAGTTACATATAAATAAATACGGAGATACCGATACTGATACAGAGGCTTTCAATACACTTGTTTCTACTTGATGTAAAGAAATATTATAATGCCAGGCAGACCATCAGCTCGGGTAGAGTGTTACAACTGGATGCTGTGTAACAATCCACTGTTGGGAGGATTTGATGCTCAGGGACAGTCAGTGGTCTTTGAAGTTGACGAGAGCTACTTTTTTCCACCGAAAGTACCACCGTGGTCACTTTCGTCGTGGTCAATGGGTAGTTGGCCTGGTTGAACGTGGTAGAGGTCGTTGCTGGTTGGAAGTTGTGGAAAGGCGAGATGCGACAACACTGGAACGCATTATAAGTGATCACGTCTTACCAGAAACGACCATTGTCACCGATGCCTGGCGAGGCTACAACAACGTAGGTCAACTAAACCATGGCATCTACGATCATGCAGTTGTTCATGCCAAGTTGACCCTGTACACAGTGACATTCACACCCAAACAATTGAAGGGTTGTGGATGCAAGTAAAAAGGAAACAAAGATACCAAGGTGGCACTAGTCGTGCAGTGTTTAACACTTATTTAGCAGAATTTCAGTGGCGCCACAGTCACAAAGTACATGTTTTCGGACAATATTTACAACTTTTGTGCCACAATTTCGAGATATAATTTCATATATTGATGCAGGCTGCTGTGGGTTTGATTGATCATTATCATTGTCACCAGGCTGCTGTAGGTTTGATTGATCATTATCATTGTCACCAGGCTGCTGTGGGTTTGATTGATCATTATCATTGTCACCAGGCTGCTGTGGGTCTGATTGATCATTATCATTGTCACCAGGCTGCTGTGGGTTTGATTGATCATTATCATTGTCACCAGGCTGCTGTGGGTCTGATTGATCATTATCATTGTCACCAGGCTGCTGTGGGTTTGATTGATCATTATCATTGTCACCAGGCTGCTGTGGGTCTGATTGATCATTATCATTGTCACCAGGCTGCTGTGGGTCTGATTGATCGTTATCATTGTCACCAGGCTGCTGTGGGTTTGATTGATCATTATCATTGTCACCAGGCTGCTGTGGGTTTGATTGATCATTATCATTGTCACCAGGCTGCTGTGGGTCTGATTGATCATTATCATTGTCACCAGGCTGCTGTGGGTTTGATTGATCATTATCATTGTCACCAGGCTGCTGTGGGTTTGATTGATCATTATCATTGTCACCAGGCTGCTGTGGGTCTGATTGATCGTTATCATTGTCAGCAGGCTGCTGTGGGTTTGATTGATCATTATCATTGTCACCAGGCTGCTGTGGGTCTGATTGATCATTATCATTGTCACCAGGCTGCTGTGGGTTTGATTGATCATTATCATTGTCACCAGGCTGCTGTGGGTTTGATTGATCATTATCATTGTCACCAGGCTGCTGTGGGTTTGATTGATCATTATCATTGTCACCAGGCTGCTGTGGGTCTGATTGATCATTATCATTGTCACCAGGCTGCTGTGGGTCTGATTGATCGTTATCATTGTCACCAGGCTGCTGTGGGTTTGATTGATCATTATCATTGTCACCAGGCTGCTGTGGGTTTGATTGATCATTATCATTGTCACCAGGCTGCTGTGGGTCTGATTGATCATTATCATTGTCACCAGGCTGCTGTGGGTTTGATTGATCATTATCATTGTCACCAGGCTGCTGTGGGTTTGATTGATCATTATCATTGTCACCAGGCTGCTGTGGGTCTGATTGATCGTTATCATTGTCAGCAGGCTGCTGTGGGTTTGATTGATCATTATCATTGTCACCAGGCTGCTGTGGGTCTGATTGATCATTATCATTGTCACCAGGCTGCTGTGGGTCTGATTGATCATTATCATTGTCACCAGGCTGCTGTGGGTCTGATTGATCATTATCATTGTCACCAGGCTGCTGTGGGTCTGATTGATCGTTATCATTGTCAGCAGGCTGCTGTGGGTTTGATTGATCATTATCATTGTCACCAGGCTGCTGTGGGTCTGATTGATCATTATCATTGTCACCAGGCTGCTGTGGGTCTGATTGATCGTTATCATTGTCAGCAGGCTGCTGTGGGTTTGATTGATCATTATCATTGTCACCAGGCTGCTGTGGGTCTGATTGATCATTATCATTGTCACCAGGCTGCTGTGGGTCTGATTGATCGTTATCATTGTCAGCAGGCTGCTGTGGGTTTGATTGATCATTATCATTGTCACCAGGCTGCTGTGGGTCTGATTGATCGTTATCATTGTCAGCAGGCTGCTGTGGGTTTGATTGATCATTCTCTGAAGCATGATTTTTATTTGCGCTCCCTTGCTTTGAACTCAAGCGTAGTCTATACGCAATACATATTCATGCATTGGACTGAACTTTGAACTCAAGTGTAGTCCATACACACTATTTCAAGTAATGCTGGAATGAACTTTGCATGTGGATTAGCTTCCCCTATTAACAGTGTCCCTTGCCATCAAGTGAATGCACTCCGACTTCAGAGGTACTTGTAATTTACATCTCCAAGCAAGGACGATAGGTCAGCATTTTGGTCAAACTGCCCGGTGTAGGGGTTGAGCCCCTTACCTCGGCATCATCACACCGGATGTTTAAGAACACGTGTTCTTATCCATTCGGCCATGCTGGCCTACAAGTATGGAGTTGAACCCAGGGATCTGAGTCAGAGACCAAATATAACTAGAAAACATTGTCAAATGAATTTTGTAAACATAAACAATACATATTACCATGTTATGAGACACATCCACCACCCACCCACACATCCCCCATTCACCCCAACTCCCCCACCCAACCACACACACAACCCAGATACACATACATGCCTCCACCCATCCACCACATTGTGTGTGTGAGGGAGTGTATCTTTGGGTGTTATGTGAGTACGTGTGCGTAAGTATATGGATGTGTGTAAGTGTGTGTATGTGCGTGGGTATATGTGTGTATTTGCGTGTGTATTTTGTATGTGAATGTGTGTATGTACATGTGTGAGAGAGAGAGAGAGGGAGAGAGAGAGCAAGAGAGAGAGAGAGAGAGAGAGAGAGAGAGAGCAAGAGAGAGAGAGAGAGAGAGAGAGAGAGAGAGAGAGAGAGAGAGAGTTCAATTGCATCACTAAAGTTTACGCTACATAATGTATATGTAAAATTATTTCTCCACTTCTTGCAATTGCGAGAATTCTCACGACAATCGTCATTGTCTCAATTGTGTGTAAAGTGTGGGAGTTTGTTCTTATTAGTTTCAGTGATCATGTGAGGCATCATGTATGTGTCTAGATGTGAGGATGTGTGTATGAGTGTGCATGTGAGGGATATGGGTGTGTGTGGGGATGTGGGGAATGTATGTGTGGAGGGGTTGTATGTGGGGGATGTGTATGGGTTAATGGGTGATGTGTGGATGTGTGAAGGGATTTGTAGTCGGTGTTGGATGTATGTGTATGTGAGGGATATGTGTGTGTGTGTGGGAGGGGGGGGGGGTATTTGAGAGGATAGTTGGAAGTATGTGGGTGTTGGTGGGTTGAGAGGGGTGTGGGTAGGGAGTGTGTGTTTGGGTGGGTGAATGGGTGTGTAGGAGATTGTGTGGGTTGAGGGATGGGTGTGTAATCGGTGTGAGGGGTGTCTGTGAATGGGATATGTCTGTGTGGGTGGGAGTGTGTGAGTGTGGATGGGGTAAATGTGAGTAGGTGCAGGATGTATGTGTGGGTGGTGAGGATGTTTGTAGGTGGAGGATGTGTGAGTGGGTGGGGAGATGTGTGGGCGGAGATGTGTATGGGGAATGTATGTGGATGGATGTGTGTGTGGGGGGAATGCGTTTATGGGTGGAGTTTTGTGTGGGAGGGGAGATGTGGGGGATATGTAAGATGTGCAGGTGATTGAAGGATGCATGCGAGGATGGGGTGTGTGTGGGTGGGAGGGTAGACGAGAGATGCATGTGTTGATGGGCACGTGGGTGATGTGTGTGTGAGTGGTTGATGGATGTGTACGTGAGTGGGTGGATGTGTATGAGAGATGAGTGTATGGGTGGGGGAGGTGTGTAATTGTGAGAAGATGTGTGTGAGCGGCGGATGTGTGTTTGTGGGGTATATGTGGGTGGCGGGGTGTGTGTGGGTGGGAGGTGTGTGATTTTGGGTTATGGGTGGGGGATATGTGTGGGCATGTGGGGAGATGTGTTTATGGGTGGGGATGTGTGTATAGGTAGGGATGTGTAGTTGATAGATGGCAAATATTGGGTGGGTGGGTGTAGGTTGGCTGATGTGTGTGTGGGTGGGTGGGTGGGGAAAATTGTGAGAGTGCGGGATATGTATGTGGATAGGTGCAGGATGTGTGGGTATGTGTGTGTGGTTTCTTCTTCTTCTTCTTCTTCTTCTTCTTCTTCTTCTTCTTCTTCTTCTTCTTCTTCTTCTTCTTCTTGGGGAAATGTGTGTGGGTGGGGGATCAGTGGATGTGTGGCGGCATGTATGTTCTCCTGGTTCTGTGTGAGTGTGTGGAGGTATGTGTGGGTAGGTGGGGGAGGTTTGGTGGGTCGGGGATGTGTTGGTGGCTGCGGGATATGAAGGTGGATGGAGGATGTGTCTCACAACATGGCAATATGCACTGTTTATGGTTACAACTTTCATTTGATAATGTGTTTTTTTTCTCATGTGAATGTATCATGCGTAATATGCATTGTTTATGCTTACAAACTCCATTTGACAATGTTTTTTCCCCTATGTTAATGTAACATGCACATTTGATGAATGAAAGATGAGTGATTGAAAGGGCCGAATGTAAGACGGGCCTGCGTGCCCAATTTGTTACCCTTTTAAAATAAAGTTTGTTCGTTCGTTCGTTCGTTCCTCCTCCCTCATCGTCCTCCCTCCTCCCTCCCCCTCCTAATCCCTCCTCCTCCCTCCTACTCCTGTCTCCTCCTCCTCCCTCCGCCTCCCTCTTCTTCCCTCCTCCTCCCTCCTCCACCTCCCTCTTCCTCCTCCTTCCTCTACTCCTCCTTTTCCTTCTTCTGCTGATGCTGCTGCCGCCGCTCCATTTACCCAAGTTAATTGTTGGGGAAGATGTAAAGACCTTTCAAGTGCTCTTTCTAATGCTTTTTGTAAGTTGGTCTTCGTTTATCTAAGGTTGTTCTAACTGCAACCAATAAATGATTAGACAGACAGACAGACAGACAGACAGACAGACAGACAGACAGACAGACAGACAGACAGTCGGATAGATAGATAGATAGATAGATAGATAGATAGATAGATAGATAGATAGATAGATAGATAGATAGATAGATAGATAGATAGATAGATAGATAGATAGATAGATAGATAGATAGATAGATAGGAGAGAGAGAGAGAGAGAGAGACAGACAGACAGACAGACAGACAGACAGACAGACAGAGAGAGAGAGAGAGGGAGACAGAGGGAGAGGGGGAGACAGAGGGAGACAGAGAGACAGAGAGAGAGAGAGATAGAAAGAGGGAAGAAAGATATCAAAAGATGAAAGAACATACTTCTGTGATAATGTACCAGCAGAGCGGAAGATAGAGTGAGAGAGAGAGAGAGAGAGAGAGAGAGAGAGAGAGAGAGAGAGAGAGAGAGTGAGAGAAACTGAGGGAGCGAGAGGGAGAAAGAGAGAGTGAGAGAAAGAGAAGAGCGGGATAGAGATAGGAAGAGGGTGGGAAGATATCAAAAGATGAAAGAACATACGTCTGTGATAATGCACCAGCGCAGAGAGAGAGAGAGAGAGAGAGAGAGAGAGAGAGAGAGAGAGAGCGACAGAGAGAGAGACAGAGAGCGACAGAAAGAGACAGAGAGACAGTGATAATGTACCAGCAGAGAGAGAGAGCGACACAGAGAGAGACAGAGTGCGACAGAGAGAGACAGAGAGAGAGAGAGAGAGAGAGCGCGCAGAGAGAGAATCAAATCAAATCAAATCAACTTTATTAGGGTCACAAATTGGGCGCGCAGGCCCGTCTTACATTCGGCCCTTCCAATCACTCGTCTTTCGTTCATCAAGAGCATTATACATTTACATAGGAAGATAAAATAAACATTGTGAAATGAATGTTGTAAACATAAACAAGGCTAATTACCATGTTATGAAGCCCATCTCCCACCTATCCATACATCACCCCACCCACACACACACCCCCACCTACCCACACACACCAAGGGATACATACATACCCCACCAACCGATCCATCCCCCTCCCGCACATCCCCCACCCACACACACTGCCCTCGTCTGATCCCCCAACCAAAACACACTCGCCACCCACAAACATTCCCCCACCAACCCACACATCCTACACCCATCCACATACACATACTACCCCACACATCCTCTCCCCACCCACACCTCAAACCACCCATCCCCCAGCCACATCTCCATCGACAACATATTCCCCACCCATGCACACAATCCCCCACCAACCCACACATCGCACATCCACTCACACATTCCCAAACCATACACACACATCCCCACCAACTGACATGTCCCTACCCCCACCCCACACACACACATCTCTCTAACCACCCATACATCCCCAATCCACTAACACACACCCCACCACCCACACATACAACTTCCACCCACCCACACATGCCTTAACCTAATCCCCCACCACACAATCCCCCACCCGCACATCACATACACCTCCTATCATGCACTATTCCCAACCCACGCACCACACACACACATATCCCTCACCAACACATCCCCACTTACACACCACACACATATCCCCCACCCAGATACCACACAATATTCCCACCCACACCCACACCCACACAGATACCCTTACCCATCCACCCCACATACCCCCACTCACACAACACAAAAACAAAACAAAACACAAAAATCCCCCACCCACACACACATACCTCACCCACACAATATCCCCAACCAACACACCACACACCTCTCCCCACCCACACACGCATTCCCTACCCGTCCACCAACACACACTCACTCACGCATACATTCTCCACTACGCACCCCCCCCCCCAACCAAACATCTCTCGATCACAATACCCCTACCCCACACACATCGTCCACCCACTCACACATTCCACCCCGACACATACAACTCCCTCACCCACTTACACATCCCTAAGCCACTCACTCACACACCCCCACCCACACATTCCCCATCCAAACACACACATCTCCCACCAACACTCCCCCACATACTTCCCCCAACCACCACAATCCCCTACTCACCCATACATATACCCCATTCATACGCACATTCCCCGCACCCATCACACACATCCCCCACACCACACACTATCCTCCACCCATACCTCCACAAACATACCCTCCACCCACACATCATTCACACATCCCCCACCAACACACCGCACAAATATCTCAAACCCACACACCATACACTTCTCCCCACCCACCCTTGCATCCCCAATCCACCCAACACAATCCCCTACCCACACAACCCCGCTTCCTACACATACTTCCTCAAACCGTCCACACATCTCCACCCACATAAACACACATCCCCTGCATCCGTCCCATACACATATCCTCCACCCATACACACATCCCCCACACCCATTCCAACACCCCTACTTTCACCCCCACACATCCATCCACACATCCCACCAACACCCACAAATACCACTACCCACCAAAACCAACACACCCCAACCCATCCAAACGCATACCCCCACCCACACACCCCCCACCCACACACCCACTACCCACACATATCCCCACACTCACACATATCCTCCACATACACTCACACTTCCTCACATCTAGACACATACAAAATGTCTCACGATAGTATTGAAACTAGTATGAAGAAACTCTCACACTTTACTCACACATATACACTGACACTTGTCATGAGCAGTCTCATAAAAATGTTAAACATGGAGAAAAATGTGTACATAAAATGTATGTGACGTAAAAATAGTGATGCTCTCTCTCTCTCTCTCTCTCTCTCTCTCTCTCTCTCTCTCTCTCTCTCTCTCTCTCTCTCTCTCTCTCTCTCTTTCTCTCTCTCTCTCTTTCTCTCTCTCTCTCTCTCTCTCTCTCTCACACACACACACACACTCACTCACTCTCACGCTCACACATTCACTCTTCCGCTCATTCATTCACTCTCCCGCTCATTCACTCTCCCGCTCACTCATTCACTTTCCCGCTCACTCATTCACTTTCCCGTTCACTCATTCACTCTCCCGCTCACTCATTCACTCTCCCGCTCACTCATTCACTCTCACGCTCACTCGTTCTGTCTCTCATTCACACTCACTGACTCTCTCACTCAAACTACAGTAATGAACATTAGTTTATATTATGCATGATAAAATCAAATGGTATTTAACTGATAATATGACAGATGAGAATACACAAACATATGGATTCGCGTGTTACATAACATGTAACACGCGAATCCATATGTTTGTGTATTCTCATCTGTCATATTATCAGTTAAATACCATTTGATTTTATCATGCATAATATAAACTAATGTTCATTACTGTAGTTTGAGTGAGAGAGTCAGTGAGTGTGAATGAGAGACAGAACGAGTGAGCGTGAGAGTGAATGAGTGAGCGGGAGAGTGAATGAGTGAGCGGGAGAGTGAATGAGTGAACGGGAAAGTGAATGAGTGAGCGGGAAAGTGAATGAGTGAGCGGGAGAGTGAATGAGCGGGAGAGTGAATGAATGAGCGGAAGAGTGAATGAGAGAGAGAGAGAGAGAGAGAGAGAGAGAGACAGACAAGATAAGTGACGTAACACATATGTCCCATTTCCCACCATGAGATGTATTGGGTATATGGTATTGTGCATTACGTGTGTACACCAACCGGCACCCTATGGCTGATGTCGGCAATATCTCGACCACCGCCTTAGCCTCCCACTAAACTTCATGGTACACATGTCATAATGTGTTTACCTGGGTACCAAGGTTAATACATAAATAAAGGAAGAAATAAATAAAAGAAATCACGGTATTGAATGCGTGATTACCAGAGCGGCACGCAAACCTGAGAGACAGAAAGTGCTATAGACATATTGCATATTGTGTGTTTTTTGGGGATAGTTAATGGATTGAATGTATGTTTTTATACACTGTTGCTGGATTCCCCCTGACCATATTAAGAATCGGTAATTAACGTGCTATACTTTATCATAATTATCATCAGCATCACCAAGTGCCTTGACGATCATGGGCGATCATGTTGTATCTCATCTTGCGATTTCCACGCGACTGTATGAAGTGTGATCTGACATTTCTTCACGTCAGGATGAAAGGTCATCAAACATTTTTTCTCGATGTCCTCTCATATCCATCTCTCTTTTCATCTCTCTTTCCAGTTGTTCTGAACTGTTTCTGTTTTTCTTTTCTAATACTGTGACAAAAATGACTAACGCCTCTTTCTTGTGTTTGTGATACGTTGTCTTAGTGTCTTAGAAAGTAAGTTGTATGTCTCATGTCTTAGAAAGTAAGTTGTATGTCCCGTGTCTTACAAAAAAAGTTGTATGTCCAAAGTCTTAGAAAGTAAGTTGTATGTCCCTTACAGAACATGACAATCAACCCAAGCATGTATTAACTGTTTATGATTTTCTAGAGACTATTACTGTCGGTAACTGAATTTGTTTTCTGAACGGCCGACACTTATACCATTCAATGCAATGTTTTCCGTAAATAAATTGGAGAATAAAAACACCAAACATCAGGCTGCACACATTATTGCCAGGCTTATTTCACTGCATCTCGTCAGTTGCATACTACAGCATTCTCACACCATAAACTAAAGCAATAAGAACAATATTTCAAACTTAAATATAAATCACATATATTCCCACAGTAATTTGAATTATCTACCACTTAACAGACGATAGATTTAAATATTGAGCACAACCCACTGCTGGCAGGTTGTGCTCAATGTTTATACCCTCCCAATTGCGCTCTTCCGCCCGAAGCCGTTGGCACAATGTGGGGTGTCGGGTTTGGTAAGCGCCGCCCAACGATCGAGGCTAACAGAAATGATGTTGGATGGACTGGTGCGGTGGTGTCGAGCGAATATCATCAGCAAAATAAGCGTTTAAAAGGCTTTAAAAAAAAAAGTCGCTTAAAAGTCGACAAGGTCGACTTCATTGCACCGGGTTTATCCCATATGACTCGGTCTCTTCCCGCAGCGCGGAAAGCGTCGCACAAAGCACGAACGCCGTAGCTTTTTTTAGCGACGACCCACAGGAGTCTCTGAATCATTTAACTCGTAAACCGGCCCGGAATCGAAGCCACAACCTTCGAAGCACGAGTCAAACGGCTTGATCACTTCGCCACAGAGACTCCCACAGAGACAACAAAATTAAGTAACGTAAACAAAACGATGTATAATCTTCTAACAATACAAAATAAAATTGATTACAAAAAAGGCAATCAAAAGTTAGCTAATTTTGTCAATATGCCGAATAACTGTCTTTGTACATAGTTATCTTGTCGCTTTCGCTTAATTAATTTATGAAAATTGAAAAAAAAAATAACCACATTTTGCCGGTGGGGAATCGAACCACGGTCTCCTGCGTTACAGCGGAGATACTTACCGCTATGCCACTGAGAACACGACGAAAGTTTAACAAAAATATGTCATGTAGTTAGTCCCGATGACATCACATAGACTTGCCTTTGACCCATTGCCTTTGACCCATTACCTTTGACCCATTGAGGCTCTGTAAGATATACCAAATCACGTATTCACTGCGGAACTATTTGGGACCGCAATTCGGAAGAGTGCCTAGTTTTGGAAATTCCATCATAATACTTCGTACAGAAGTCCAACAGAACGAAATGTTAATATTTCTCCAGTAGGTATCCTTTTGCTATACGTGAGTTTGCGTCTGAGGATTGTTGTCCCTGCTCATAGTTTTATTCTCTCCGTTCCTGGCTAGTTTCCACGTTGGCTAATTAATATGTCCAATATTAATTAACTCCACCTATTTTCCACATGGACTGTAATTATTTCTGCCAATCAAATTGACCGATACCACATTCCTGAAACAATAAATTGGCCCCTGCAACAGACGTTGCGTCATACCTACATTCCAATCTGCTGGTGCCTTCTCACTTTCCCGGGAATTAACAAGCTTTTATCTCCTGGGTTGCGACGAGGTGTAAGGCCTGCATTATATTGCCGTCTTACAATCACCCGACTGTCCGCTGAACTCGCTTGTAGCAGCAACTACAAACGTTTTCTGTCTCCGCAAAGTCTGGCTCTTATCTCCCATTCTGCCGTGGCTGGTTCACACGTTAGGTCCGGTTGAACGTAAGGTGTTAGGTGTCTGTTCCTATTCCAACCGCAGAATTGTAAACTAACACGTCAATCTCAACTGACTGGCTCCGCGATGTATCAATGTCGTCGTCTCCAGCCCAGATTTCACACTTTGCCATCTTTCTCTTCCCTGGTACTGAAAACAATGAGTTTTCAACCTTTGATAGCACCCGCCGACTGGTGCCGTGGTGTCTGGGTTTTACGTTTGATCTGGACATCAAAGCTTTCTCAGACCTAGCATTACAGAAATGATGGGGCGTGCGTAGTCAAAATGTAATTTTCTCTTGTTTTCAATCTCTGTTAGTTTTTCCTTATTCCTTGGTTGGGGACTAGATTATTTTCTGGTGGATAATTATTCTTTTACTTAGAGAATGATAGAATAATTGTGGGCTCTGTAATTCCTTCCAAACTTGTGTAATTCGGATGCTGAACTGGAGTTATGCCGCATGCAAATTAACATTTCTAAAACAAAATCTATGTCAAAAGCAACCAGGCATAGACTTAACACTCTAAACTCTCAGAGAACTCTTCATTGGCAGCACGCCTGTAGAAAGTGTAATCGAGCACAAGGCACTGGGTCTTATCATAGATCAAAATCTAACCTTTATTTCCATGTTCATGCTCTCGTTAAACATATAGCTAAACAAGTATACCAACTTGCCAAAATTAAAAATTTCCTTGACGAAAACACAAGAAAGATATTCTATACTTCCCACATACAAACACATATTGATTATTGCTCTACACTCTGGGATGAATGCTCCAAATCAATAACGAAACGCCTTTATAATTCCAGAAAATGGCGGTGCGTTTAATTAATTTTTAAAAGCTTACCGACAATTCTAACCTACATGAACGTCTTCAGTTACTGCCACTCAACAAACGCCTACTTTTTAATGAGGCCAAACTAACTCACAAAATCCTATTTCAAAATGCCCCTAGCTACCTTTGACCACTGTTTTAATATAACGCAAGACATAGCGAACAATTAAACATACTTCATGTCCCTAAATCTAGGATAGGCTTATACAAGTCAAGCTTAGCATACTCTGCCGCTCAGTTGTGGAACAATCTTCGACAGGAAATCAAAGACACCACCAATCACTGTACATAAAGTCGTAACCTGTTTGAACACTATCTCAGTACAGACTACATGCCCACTTAAGAAACAACATTAAAAAAAAACAATAACAATTATCTCAAATGACAACTAGTGTAAGAAACATTCCCGTATGTATGGTACGTAACGTCTTCCTTAGGTATTCATAGTGGCCATGTTGACAATTGCCAAGAGTGAGTTATGTATTATTGATCTTTGTCCCATGTATTTTAATGCATATTGTTCTGTTGTTGTCTAAGATTAGCTTTATAAGTGATGTGTGAATGGTGAATGAAATAACGTATGGGAGGAAAGAGAGAAGTGCAGAATGTAAGATGGGCCTGCGTGCCAAGTTTTTAAGACATTGAAGATACAGTTTGTTCTTTGGTTCGTTTGTTCGTTCACCCACATTCACTCACTCTCACCTTCTCTCTCTCTCTCTCTCTCTCTCTCTCTCTCTCTCTCTCTCTCTCTCTCTCTCTCTCTCTCTCTCTCTCTCTCTCTGTCCCACTCTCACATATACACATAACACACACAGACAGACAGACATTCAGATAGACACACACGCTCACTCACTCACTCCCTCACTCACTCACTCACTCACATACTCACTCACTCACTCACTAATGAATGTGAGTGTGTGTGTGCCTGTGTAATAAACAGAGAGAGAGCGAGAGAGAGAGAGAGAGAGAGAGAGAGAGAGAGAGAGAGAGTTGAGTGCACGCATGTCCTCTAACATGCCATTCCATATTTTTTGTGTATTTTCATCTTTAACATTATCATTTTGTATGTATGCCTCTTGATTTTATCATGTATAATATAACATTACTGTAATGTGAGTGAGAGCGTTAGTGAGTTGGAGAGAGAGAGAGAACGAACTAACGAACGAACTTTATTTTAAAAGTGTAACACATTGGGCACATAGGCCCGTCTTACATTCGGCCCTTTCAATCACTCATCTTTCATTCATCAAATGTGCATGTTACATTTACATAGGGGGGAAAAACATTGTCAAATGGATTTTGTAAGCATAAACAATGCATATTGCGCATGATACATTTACATGGGAGAAAAAAAACTATGATCAAATGAAATTTGTAAACATAAACAGTGCATATTGCAATGTTGTGAGACACATGCCTCATCCACCCTCACATCCCGCAGCCACCCACACATACCGCAGCCACCCACCCACACACCCCCACCCACACATAACTCCAAGCACTCACACAGACCCAGCCAAACATACATGCCGCCACCCACCAACTGATCCCTTACCCACACACATTTCCCCACCCACACACACATCCCCCACCCATCCCATAACCGACACGCAAACACCCACCCACATATTCTCCACCACCCACCCACACACCCGCAACCACCCAGCAAAACACACATCACAAAACCACTCACACATACCGCCGCCAAATCTACACATCTCGCACCTATCCACACAAACATCCCGCACCCTCACAACTTTCCCCACCCTCCCAAACACACATCAGCCAACCTACACCCACTCGTCCACCCAATATCCGCCACCTCTCAACTACACATCCCCCACCTATACACACATCCCCACCCATAAACACATCTCCGCACCTGCCCACACATATCCCCACCCATAAACATCCAAAAGCACACACCTCCCACCCACACACACACCCCACCACCCACACACACCCACCGCTCACACACATCTTCCCACAAACACACACATCCCCCACCCATACACTCATCTCTCACACACATCCACGCACTCACGTACTCATCCATCAACCACTCACACCCACACATCATCCACCCGCCCATCAACACATGCATCTCTCATCTACCCTCCCACCCACACACACCCCAACCACCCAGACAAATACGCATCCCCCATCCTCACATACATCCTTCATCCACCTACACCTCCCTCACCTCCCCCACCTCTCACAATCTCCCCTCCCACACAAAACTCCACCCATAAACACATCCCCCCACACACACACATCCCCACATGCATTCTCCATACACATCCCCGCCCACACATCTATCACCCAAACACACATCTCCCCACCCACCCACACATCCTCCACCTACAAACATCCTCACCACCCACACATATATCCTCCACCCACTCACATTTACCCCATCCACACTCACACACTCCCACCCATACAGACATATCCCATCCACAGACACCCCCACACTCATCACCCACACCCATTACACACCCATCCTCCAGCCCACACAATCTCCTACACACCCATTCACCCACCCAAATACATATTCCCTACCCACACCCCCAACCCACCAAGACCCACATACTTCCAACCAACGGATGTGCTTGAGAGATGAGTGTATGGGTGTGGGATGTGTGTGTGGTTGGGAAGGCGCATGTGTGTGGGTGGGGTATATGTGGGTGGTGGGGTGTGTGGGTGGTTGGTGTGTTTTTGGATAGGGAATGTGTTGATGGGTGAGGATGTGTGTATGGGTGGGGAGATGTGTGTGTGTGTGTGTGTGTGTGTGTGTATGGGTGGTGAGATGTGTAGTTAAGGGATGTATCATCGGGGTGGGATGGTTGGTGAGTGGGTGGATGGAGAATGTGTGGGAGGGTGAGTGTGTGTAGGTTGGGGGTGGGAGGGGATATGTGGGTGCGGTATGTGTGGGGGGGGGGAGATTGTGTGGTGGGTGATATGTGTGCAAGTGGGGGATGTGTGGGTGGGTTCGGTTTTTGTGTGTGGGTAAGTGCAGGATAAGTGAGTTGGCGGGAATATGTGTGTGTGGGTGTTGGAAATGTGGTTGGGGGATGTGTGTTTGGCTGAGTGGAGGATATGTGGGTGGGTGAGTGTTGGTAGATTATGGGATGGGTGGAGGATGTGTGCGTGTGGGTGGAGAGATGTGTGAAGGTGGGGGGATGTGTGGGTGGGTATGGATCGGTGGTTGCATGCATGCGTGCCTGGGTGTGTGGGTGGGTGGTGGATGTGTGGTGGGGGATGTGTGGTGGGTGGGAGATGTGTGTGTGTGGGTAGGGAGATGATGTATTTGGGGTGTGTTTGGAATGTGTTGCTTGGGGGATGGGTGGATGGATGGGGTCATGTATGTGCCTGTGGGTATGCGTGTGGTTGGGTGGTGGATGTGTGTGTGGGGGACGCGCGGATGGATAGGAGATGTGTGGTTGGGTGGGGGATTTGTCTCATAACATGGTAACAGGCATTGTTTATGCTTACAACATTCATTTGACGATGTTTTTTTTACTATGTGAATGCACTATGCACTGATGAGCGAAAGATGAGTGATTGGAAGGGCCGAATGTAAGACGGACCTGCGTGCCCAATTTGTTACCCTTCGAATAAGGTTTGTTCGTTCGTTCGTTCGTTTGTTCGTTCGTTCGTTCTTTCGTTCACTCACTCACTCACTCACTCACTCACTCACTCACTCACTCACTCACTCGCTCGCTCGCTCGCTCGCTCGCTCATTCGCTCACTCACTCACTCACTCATCCACACGCTCAACGGTGAATGAAGGTCCAGTATAGCGATGCGTGTAGGTCAATCCAGCAAATGTATGATGAGTCTAGCAGAAAATCAAAACGGTGTGACTTCTATGACAGACTGCTCACGTTCGTGTCAGGCACACCGAGTAGAGACCCCAGTATTGATTGCAGCTGTTGAAGTCCTCGTACAGGAACACCGAGTAGTGACCCCAGTATTGATTGCAGCTGTTGAAGTCCCCGTACAGGAACACCGCCGATTGACTGTGAGTGAGTGCAGTGGTAACTACATCGAAAAATGATACATTTCTGGTTTATATTGTTCAGAACTTGATCTGTCCTTTCTACCACCGTCCGACTAGAGGCAAGAAGCGTGGGCGGTCATGAATTTGCAATCTCACTCGATCACCAGTGTCGTAGATCAGTTCTGTTTTCTTGTCTAGACCATACCACATGGATAAGCCATCCAAGTATTTACTTCTCGGTCTTCCCCTTGTTCTCTTCCCTTTGATCTTGCCAGTTGCCACCAACTTCTCCGATTTATTTCTTCTCATAACGTGTCCAAAATTTTGACTGTCTACGTCTAACTTCACTAATCAGTTTACGGTTTTTATTTGTCTCTTGTAGGATTTGGTCATTGGTTTTTTCTGTCTTTCGGTGGTATTCTTTGTATTCTCCTCAGAAACCACATTTCCAAAGCCGTCAGTTAGCTTTCAGCCTGACTGCTCATTGTCCACGCTTCACATCCATACAAAAGTACAGGTTTTATGTAGCGCCTCAACAGTATTTTTCTCGTTGCAAATGACATCTTTTTATTGGTCAGTATGTTTTCCATCTTGCAAAAGGCTACCTTCGCCATAGCGATTCTTTTTGTAATCTGCTCGAGGCATCTCCCATCAGATGTTATGACTGTTCCGAGATAATTTTACCGATTGGCTTGCTTAAGAATATTCCCATTCACTTGTATATTATATTCTGGTATTTCCTTCCTAGAGACGACATTAATATGTGTCTTCTTACAATTTTATTCTAACCCAAGTTGTTCACTGTGTGCGGCAAATGCATCTACTAAAATTGTCAGATCCTGCTAATAGTCTGCAATCAATATTATATCATCTGCATATCTAATGACATTGATGTTACGTTCCCCAATGATGATTCCTTTCATGTCTTCTATATTTCTGAAAATATTTTCACTGTATAGGGAAAACAGATCTGAAGACTATACGTATCCTGTCGCACATATCTCTTTTATAGGCTGATAGTGACCTACTTCATTATCAACTCTTATGGCAGCTTGTTGTTTCCATTATATGTTTCTCACAAGTCTGAGGACTTTCACATCAATTTGTAGATCTTCAAGCATCTTCATCCTGTTGACATGTCTTACTTTATCGAACGCCTTTGTGAAGTCAATAATGCAGTGATGTAGGTATTTATTTACTTCTATAGAACGTTCAATTAATGTCCCCTGATAAGAGGGAAATCATGGATGGCTCAGGCGGAGGATACGATCAGACAGGTGTGCCCCTTGGAGAACATTAGGCGAGGAGAGGAGTGGGTCAGAGTGCCAGCGGAGTGGTGTGATTATCTACACAGATGGTTCGGTGTCAAGAGGTGAGAGAAGTGGCTGGGGTCTCATAGCCAAAGCTAATGGTCGATGTTTGGGGCAGGAGAGCCTGGCATATGATACCACAACATCCAGCTTAAGAATGGAAGTGGAGGCAGTCACTGCGGCTCTCCGCTGGACGGAGAATACAACACACACACACATCGTAATTGTCACTGACTCAGAAAGCATGCTGACGAGGGTGAGGACGGGCAGACTTCGTGCGGAGTGGCTTGCTTCGCTTCGGAGGTCACGGATGACAAGCATCGCCTGGATCTTTTCTCCGGGGAATGCCGGTGCGCTGGGAAATGAACAGGCGGACAGATTGGCTGGCTCTGCAGAACTTGGTGGAGTATTGATACATGACAAGGCAGACGTGGTTGCGGCCTTGTGGGAGCACGTGCACACCTCGGAGGAGCAAATGGATTACCATGGTCTGGCAAGAATGAGACAACGAGGAGTGACGAAGGGATCTGGCCGACGCTCAACGCTCAAAGGAAAGGCGAGACGGACTTATAATCAGATTGCTACTGGTACTATTAGTGTTGGAACTCTTCGCTGGCTGCTGAGGATGGGGACGGAGCACTTATGGGAATGCCCCGAATGCTGTGATGTCGATTCCTAAATCATTCAATCAATCAATCAATCAATCAATGTCACCTACAGATACACAGCAGTTACTGTACTCTTGTCTTTTACGAAACCACATTCTTCTTCTCCTATTTCGGTTGAATGTCTTCCTTCTCTATACGTGATGACATTTAGCACAATCTTCGTGATGTGACACATTATACTAATTATTCGACGTTGATCCAGTCCAGGGATCATGATTTCTTCGGGATTGAGGAGTGACTGGCTCATTGGCTAGAATGCCGGATTCTCCTTCAGGAGCCCCGGTTCGAATCCTCGGTAAGGTGCGAGTTTTTTCTGTCAGGGGAAAAAACTAAATATCTAACCCGTACAGTTCGCGGCGACTGCACTAGCCAGGCGACCTTAAAATAATTTTAAAAGAAGTCGCTTAAAAGTCGACAGGGTCGACTTCATTGCACTGGGTTTTATCCCATATGGGCTCAGTCTCTTTCCGCAGCGCAGAAAGCGTCGCACAAAGCACGAACTCCGCAGCTCCCGAGACGACCCACAGGAGTCTCCGTAAATACATGAACTCGTGAACCGAAGGACACGGCCCCACATTCGAACCCACAACCTTCGGAGCCCGAGGCAGACGGCTTGACCACTTCGCCACGGAGACTGCCGGCCTTAATTCCTCAGGTTCAAGACCCCTCCCTCCGCCCCCCCCCCCCCCCCTCTGCCATACACCGCAAGGTACAATATTGGCAGTAAGTGACAATTAAATGACAGTACAATAAATTTAGAATTACATAATTCAGGAGATTTTAAAAAAAATTTTGCATGTCCCTTAAAGGAGGTTGCAGTCAACACCGGTCTCCGTCGCTAAGGGCTTGCGAACGTGGTTTGTGAGCCAGTATACCCGGGTTCGAAACACAGCGGTGCTGGTTTTTTTCCAAAAAGGTATAGGAGCCGGTCGTTCAGAAAGCAATGGCAAACTACTGAAAGTAACATTTGCCCAGGAATCACGAACAGCGAAAATGCCGGGGTTGACTGCTACGTCCTGTAAAAGACATGCAACTTATTTTTTTTTTTTAGTCAACACCAGCATTTTTCAGCTGCTGTCGATGTTCTTGGCAAGATTACGCTCAGTAGTTTGCCATTGCTTTCTGAGCGACCGGCTCAAATACCTCCGTAAATAACCAACGCAACGCGACCCGCTACCGAATCTGTGTTTCCCACGTGGATATACCGGATTACGGAGAAAGTCGTTAACCCTTTCGCCAGCGAGATATATCTCCAGTACCATTTCTTTTGTTCGATATTCTGATGACCTGGTCTAGTCCATACCCTGTAGTACCGGGAAAGTCATCTCCTAAAAGGAATGTTATTACAAAGTGCACCGACGAGTATAGACAACGGAAAATCTTATTTCAGGACACACACTGGCTCTTAAGAAATATCCTATGTAGGGTTCGTGACGATCGAACAGTTTGTTAATGAACAATAGCAGTTACACAATGACTGCCCCGCTATCGACTTGCATCATTGAAGAACAAGCCGGCATTATTGGTTTTTGTTCCAATTGTCAGAGAGTGTGGAACCTTGTGAAATCTACAGTAGTCAGCCCGTTTTGAATCCGACTGGTAGGTTCGTTGGTCAAACGATCACGACGAGTCACACATCAGGTTCTTGGGTAAACCAGTCACGACACGACACTCATCTGGTAGTTTCTTGGGTAAACCAATCACTACACGACACAAATCTGGTAGATTATTGGGTGAACCAATCACGACACGACACAAATCTGGTAGGTTCTTGGGTGAACCAATCACTACACGACACAAATCTGGTAGATTATTGGGTGAACCAATCACGACACGACACACATCTGGTAGGTTCTTGGGTGAACCAATCACCACACGACACACATCTGGTAGGTTCTTGGTAAACCAATCACAACACGACACACATCTGGTAGATTCGTGGGTCAATCAATCACGACACAGCACACATCTGGTATGTTCTTGGGTGAACCAGTCACCACACGACACACGTCGGGTAGGTTCTTGGTAAACCAATCACAACAGAACACACATCTGGTGCAGTCAATCAATACCTACAATCTGGTAGGTTCGTGGGTCAACCAATCACGACACGGCACACATCTCGTAGACTCGTGGGTCAACCAATCACGACACGGCACACATCTCGTAGACTCGTGGGTCAACCAATCACGACACGGCACACATCTCGTAGACTCGTGGGTCAACCAATCACGACACGGCACACATCTGGTGCAGTCCACACAAGAATTAATGTAGACAAGATAGCTGACGAGTGCGACACACAACGTGGAATTTTCTGTCTGCTATATACACTTTGGTCGGATTTGGAAGGTTTTATGGATGCGGTTTGTGATTCCCGCATACTCACGTTCTAAAGACAGCTGCCCGCGATTTGGCAGCAGACCGCGTTTTGATGTGTTTTTTTTTACGAAATGGTATGTGTGCCGGTCGTTCAGAAAGCAATGACAAGCTACTCAACGTAAACTCGCCATGATATTAACAACAGCAACAAATGCTGGTGTTGTCTGTAAACGTCCTGTAAAGGATATGCAACTAAATATTTCATACATACTTTATTGGCAGAGATGACAGTAATTATAGGTAGCATGACCGAACTGGGAGAAATGAAAAACAAATAACCCAATCCTAGTCTGCCGATCTTGCTTTAAGCAGAAGTGTTTCCAATGGTTGTTTACCTAACTGATTATTGTATTTGAAATAGTCTGTAGCAATGATCATGTTATAGATGAGAACGAACGGGTTGTTTCACGTCGGGTTGCTTCACGTCGGGTTGCTTGGAAAAGGAACCGGACTACTCAACCAGAGAAAACAGCAGAGAAGTTAAGAGTGAAGCATTAGAGATTCAAATACAAGTTATGGGCAGTGTAGAAAAGAGAGAATGATGGAGCGTGGATACAAAATCGAGGATTTGTTGGTCTGAAGGAAAGTGATGTGATGATAATGGGGATAAGGACATGGTGGGCTACAAGACGACTAGAGAATAAAATAGTGCTGGTAGATTAATTTGGATCCTTGGTGTATCTGTGCTGTAATGTTTACTGTTTATGTATGTGCTGTGTTGTTTACTGTTTATATATGTGCTGTGTTGTTAAATGTCATGGCAAGGCAGACCAGGCCCTAAGCCTAGGTTGGCGGCTGGTCTAGGATCGAAGCTCCGACAGGCGGACAGTTAGAGCATTGCTTTGCTGATCCGACAGCTTCTGCAGTTTGTCTTGTTCCAGATGTAGAGGTGTTACCTTTCCTCTGCAGTGAACTAGGCAGGCCGAGAGAGGGATCATGCTGCATGGGCAACACATGATCTCTATATTTGAGCCCAGGCTTTGTGCTATGGAGAGGCAATAACTCCATCCCTGGTCTTAACTGGTCTCGGAATCAAAGCGAGAGGCAACTGTTACGGGTTATAAGTCGTTGTCAGTTGGCGTAGACATGGGGCGCCACGCGTTGCCTCTGACGGTGGAAGACACCTACAGGTGTCACTGATCAGCGAACGCTCGCCTCAAGCTGGGCAGCCGCCAGCCAATTGGGTGCTGATCCGCCACAGCCTGCCTGCTTCAATGGGTGCTTGGGGCTACGACAAAATCTGAATCGCAGGCTGTAAAACCAATGCACCAGGTACAAATAAAAAGAAAAATAGAAACCTCAAGCTACGGCTTGCAACCTGGAACGTGAGAACCATGTGTCCAGGATTTTCCACTGACTTGACCAATATTGACGATGTGAGAAAAACGGCTGTGATTGATGCCGAACTCAATCGTCTTAACATTGATATTGCTGGCCTGCAGGAGACTCGCCTCGCTGAGGAAGGGTCACTGAGGGAAAACAATTACACCTTTTTTTGGAAGGGAAGAGGGCAAGCAGAAAAAAGGCAACATGGTGTGGGATTTGCAATGAAGAATTCGCCACTGTGAATGATTGAAATTCCAGCAGGAGGGAATGAAAGACTATTATCCCTGCGCTTGGCAAACACTTGTGGTTTTGCTACCATTATTACTGCATACGCACCGACACTCGATTCCTCCGATGATGTGAAGGATTCGTTCTATGAGGAGTTAGAATCCGTGATCAAGGCAGTTCCAAAATCTGACTACATTTATATGCTCGGTGATTTCAATGCTCTATTGGGCAAGGACTCGAGTTCATGGCCAGTGTGCCTTGGAAAATACAACATCGGTCGCATGAATGAAAATGGGCAAAGGCTGCTGGAGCTTTGCACCAGAAATGACCTATGTATTACAAACTATTTTTTTAAAACAAAAGAGCTGCATAAGGTCACATATAAACATTCAAGATCCGGCCATTGGCACCAGCTGGACTTCATCATCACACGGAGACAACATCTGAACCATATATCATTGACTCGAAGTTAACCCAGTGATGACTGCGATACGGATCATTATTTGGTTGTTGCAAGAGTTAGACTGAGACTAAAGACAATCTACACAGCTAAACACAAATCTAGCCCCAGGATTAATATTAATAACACTCAGGATCCTGAGAAGTGCTTTCAGTTTCAACAGCAACTTGAAGTCGCTTTCACTGATCTTCTTCTTCTTCTTCTTCAGCTTTCCGAGCCATTGAGGTTCTTTGCTACAAATACAATCCATCTCCATTCGTCTCTATGGTGGACCTTCTCTTGCCAGTCGTTGATTCCAAGTGCTTGTAGGTCTGTACATGTATTATCTCTCCACCGTCTTCTTGGTCTACCTCGGGGTCTACGGTCATTTATTTCCTGAGTGTAAGCTTTCACTGATACACCAGAAAATTGTACAGCATGTGAAAAGTGGGGTCAACTTAAGGAAACTCTATAAAACTGCCGTAGGGGTGTACGGCACTGTGGATCATAAGAGGCAGGACTGGTTTGGGCCAAACAGCTAGACTCTGCAGCCCTTGATTGATAAGAAGAAGATAGCTCTCTTAAGAAACAAGGAAAAACCAACGCGTAACACTTTGAGTGAGCTAAAGCAAGCTAGGAAGGATATGCAAAAGGCTGTCAGGCAGTGTGCAAATGATTATTGGATCAAGTTATGTGAGTCCATTCAAATCGCAAGTGAAAAGGTAAACATCAGAAGCATGTATGAAGGAATAAAGAAAGCCTATGTTCCAATGATCAAAAGAAATGCACCATTGAAAACCTTGGCTGGAGAAATCATAACTGATAAGAAACAGCAGATGGACAGATGGGTAGAGCACTATTTGGAGCTTTACTCATGTGAGACCAAGCTAGCGGATGATACCCTCCACGCCATAGAGGCCCTGTCAACTCTTGACCACATGGACACACTTCCCACCATTGAACCGGTCTACCATTGATGTGATATTCTCATTGCGACAAATGCAAGACAAATGCCGTGAACAGAATCAACCACTGTTTATTGCCTTCATCGACCTCACAAAGGCATTTGATTTGGTCAGTCGTGAGGGTCTGTTCAAGGCACTAAAGAAAATTGGCTGCCCACCAACTCGTGTGTCCATTGTGGAATCCTTCCACACAGGCATGAAGGGTATAATCAAGTTTGATGGTGCAACTTCAGAAGAGTTTGAAATCAAGAGTGGAGTTAAGCAAGGTTGTGTACTAGCTCCAACCCTCTTTGGAATATACTTTTCACTTTTACTAAAATATGCCTTTCGTGATCAGTATAGTGGTATATACATTCACTCACGCTCAGATGGCGGCCTCTACAATGCTCGGAGATTGAAGGCCAAGACCAAAATTAGGAGGGTACTGGTCAGAGAGTTGCTTTTTGCAGATGATGCTGCAGTTACGACCCACTCTGAGAAAGAATTACAATGTCTACTATCTGCATTCTCCAATGCTTGTTCTGAATTTGGTTTAACAATTAGCAAAAAGAAGACAGATTATGTCACAAGGTGCGAATGGGGTACCATCAATCTTTATTGACGACGCTGAACTAGAGATGGTATACCATTTTACATATATAGGATCAGTGGTAAATAGACAATTATCCCTAGATCAGGAAATCAACATCCTGATTGGTAAGGCAGCAACAACAATGAAAAGGTTAAGAAAAAGAGTCTGGGAGAAAAGGAAGCTTACTGCCAAAAGAAAAGTCCTTGTCTATCAAGCCTGTGTCCTTAGTACTCTTCTTTATGGCAGTGAAACCTGGACAACTTACTCACATCAAGAGAAACGTTTAAACAGCTTTCATATGCGGTGTCTGCGAAGAATTCTTGGTATTAAGTGGCAAGACAAAATCACAAATACTGAAGTATTGGAAAGATCAGGTTGTATGACGGTTTATTCCATGCTCAGTCTTCGTAGAGGATGGATGATGGTAGAATACCAAAGGAAATTTTTTTTTGGTGAATTACAGATGGGTAAGAGATCACAGGGTCGGCCTCTCTTACGATACAAAGATGTGTGTAAGCGGGACATAATTGATACAGGCATTGATAATGCACATTGGGAGCAAGTCGCCGCTGAACGTGTTGCATGGAGGGCAAACATCAGAAATGGAATAACGACAAAGGCGACAATTATTGCAGATAAGTCACACACCGAGCGTGTGAGGCGTAAGATGGTGCATAATGGTGGAAATGACCACGTGTTCACATGCACCCACTGTGAACTGACATTTACAGCGCGAATTGACCTTATCAGTCACATTCGCTACCGCCATAGGTAAAAGTTATTATGCCTTTTTGAAGCACAAACCAGACGGCGAGGTGCCAATGAATGAATGTGTTGTTAACTGTTTATGTTTGCGCCGCGTCTGTGGCTATGGCCTCAGTGGTAATAATATGTTTGTCAGAGTATTGAACCGCAGACGTTGTGTTTCTTCGTGTGCAGAGACCCCCTGGCGATATGTCACGGCTGATCCAGGTGTGTGTCGGGTGATACCTTTCAGGCGTATTATTAACTTTTCTTACTGTTGGTAATTGGTGCTGCCTTTCATGCGTATAATTCTCTCTCTACGTGTTAGTAATTTGGAAACTATGTGGTCGAGTGTAGATATTTATTGATGAGAGGCAGATATGCAGATAGACATGTGATTAACCAGACAGACAGCTGGGAAAGCAGACAGACAGTTGAATTGAGTTGACTTGATTTAAGAAACATCACTGCACTCAGGACATCCCCATGCGTGCTCCGTCACCTCGTACACCAGCCAGCGAAGAGTCACGCTACTAATCGTTCCCACCGCTATCTGATTTTAAGTTCTCCTGGTCTTCCCTCTCAGTTTTGAGATTCTTCCAGAATCCCTGCCGGTCTCCCGCAATCTCAATCTTTCCACTTACAGGTTCTTAATCTGCTCTCCCGCCTCCTCCACACGGTCTCACAAGCGAGAGAGAGAGAGAGAGAGAGAGAGAGAGAGAGAGAGAGAGAGAGAGAGAGAGAGAGAGAGAGAGAGAGAGAACGAACGAATGAACGAACAAACTTTATTTTAAAAGGGTAACAAATTGGGCACGCAGGCCCTTCTTATATTCGGCCCTTTCAATCACTCATCGTTCATTCATCAAATGTGCATGTTACATTAACATAGGTGGAAAAAAGAGAGAGAGAGAGAGAGAGAGAGAGAGAGAGAGAGAGAGAGAGAGAGAGAGAGAGAGACATAAAATCAGACAAAACCGCATCATGTAAATAATGTGTGTATACAATGTTGTTTTGTTTAAAAAAAATGATTTACAAAAGATCATGATACATTATTTTAATACAGAAACTAAACATCGAGGAACATTGGTTTACTTCAGAAACTAAACATCGTGACACATTGTCTGACTAGAGAAACTTAACATCGTGGAACATTGTTTTACTACAAAAACTAAACATCGAGTAACAATGTTTTACTACAGAGACTAAACACAGCTGAACATTGTTTAACTTCAGAGACTAAACATAGTTGAACATTGTTTAACTACAGAGACTAAACATAGCTGAACATTGTTTAACTACAGAGACTAAACATAGTTGAACATTGTTTAACTACAGAAACTAAACATAGTTGAACATTGTTTCCCGCCGCAATGTGAGACTAAACATGGTGACCGGTGGTGTCACACGTGTCCCCGCTGACTGGGATATCCTGTCTTGCCACAGACGCTATCGAAGGTGTCGGGCAGGCCAATGAGCGGGTACCTGTTGAGGATGTCACATGCTTGTTGTAGTTATCAGCTTTATTTTGTGCCAGTAGATGTTTGGCATGATTGTGATCAAATGTGATATGTGACAAGTGATGATGTGATATATGAGATGTGACATATGTTGTTTGTGACATTTATGACGCGACAAATGATGCTGGTGACATGTGACAAATGATGGTGGTGAATGTGAGATGTAACAAGTGGTTGTGCTGGCATGTCAGATGTGGCATGTGATAGTAGTGACCTGTGATACATGGCAAAAAGTAGCAACCACAAACAAACAGAAAAATATCAAACAACAACACATGTTCAAAAAAAAAAAAAAAATAACAACACTAAGCAACCGACAACATACAACAAGCAGCAACACTCAGCAACCGACAACATACAACAAGCAGCAACACTCAGCAACCGACAACATACAACAAGCAGCAACACTCAGCAACCGACAACATACAACAAGCAAAAACATTCAGCAACCGACAATATGCAACAAGCAGCAAAACTCAGCAACCGACAACATACAACAAGCAACAACACTAAGCAACTAACAACATGCAATAAGCCACAACATTCTGCAAAAAAACACAACATACAATTAGCATTAATAATTAACAAGGTTCCATTAAGAACAATCAGCAAGCTACAACACATGAAAACCATATCCCATCTTCAAAATTCAAGTTTATTCTAGTCTCATAGCAGGCACTTTAACATTTCTAGACCACACCATATTTCGCTGTGTTTCCCAGTCCACTCCCTCGACCCAGCTCTGTAAGCCAAACGGCATTTACTCAGTCACAGAGTATTAGCCTAGGATGTGAACACACCATGGTTGTGTACGTTATCAGCTCAGATCCTAGGGACATGTGCCGGCAGGGTCAAACAGTGGACTATAGCAAGGTGGCAATGTGTGGAACATTCTTCCCCTCACTATGTGAGACAATAGAAAGGTGGCAATGTGTGGAACATTCTTCCCCTCACAGACGCGCACCTTGCCGTCTTGGCAGACCATAGTTTGTAAAATGGAGTTATACCTCTCCATAACACAAAGCCTGGGCTGAATTTAGAGATCATGTGTTGCCCATGCAGCATGATCCCTCTCTCGGCCTGTCTAGTGTACTCCAGAGGAAAAGTGGGACAATAGGAAGTTGGCAATGAACTAGAGTTGCCTTTTCCTCATTATGTGAGACTATAGCAAGACGGCAATCCACTAGAATTGTGTTCTCCTCTCTATATGAGACTATAGCAAGACGGCAATCCATTAGAGTTGTCTTCTCCTCACTATATGAGACAGTAGTAAGACGGCAATCCACTAGGATAGTCTCCCCTCGCTATATGAGACAATAGCAAGGTGGCAATGTGTGGAACAGTCATTTACCTGCTATGTTTGATAAAGTTTCATGCTGTAGTGTCTGAAACCTTACTATTGACACATTATAATAGGATATGTAGTCAAGGCTACTAAGGGGTGGAGCTTGGTGCCCGAGCCTTGTGGTCAAGCAGATATCACCGAGATGGTAGTGGACATATCTGTCTGTAAGATGGTAGATGACATACCTGTCTGTAAGATGGTAGATGACATACCTGTCTGTAAGATGGTAGATGACATATCTGTCTGTAAGATGGTAGGTGACAAACCTGTCTGTAAGATGGTAGATGACATACCTGTCTGTAAGATGGTAGATGTCATACCTGTCTGTAAGATGGTAGATGACATACCTGTCTGTAAGATGGTAGATGACATACCTGTCTGTAAGATGGTAGATGTCATACCTGTCTGTAAGATGGTAGATGTCATACCTGTCTCTGAGATGGTAGATGACATACCTGTCTCCGAGATGGTAGATGACATACATGTCTGTAAGATAGTAGATGTCATACTTGTCTGTAAGATGGTAGATGACATACCTGTCTCTGAGATGGTAGATGACATACCTGTCTCCGAGATGGTAGATGACATACCTGTCTCCGAGATGGTAGATGACATACCTGTCTCCGAGATGGTAGATGACATACCTGTCTTTGAGATGGTAGAGGACATACCTGTCTCTGAGATGGTAGATGACATACCTGTCTCTGAGGTGGTAGAGGACATACCTGTCTCTGAGATGGTAGAGGACATACCTGTCTCTGAGATGGTAGATGACATACCTGTCTGTAAGATGTTAGAGGACATACCTGCCTCCTTTTCGCTGGAAGATGTACGGTGTGATGGAGAAGAACGCGCCAGCAGTTGGTGGTGTTATCGTCCCCAAGACATCACACGTGACTGTGTCAGCAAAGAATGGGTGATGCTGAAAGATACAACATCGCAGGTGACTCTCAGCAAGGAATGGCTGGTGCTGAAGGATAAATCATTGCAGGTGATTGTGACAGCAAAAAATGGATTTTACTGAAAGATAAAACATCGCAGGTGACTGTCAGCAAGGAATGGCTGGTGCTGAGAGATAACACATCACAGGTGACTGTCAGCAAGGAATGGCTGGTGCTGAGAGATAACACATCACAGGTGACTGTCAGCAAGGAATGGCTGGTGCTGAGAGATAACACATCACAGGTGACTGTCAGCAAGGAATGGGTGGTGCTGAGAGATAACACATCACAGGTGACTGTCAGCAAGGAATGGCTGGTGCTGAGAGATAACACATCACAGGTGACTGTCAGCAAGGAATGGGTGGTGCTGAGAGATAACACATCACAGGTGACTGTGTCAGCAACGAATGGGTGGTGCTGAAAGATAACACATCCATTTCACATCCGCACCTGGCTCTGTGCTGAAGGGGTTACAAATGCAAGAATGTAATTTCTAATCCCACAACCGCGTTCAAAACACAGCTGCCGGCGATTTGGAAGCAGGCAGTCTTGCTTTGGTTTGCATACAATGGTATGAGTGCCGTCGTTCAGAACGCAATGGCAAACTACTGAACGTAAACTTGCCAGAAAGCACAATCAGCCAAAACATGATGGGGTTGACTGCAACGTCCTGTACAGGGTATGCAACTAACTTTTATCCAGGTGTCCCTGGCAAAGGGCGATTTGTAATCTCGTATACCGCGTCCGAATTCAGAGGGCTTCAAATGAAAAAATTAAACGTGTGATATTAATTACAATAACTATGCGACTGTCTTCTGACATGTCACTATTGATTTAAAGGATCTCAAGAGTGTTAAGGACGTAACATCATCGTGCAGACGAACACTGTAACGTCATAGGATAATTGTAAAGATGGCCGCCTCACTTTAAACATGCACCAAAGAGGAGCAGCGTTATGTTTACCGTTATTTTTTTAATCAGTGAAGGGGTGAAACCTGTAGAAACTCACAGGGGAATGAAGGTCGAAAACAGTGCCATGACCCAGTTTAGGGGTGCAGAGTACACAGAGTACAGAATACTGAGTTCAACGCATTTTAGCGTAAACGATTCAGTTCGTACAGTTAAGGATTACAGGTGAAAATACAGGCTTGTCGCTAGCGAGAAGTGTCTCTTCTAAGCGACATTTGAACGGTGAATGTCGTCCAAGTTGGACTGTCCACGTTTCACTAAGCGACATTCCAACGGTAACTGTAGTCCCAGTTGGACTGTCCACGTTTCTCTAAGCGACATTCCAACGGTGACTGTAGTCCGAGCTGGACTGTCCACGTTTCTCTAAGCGACATTCCAACGGTGACTGTAGTCCTAGCTGGACTGTCCACGTTTCTCTAAGCGACATTCCAACGGTGACTATAGTCCGAGCTGGACTGTCCACGTTTCTCTAAGCGACATTCCAACGGTGACTGTGTCCCAGCTGGACTGTCCACGTTTCTCTAAGCGACATTCCAACGGTGACTGTAGTCCGAGTTGGACTGTCCACGTTTCTCTAAGCGACATAGGATCGATGACTGCAGTCCGAGCTGGACTGTCCACGTTTCTCTAAGCGACATTCCAACGGTGACTGTAGTCCGAGTTGGACTGTCCACGTTTCTCTAAGTGACATTCCAACGGTGACTGTAGTCCGAGCTGGACTGTCCACGTTTCTCTAAGCGACACAGGATCGATGACTGTAGTCCGAGCTGGACTGGCCACGCTTCGATGGTGGCTATGGGACATTCATAGTGCCAAGTTGTATAATAATATTTGTTACATGATGATGTCAAGTATATGAGCTCTTAGTGGGAAAACAAAGATTATAGGAGACCGCTCCGGCTTTTGGTTATAACCATTAGTTGTGGAGTTGTGTTGCTTGTTTTATAATGTTTAGTGTGAAAGAGTTACATTAAAAGTCTCTCAGAAGTGAATAATTAGTGACCAGAACTCTGCTGAGCCATTCAAAACAAGAATAACCAGCCAACATGTGACGCCGTGCCAAGGTACTGGGCCAGTTTGAACACAGTCATCTTACAAAGACCGATCCATCTACATTGGCTCATGAAGACTTAATACGATGCCAGCAATTAACTCTACTACAAATGACATAGTCCACCCCAAGTAGGCTTATGTCAACATGGGGAGGGGGGGGGGCGTGGGGGGGGCGGCGCTCGCCTATTTAATTTTGGGACCATTCATTTCGAGCCCAAGGAATTATTTTGAGCCCAATATCAACATGAACTCTTGGGACCGCACATTTGGATCACAGTGTCAACAGGGGAATCCATGGAAACTTTGTTTTCTAAACTACGTTTTCACTTCACATTCAACTTCAGCGTCATTCGCGAAATGTCTCCCTCCAAGGTGGGTTTTCAGTGGACTTAGCCCCTAGCAATTTCCAGTAAAGCGGTGCATAACTGGGCAGAAAAAGTTACGAAAGGGAGTCAATAAGTAAATCACAATGTTCTGTGGGATGGCAGGTAAATGAAAACAGGGCACGCAGATTTATGCAGTCGGTTTGGGAGAACTGATAAAACTTATTGATAAGTGCATCTATGTTGATGGAAATTATGTTGAGAAATAAACTGACATTGTATGTATACAAATAAACTGGTTTCAAGTTGTTTTTCTACACTATTTGTGACTTACTTAATGACTTACTTCCCCTCGTGTGTGTGTGTATATATATATATATATATATATCAGGTCTGTTAAGATATGTACATTCCTAACTAGTATCTCGCACAGGCAACACAGTGACGAGTGGTAAGTAGATGAAAATAATATAATAACAACTAAGACATACGACAACACAATAATACAATAACAACTGAGACATTTAAAAGTACAATAACTAAAACAAGTATGAGTAACTAAGTAGTGAAACTAAATATCAAACTGACTGATTAATTAACTAACTACTTAAGTAATGAATTAACTAATTAAGTTCTTAATTATCCAATTATCTAAGTATCTATTAACTGTCTTTTTACTAAAAAAGGTATCATCTACGGTGTATAGTGCCTTGCAGTGCATGACAAGGGTTCTTGAACCTGAGGTGAGGCAACGAGAAAAACCCTAACCTGCACTGTTCCCTGCGACTGCATTAGCCAGGCCGACAGAAAAAAATCCACACCATACCAGGATGTGAACCCGGGTCTTCCCAGGGAATACCCATCATTCTAGCCACCCGGCCAGTTGCTCCTCTAATTAACTTACTAAATAACTATCTATCCAACTATTCGAAAGGATCTCAAGTATCCGCTGGGTTCTGAGCAAACGCATTTTACCCAGGCGTTCTCTGCCTCTCTCTATCTCTCTCGCTCTCTCTCTCTCTCTCTCTCTCTCTCTCTCTCTCTCTCTCTCTCTCTTCTCTCCCTCCCTTCCCTTTCTACCCCCCACCCTCTCCCTCCCTCTCCATTTCTGACTATCCTCTGTGTTCAATGTTACTGGTGTGCCTTCTGCCTCTCTCCTCCCTCCCTCTCCATCTCTGACTATCCTCTGTGTTCAATGTTATTGGTGTGCCTTCTGCCTCTCTCCTCCCTCCCTCTCCATCTCTGACTGTCCTCTGTTTGTGTTCAATGTTGCTGGTGTGCGTTCTGCCACATGGATTAGTACACTTTCTTAGCGCTACATGTATAATTAGTTAATTTGCGAAAGGTTAGTGTCAGCAAGGGCAGAATGCCAGACGGGTCTGTGTGCCCAGTATGTGGCCCTGTGAACCATGCCTTGGTATGTACATAAGTCTGGTTTACTTGCGTGTATGGCAGACCGTGGCAAACACCAGCCATTTAATATAACGGCAATGGGTATAACAGGGACGTACGATTTAACTGCTTGTATGACAGACCGAGACAAACACAAGACCATGGTTGTAGATTTCCTGTCATCTCTTGGTTCTCGTAAACGACTTACTTCTCGTAGAGCATTCAGAATGCCTGCCTGGTCCATGGCTCGACCGCCTTCCACAGTAGCCTTACCTGCAAGCCTATCAGCCTGCTCATTCCTTGTACACCCGCATGCCCAGGGTGATTCCTAACCTAAGAAAAGGAGAGTCTGGCACATGAGGTTACGACCTCCAGCATGAGAATGGAGGTGGAAGCAGTAAGAGAGGCATTCAGTTGGCTAGATGAGACTACTGCAACACACATTGTCTTCATCAGTGACTCACGGAGTATGCTTAGTAATGTGGAGAATGGAATGTTTCGTGTTGAATTGTTCGCCTCGCTTCAGAGGTCACAAATTGTGAGAGTTATATCGATATTTTGCCCTATCCATGCGGGAGTGCGGGAGAATGACAGGTTGGTAGGCTGAAAGGGAATGCAACCCTTTTGGTGGGAGATACCCTATATACAAGGGAGAGGTAGAGGTGGTCGTGTGCCTTTGGGACCAACGGAGAAGGTGGAGGAACAGACTGAGAACCCTTATGTGGAAAGGATTAGATAGCGGGGGATTGACAGGTTTTCTGGCAGAATCTCAAAACTGAGAGCGATGACCAGGAGAACTTTCAATCAGATAGCGGTGGGAACAATTAATAGTGTGACACTTCGCTGTCTGTTGAACGAGGGATGGAGCGCGTATGGGGATGAGTGCAGTGATATCAGTTCTTAGCTCAACGCAACTCAATGCTTTTGTTTACAACATTCATTTGGCAATGCATGTTTCCTATGTGAATGTTAGTTAGTTAGTCGACAGATAATCCTCATTGCACATCGAACCATTCAGTCCATAAGTGCTCGGATCCCCTCCTCAGCAAATCCCGCAGCGTGTAGCGGCTAACGACACCAGTTCGGTGTTGGTTTATCAGTCTTCTTTGGCTTCCTGTGTAGTGTTCTTGTTTGGCAACTCCTCTTTTAATTTGCTGTTCAGTCTGGCCATGGTTGTAGATTCACAGTCATCACTAGGATCTCGCAAAAGTTTTACTTCTCGTAGAGCATTCAGAATGTCAGCCTGGGCCATGGCGCGTCCGCCCTACACAGTAGCGTTACTTGCGAGCCTGTCAGCCCGCTCATTCCCTTGTACTCCCGCATGCCCTGGCACGAAGATGAAACTAATCTTTGCCAGCCGAGACCGCTCCAGAGGCAGCAACCATTCTCTTCGGATCTCCCCCATCTCTATCCTCTTGATCATGTTCATTGAGTCGCTAAGGAGACATGCCCTAGTCAATGTCTGTGTCTCGAGCCATGTTAATGCTTTACTTACTGCCATGACTTCCATAGTCAGGCTATTTGTGGTCTCAGCAAAAGCACCAGAGTCCTCCTTCACAATTCTCCCTCCGGCCTGAGCCGTAAAGGCCCATGAGCTTCTCACATGTCGGACGACCGACCCATCTGTGTAAATGACAGCATCACCGTCTAGCGAATTCTCGAAAATCAACGCTTGTACTTCCGCCTCCACAGCTGCCGGGTTTTCTTGTCTGCATTTTCTGTCTAGTTGGATGCAAACTGATAAGGATGTGCAGAAATCTGTTGGCACTTGTATCCACTCCTCGCCAGGTTCTAAGTCCTCAAGTGAACACACCAGTTGAAGAATATCTTCAGCTTGACCCATCCACGACCGTCCTCTGTTTAACCTGTTGCCCTTCACCTTCATAATTTCACTATGCAGTGGATGTTGTGTGTTTGCGCTAACTCTGAGATAGGCGCGAGCTCTGCAGACTTGTATTCTGTCTTCAATGGTTGGAAAATCAAGAAGGTAGCGCATCGCCCTGCATGCTGTATCTCTTGTACATCCAAGAACAAATGATGAACGAAAGATGAATTATTGGAAGGGCCGAATGTATGGCGGGCCGGCGTGCCCAATTTGTGAACCTTTGAAAATAAAGTACGTTCAGTCGTTGCCACCTCGGAGTAGTGCTTGTCAGATACATATTCTGGTGACTCCATATAGAACTGTCCTGTCTAAGCTACGAGTATGTATCTGGTCATACGCGCTACACACCTAATCCCACAGTGCCCTGACATAATCTACCCCATCATCCACCAACACCCCACCCAGCCGTGCCCACCCAGCCGCGCCCACCCAGCCGTGCCCACCCAGCCGTGCCCACCCAGCCGTCCCAGCCGTGCCCACCCCAGCCGTGTCCACCCAGCCATGCCCACCCATCCATGCCCACCCAGCCATGCCCACCCAGCCGTGCGCACCCAGCCGGGCCCACCCAGCCGTGCCCACCCCAGCCGTGCCCACCCAGCCAGTCTGTCAGTCTGCTCGTTTCCCACCACACCAACATGGCCTGGAGGAAAGATCCAACAGAAGCTTCACATCGTAGATGTTTGAATGGAAGCATGCCACTCTGCACACGGTATACCTGTCTTCATCTGTCTCAGCGTGGTCTGTGAGTCTGTGACAGTCCCGGCGTGTGCGTGCTGTTTGTTCTCCAAAGTCAGCAAACTGACAACATCAACCTTATACTTGTTGTCCACATTCTACGAGACTTACCCTAGATTATTTCCCAGTCAACAAATGCAATGAAAGTATTCTAATTGGATAAAATAGAAATCATGGACACACGTTACCCCCTCGATGGTCGTTGTACAGTCTTGGTAGTACCCAGCATAGACATCTGGACGTAATTTCTTATACAGGCCTGTACAATTGCTGTCTCCGAGATCCTCACGGGTTAAATCAGACAGCGACGAGACATTGAAGTCGCCAAATCTGTAGACATCAACGTGAGTACAGCATTGTACATGTCATCGTATGCACATAGAATGCAATCTGCTAATGACATACAAATATCTACTGTCATCGTATCAATTCAGCGACAGCAAATCACAAACATTAACTCTTAGACAACTATATGAATAACAATATAATTTTGCCATGGTTCATCTCTGTCATAATCTCCCCACCTGTTCTAACGCGTCGTCGTCAACGGTGCCTGGCAATTACGGCCAGGCCCACCTGTGAGCGACGCTAATCAGGAATGGTCAGTCAGTGCATGCGTGGGACATGGAGTCCACGCAGGGGCACAACTCCGACTAGCGACCACTCACAGTGGTTAGCGGCCAGACGGCCCGGTGAAGTTGTACAGGACAGACGGAATGAATGGTGCTCGTATACTTGTGTAGATGAACGATAATAGACAGAAAGCCTGTGTGAGGATAGGAGACTGTGCGCTTGTGAGTCGTATACATTACATTGATATGTCTATTGTCTATTGATTGTATTATGGCATCGATATTGAAATTGCGCGATGCATGTAATGGTTGTGATGAGTGAGACGCGTGAATAAAGTGTTTGAATTGTATTTGTAGTGTGTCACGTCAAGTCATTCTGTGACAGTGTTTGTATCACACTTTTTGGTAATTACGAGCCTGTGTTATTGCTGAATGCAAGAATCTGACGATCTCATTTATAACAAAGA
>OY992884.1:3614416-3886916 GCA_963921405.1 Cepaea hortensis
AAACCACAGGGCAGAGTTCTATCATTAACTCCCCGATTAACTTTCCCAGACCACCGACCTACTCCTGTCGGGTCCCAAACTCAAACTGTCCAAAACTCTCCGACCTTCTCGGAGTCTACACTTCAACTGTCCTCCCCAGTCCCTGACTCCACACACACTACCCCACAGCTCAAACTGTCTGCCCCACACTTACACTCGCGCGCGCTGACTTCTCCTCGACTTCCCCTTCCATCACTGTCCTCTATTTGCACCCTCCGGAGAATTACTACCCAGCACCTTTTTTACCTCGTGAACTTGTTTATATTGTAGCATCGCTATCAAGGACACTCATCTTAATGTTACTGACCCCAGGCATGTGTCAATCATCATCATCATCATCATCATCATCATCATCATCATCATCATCATCATCATCATCATCATCATCATCATCATCATCATCATCATCATCATAATCATCATCATCATCATCATCATCGTCTTCCACTTTAGCCGTCAAGCGTTGTGGGGAGGAATAATTGGCGTTCCAGCAACCGGTGGATGGCACTGAATAGTGTCATTTCACTTGGTTGTACAGTGTCACAGCCTCACAGTAGTCATATTATCTGGTAAACTAACATTAGTTAATATAGATTAGCCAAGGGCTACAACTCCCGCCCAAAGGGAAAGAAGTAAGACCCTCGAAGGCCAGAGTATTCCAGAACCTTCTCGAAGG
Source organism: Cepaea hortensis (assembly GCA_963921405.1). Classification (NCBI taxonomy): domain Eukaryota; kingdom Metazoa; phylum Mollusca; class Gastropoda; order Stylommatophora; family Helicidae; genus Cepaea; species Cepaea hortensis. Next base: position 3,615,132 of record OY992884.1, read on the forward strand.
ACTGGTCAGTGAGTCCACTGTCCCGTGGACACTGATGTGGCCCGCCTATTGCGGGGTCCACGAGGAACTCGAACAGAGTTACCACCCGTGTCGGATTGCGACACGTGTGGATGGGCAGAGAGAGACGGGACATCGAAGAGGCAACAGGGCCTGCCTTAGAGGGACTCAATAGTTTAGACTTTATAGTTTAGACCCATGTGGGGTTTATAGACTTATGCTAGATAGTATGCTTAGAATGTTTTATGATGTTAAACTATGTGATGATGTTAAACCTCTGTGATATGCGATTCAGTGCGGTCTTGTTAAACCCACTGCGCCAACGCACTGTATATTGAAATACAATAAATGTTAGATATTATAGCTAACTGAGTTATTGTTGCCTGTATGAGCCCGAGCTCAGATACCTAGACATACAACACGCTGACAGGCTTTTTGGGGGCTAGGCTCCGGTTTTGGCATAAGCTTTACATATAAACGGCTATTAATTGCCAAGTAAAATTGTAAATTAATCATATCAAATTGTTGTTTGAAGAAGTTTAACAAATGTGCACCTATCTAGCGATCAACTAATATTAATATGAGTCCCTCTGCAGTTAGTCTCTCAATGATGTTAAAATTATAAATTATCTTGACATGACTGTAAAATTTTTTGACTGTTACTAATGTTTTCTCATTCTACGAGCAGATTGTTCCGCGAATTGTGAGACCTTTTGTGTGGTGCGTAACCTATGTGAACTATCCAACAGTGGCGAAAGTACAAGACAACATTCACAAGTTCTGGGATCATAAGATAAGTTTCACATCATGCCCATTGCAACCCTAAGCGGTACTTATCACCTTCCATCCACGTATCATTTTGCTTTGCATTGATTTGTATGTATATTCATGACCTTGTAACCAACATAACTTTGCATTTGGATTTGCGCATGTAATTATTAAGGGAGATAATTAAATTTTCTACTCCCCAACATTTTTCTAAGGGATTTAACTTCAATAAATTTACGAACAAGTAAAAGTCAACATGTCTACTTTAGATAAATGTATTGAGCAAGGCATTAAATTAGATTATAAGGAAGAGAAACTGTCAGAATGGGCACAGAAGACGCACGCAGAGAACATTGCCCGTGAAGAAATAGCGATAGAACGAGAAGAAAAACAGAGGCAAAGTCAGGCAGAAGAGAAAAAGATGCAGATGCAATTACAATCTGAAGAGAAGAAAATGCAAATGGAGGCAGAAGAGAAAAAGATACAATCAGAACGGGAAAAGATGCAGATGCAACTACAAGAGAAACAATTAGAGCTTGAGGCGGCGGCCAAACAAGCCCAATTGATTGCCGATACACAAATAAAATTAAAACAGATGGAGATTGAGTCCAACGTAGAAATATCTGTAAATAAATTAAGAAGCAAAGAGGAAGAACAGAAATATAATAAGTATAAAGGCCTCGTGAAAGCTTTCTGCTCAGGAGATTCCATCGGTGCATACCTGGAAAATTTCGAGTGTCTAATGGCCTACCATAAGATCATAAAATCAGATTGGTCATTTATTTTAATGAGAAACTTAGCTCTAGAACCATTGAAAGTAATAGAAACAGTGCCACAGGAAATGAGAAAGGATTATGACTACTTAAAACAACGCATTCTCCAACATTTCTCTTTAGATACTGCAGGATACCAACAACAGTTCGCTAAATTATCCCCTCAACCAAATCAAACCTTCATAGATTACGTATCGACAGTTCAGGATGTCTGCACAAAGTGGATTAACTCGGCTAAGACTAACAATAGCCATGACAAACTAAAAGAACTCATTATTATTGATAAAATAGTTAGTACAATCCCCACACCTTTTGCGAAGTTTTTGAAACAAATGGATTGTAGGAGTATTCAGGATGTAGAGACAAAGGGGAACGCATTTTTCACAGCGAACAGAGACATTTTCCAATTAAACCTAGGTCAGAACGAAACAGCAGCAGTGGTAAATACGAAATACTCTAAACCAGCTGAAAGCAAGTTTAAACCACGTTCAAATGCCAGGAAGCCAGTTAAGTGCCAATATTGTGGTTTGACGCACGAACAATACTCTATGTGCGATAAATCGCCTAACTATCCTCATCACCTTAAAATGATGGTGGAGAAGCAGAAAAACAAAAGAAATGCGTACCAGAGAGCGGTCAAATGCTATTTTTGCAGCAGCTTTGGTCATTATAGTCGCTTTTATGATGGCCGAAAATTACTAAAACAGGCCAATGCTGCACTAGTTGAAAGTTCCTCAGAGGAAGATATTGAGTTACTGAATGAGTGTGACAATCAAAGCGAAAGTTTGAGTGAGCTAGGGAATGGGGTACACATTATTGACACAACATTACTATGTGGCCACACCATCCCTATTTCAAATGAAACAGCCAATGCTGCCTTATCTTCTACAGGCAAGCTTAATTTTTCAACAGGGTTTGTAAATAACAAAAAGTGCACATTAATTCGTGATTCTGGCGCAACGCTCTGTGGGATTAGGAAAACATTAATCAACGACAAAGACTACACACACAAACACGTAATTTGTCGCACATTCTCAGGCACTATAGAGAAATACCCCCTTGCTCTTGTCGAAATTCGAACACCGTTCATATCAGGACTAGTATTGTGCGCTGCCCTAGAAAATCCGGTCGCGGATATTATACTTGGGAACCTGCCTAATATACGACCTTGCTCTGAAAAGCAAATCAGAGACTGGGAGCGAAAAAACGGTATACAACACCCAAACAGCGATCCGAAAGAGAAACACCATTCATGCTTGTCTCAATCTGCCAAAAGGACAAGGGAGACAACCAATGAAGTGATTCAGAAAGAATTCACCGAGTTGTATGATGCAGGGGCGGTCGAATCTGTCAATGATACGACCAATTTAAAACCTCGAATTGAGGATGCCACCGATCTACCAAGATCCGAGCCTGGAGATGTGCAACAACACACACAACACACGAATGCAATAACACGACAGACAACTCACAAAACTCACACCGACCAACTGCAGGAGTCACTAGAAATTGCAGCACCAAACACTACCATCACTAATTTTGGAGATGAACAAAAATCAGATCCTACACTTTCACCATATGTTAGGTTAGTAGGACTTAAACCAAAATTATCTAAAAACGCATCGTGGTCATTTACATTAAACATTCAATTGTGTTGACAGATCTGACACCGGTCAAATGTAGACCATATTCTATTCCTCTGCATTATAGAGCAAATTTAGACAAGGAAATTTTGGATTTAGAGAAAAATTAGGATAATTCAGAAATCTATGTCTCAATATTCTTCACCGATTGTTCTGGTGAAAAAGAAGGACCAGACAATTCGTTTGTGCATCGATTATCGAAGGTTAAATACAATAACCACCACGGATGCGGAGCCGATGAATAGCTGTGAAGACCTCATTTTGAACATGTCTCAATCATCCTTATTTTCAAAGGTTGATTTAGCGAAAGGTTATTGGCAAGTACCACTAGACCCTGCTTCTAGACATATAACAGCATTCGCCACACCTCTCGGTTTGTACGAATGGAGATATCTTCCATTTGGTCTGAAAAACGCTCCCGCCACATTTGTGAGGTTAACTAGATTGCTATTGCACGGAATTAAAGATGTCCAAGCTTATATTGATGATATTTGCATTCATTCTTCTAATATAACTTCTCACTTACTTACACTCAAACAAGTCTTCAACCAAATCTTTCTTTTCGGTCTTACTATCAAACCTTCCAAGGTTGAAATAGGCTTTAAACAAATAGACTTCCTTGGTCATAGAATTTCTGAAGGCAAACTGCTAACAGACGAGAAAATTGTTTCTAAGATACTCAATCTAGAAGTTCCTACCACAAAGAAGCAAATAAGAAGTTTATTAGGTCTTATAAACTACTATTCTAAATTTATACCAAATTGGGCAGAACTTACATCAGTGTTTTCGAATATGTTAACAAAAGATCATCCATCAAAAGTTTGTAAAAGTACCAGCTTAGAGGATGCAATATGCAGATTGAAACGTATTTTTTCTAATCCACCAGTCTTACGTTTACCAAACATAGATTTACCCTTTATTTTGACCACAGATTCGAGTGCTCTCGCCATTGGAGGATGTTTAATGCAAGAAGTGGATGGAGTGAGACACCCAATTCTCTACGTAAGCCGTAAGCTGAAGAAAGCAGAGACCCGTTACTCTACAGTGGAATTGGAGGCATTGAGTCTATTATTCTGTATCCTCAGATTGTCTAAGTTCCTCTTAGGTGCCCACTTCGTTGTACTCACCGACAACTCGCCATTGTTGGTACTGAATAAAGGTGTTCCCAAAAACCATCGGTTACAAAGATGGTGTCTTCTTCTTCAAGATTTCGACTTCGAAATCCGCCATATCAGAGGCACTGATAACATTATAGCTGATATTTTATCGCGGCAGACGAATGCGCCAGCAGAATAACATTTGGCACACTTACCATTCGCCATACCAGAAATTGTGATATTTTATTCCGTACCATATAGCAGTGTAACTCTACACCTGCTAGAGAACTTTCAGTTAAAAGTAATAACACCTCAGTGAATAGGTTACTTAGAACACCCACAAACGTGAAATGTTGAGAACTATACGACCATCTATCAAAGCTCTAAGACCAATCCGAGCAAGGAACATTAACTATGAAATTATTTCATCTAGTGAACTGACATTGATCACGAAAACATGAAGAACACTTATACTGGACATTGAGAACGTTCCATACTTGCTGTGGCTAATAGACTTTGCTAACAGCCAAAATAGAACTACATCAACGACAACACTCAAGAGACAGCCATACTAACTATGAACATTCATGGCACGATACGCTAACAACAGGAAGACAACGCGCACATCATCGTTGGATTTAATTATTTAGTTAATTAATTAATTTAGTATTGAATATGTATTATAATATTGTGTATATAAAATGTGTTAACCTGGAATTTGTACATTTTCTACTATATTATTACAGTTATTTCCATTCATAGGTTAAATAACCTACCTATGCCATTTTCTCTATGTAAATTATAAACCATTTTTGAGTCATCGTACAAAAAGTACGTATTATCTTAAAGTGAAAATATCGCCTATTCCGTTTGTTCGAAGGGAAATAACACTTACCTCAACTTTACTTATATATTTTAACCAAATACTATTTTGAATGAAAGAAGTGTGAATGGCTGTGTGAAAGAATTAACTGAGAGAGCGATATACTGAGCGGACAAATTGTACGCAAAACGTATTTATTTTAATTTGTCTGCGTCTTTCATGTAAATTGTACTACTTGTCTAATTTATTGATACATGTTTAGCATTTAGTTTAGTACTCTTAGTTTAGCAGTTAAGATACTACATCTAAGCACCACTGCTTGGAATACCTGATCATGTATTGCACACAGTGGGTAATTCATGATTAAGGATATCCCAACTCGTGACGCTTGGAAATAAGCCACACATTCAGCACACATTTACACAAAACTCAAAACTGAACACTATCAATTAAAATGCAGTCACTTTATTAGTAACATCAACTTATTAGTAAACACACTAACAAGCCAACAGGGACACATGTAGTCAGATGGGATAAAATAACAACGTAACTACATATTTAGCATTATACAACATACGAGAGTAAAAGTGTATTGAAATGCACACACTGAACAAGATTTGAAGGTGTACTTAATTAGCCAAGACTTTTGTCTTGTTAATCCTCTTTAAAACAGAGGTTAATTATCTTGGTATCAGTGGGATACTATGAGAAGGACGGGTTGTAAACACAACTAGTAAACGTCACGTAACTTCGGTCGGGTAAGCATAGTTAAGGACACAGGAGAGAGAGAGATCTCTTCACCAAATCAGAGAAGTGGTGTATGGGAGAATACATGAGTGTTGATGCCAGTATGTAGGTTACCAAGTTACTGTCCACCAAACTACATATACCATCCTTATGTGATTCTGTGACAGAATTAGTGCAGAACTAATTACCCTATAACAACCCATCCAATCAGGGGAGAGGGGGAATCCTGTCACAGCCTCACAGTAGTCATATTATCTGGTAAACTAACATTAGTTAATATAGATTAGCCAAGGGCTACAACTCCCGCCCAAAGGGAAAGAAGTAAGACCCTCGAAGGCCAGAGTATTCCAGAACCTTCTCGAAGGACTGGTCAGTGAGTCCACTGTCCCGTGGACACTGATGTGGCCCGCCTATTGCGGGGTCCACGAGGAACTCGAACAGAGTTACCACCCGTGTCGGATTGCGACACGTGTGGATGGGAAGAGAGAGACGGGACATCGAAGAGGCAACAGGGCCTGCCTTAGAGGGACTCAATAGTTTAGACTTTATAGTTTAGACCCATGTGGGTTTATAGACTTATGCTAGATAGTATGCTTAGAATGTTTGATGATGTTAAACTATGTGATGATGTTAAACCTCTGTGATATGCGATTCAGTGCGGTCTTGTTAAACCCACTGCGCCAACGCACTGTATATTGAAATACAATAAATGTTAGATATTATAGCTAACTGAGTTATTGTTGCCTGTATGAGCCCGAGCTCAGATACCTAGACATACAACACGCTGACATACAGTGTCTTTAATGTCGTCAATCCATTTTCTTCTCGGGTGTCGTCTTGCTCTGGTAGCAAATCTTCTTTGATGTAGGGCCAGTGCTGGTAGTTGATGGCGTTGAATTTTAACGAGATGGCCAAGCCATTTGATCTTTTACCTTTCAATAAATGTGGCACAAGGTGTTGATCCCACTGTAAGTCTGATAACATCATTTCTTACTCGGTCTCGGATAGTTAACTTGGCAGCTCTCCTCGGGCATCTCATCTCAGAGGTATTGATTTTGCATAAATGTCATTTGGAGTACATTAGACAGGCCGAAAGATGGACCATGCTGCATGGCCAACACATGGTCTCTACATTCAGCCGAGGCTTTGTGTTATGTAGAGGTATAACTCCGTTTAGCAAACTATCGTCTGTCAAGACGGCAGGTGCCAGTCAGTCATTCGATTTGGATCATGTCCAAATTTGAACTTGGTAGCATAGGCTGGATGTGAATATACTGTATATTATCTGGCATTTTGCGGACATTGCTATATTTGGATGTTACAGTATGGGTGATGGTTGATATTTGAATTCTTTAAGTTGACTCATTGATGTGCGATTTACCAGTATACTTAGTGGACCAGGAGATCTGCTAACTTGCATTACTTCAGTTTTGGCTGTATTTATACTCATATTGTATCTGCTACAGCTTGCACTCAGATTATTAATATGATTTTGCAGTCTGTCCTCGTCGCTATAAAACAGGCACTGATCGTCTGCAAATGGAAATTCATCTATTGCATATAGATCTGCTGTTTCATCTGAAGTAAAAGGTTCCACATTTTCCGAATCTGTTCTGTCAATTCTTGCTTCTTTGCAGGGCCAGATTTAGACTTGATGAGGCCCTAAGCTATTTGAAATATGGGGCCCTTTATAATTCCAGATATTCTATGTCAGTGACACTTTCACTGGGGCCCCAAGCTATAGCTTGTGTAGCTTATAGGTAAATCCTGCACTGCTTCTTTGGATATTCTGTCTATGTAGATATTACATATCAGAGGAGAGAGCAGACATCCCAGTCTCACTTCTGTATTGACTGTGAACATATCTGATATACCTTCTTGAGTTCTGATTGCACTTTGGCTAGAGTGGTACAAGACTATGATGTTTTCTTTTAATTGTCCTTGATCCCGTAGTCTTGAAGGATGGTCCATAATGTGTATCTGTCTACTCTATCGAAAACCTTTTCCTGATCTATAAACACGATATCCTGCTGGTCACTGTGTTCGGTGGGTTTTTTTTTCTCACATTTTTGTCAATGTGTGAATAGTGCATAAATTCAAATTTTACCTTTCCTGAAACCAAATTGTACTTTGCTTAACTGTTGTTAAATTATAGGTCTAGCTCTCGGTTCCAGTAGTTTTGCGTACATGTTCCCTATATGACTCAGGAGTTATATGCCTCTGTATGTTTCGCACTCTCTCGTATTGCCTTTATTTTCCCATATTGGTACTATTATTGCCTTTTCCCAATCTCTTGGCACTTTTCTTTCTTTCCACGCTATATTTAGACGTCTGTCTTGTCAGTTATTTAACTTCTTTTTCTCCATAGGCCTGAATAGCTTCGGGTGGTAATTCCATATGGACCCTGTCAAAGACTGGTACATAAAGGGCGGAGGTCTTCTCAAGATAGAATACCACCGGGAAGAGTGGTCAACCTCAAATAGATTAGAGGTGATACAGTGCCCCGATATCAGGGCAGGGTAGGTGATAGAATGGGGGACTATTAACTAGTTCTCTCATGAGACACGGAGACGTTGACCAGACAGTTAGCACTCTGGTCACGACAGGATCACGCCTACGTGATAGCCACGATTGCCACTCAACAAGAGACAGCTAATGTAAGCGTGCCAGGTGTAACGGCACGCAAAAAGCCGAAGGACACCTCAAGGTCCTTCCGCGTGCTGTGTAGCGACGCGAGTAAGAAAGTCAGACTGGGGACTGACTTTGTAGCGAGCACCTCGTTTTAGTGTTGATAGGAGTTTTGTGTAACCAAATAGATAGAGATAGCATTAGAGTTTAGGAAACTAGTGATAGGCAATTCTGTGGCTTTGTGTGTGGTTTGATAGCGACTGTTATGTACTTGTAAAGAGCCAACGGCAATAAAATGTATCATTTATTTCCTCTCACACGACTTGCAAGTTTCTTGTGTGGTGTGGGAGAAGTAATCTGATGATGCCTTACACATGGGTTGTTGACAGGCAAAGATTAATGTGGTGTCAGAAGTGTGGCTTGGACAAAAGTTCAAGCTAATACACTCACCCACAGCTCTCGGCTGAAGATTAATGTGGTGTCAGAAGTGTGGCTTGGACGAAAGAGCCAAGCTAATACACTCATCCACGGCTCTAGACTAAGTTTACAAATAAGTGAGTAGTGAATTTAATTTGTGTCAGTGACGGTTGACGTGTGCAGAACTAGGACAAGTTGCTAACTAAACTGTGCCTATCGTGACGAGATAATGCTTATTTGTGTTTAGTAAAATATTATATACTTAAATCATGTGTTTCTTCAAAGTTGTAAGTATTGATGTTATTATTTTCTGTTATTTATTCATGTAATTACTTATTTATTTATGAATAACTATCAAAAATGATTCTTGGCGGAGCGGTACACAGCCAGCAACAATATCGATTTTTGCAAGCTAAAAATAGCGCTGCGCCCCTGACGTGTTACGATTGACAAGCAGTTGTTCTGCGCCATTGGCATTCAGCATCTGAATGTTTACAAATCGGTAAGCTGCTGCCCGCCTGAATCAGTGCTTTATATTACCTATTATTTGTTGATTTGAGTTAGTAATTGAATATATTTGTTTATTTAAACAATATTAATATATTTTCGTTTATTTCAAAGCAGTTATTGAATTTGTTTTTCGTACTTTTTCTTGTGTTTACCGTCACGATGGCACTACTTTCGGCCATGCAAATTAGACTTGGTCTGCACTACACTTCCATAGATTAAACTAGGTTAGTAACGAAAGGCATAAAAAGTTAGAACGAAGACAAGACATTGACAATTTAATATTAAGTAAACTATATTCTGTTTTGTTCGTGGGCATGTCATTGTAATTGTATCAAATTGTCGAATAATATGTCGTTTGCTATTTGTTAATTGTTGCTGCTCTGTAAACCAGGGTGAACAACAGCTGATTAGAAGATTGGTGTGTATGCCGAAGTGCCAAACAGGTGACCTAGATAGAAAACTCGTGGCGATACCGAAGCGCCAAACAAGGTGACCTGTGTTACCGGAGTGTGTTCCTTGTTCTCGGGAACATTAAGTTGAGTATACTCAATATATTTGGCATGCAATGTGATTAATAGTGCATCTCTTTTTCAGCTTGTGATGCATTAGCATACTTTTGTGCTCTGTTTTTTGTAGGACTAAATTTTTCAGGTTATACACAAAGAGTACAATTTGCAGGGCTCATATATTAAGAAACATAACATATCAAAGAAAAATAAGTGAATAAAGAGTTCAGTGTAGGTCAACGCTAGCTATTTACCTAACATCATGGCTACTTTAGCTGACTTCGTAAAAGCAGGCAAAGAAATGCAATACACAGGTAAAGAGCTAGAAGAATATGCTGATAAGAAATTTAAAGAAGCTAAGGATGCAGAAAGAGACAAACGCGCACGAGAAAGAGAACATGATAAGGAGATTAAACAACAACAGTTAAAACATGATAAGGAGATTAAACAACAACAGTTAGAACATGATAAGGAAATTAAACAAAAGGAATTAGATTTAAAGCAAAAGCAAATAGATCAGGAGAAAGAATTAAAGCAAAAAGAGATAGATGAAATGGCAAGAGTTAAGGAAAAACAAATACAAGTAGAATCACAGACACAGTTAAAGATGAAATGTATGGATGTAGACTCACGCGCAGAGATCTCTGCCACTAAACTAAAAAGTCAACAAGAAGAAAATAAGTTCAACAAATACAAAAATATTATCAAACCATATTGTAAAGAAGATTCCATATCAGCCGGGACAGAAAGTGTCGAGTATCAGTTTAAATATCACCAAGTTCCAATAGAGATGTGGGCTATGATTTATATGAAGAACCTGAGTGGTGAGCCCCTTAAAGTGATAGAAGCTATACCAACTGATCTTAGATCTAACTATCAATACATCCATGATAGGATAATGCAACACTTTTTACTTGATGCCCCTGGGTATCAGGTTCAGTTTTTAAATTTAAAACCAAAACCTAGTGAGACTTTCATTGATTATGTCTCAAATGTTCAGAGTGTACTAAATAGGTGGCTTAAAGCAGCTAACATAGGAAAAGACTTTGATAGACTTAAAAATTTAATAGCCATGGATAAAGTCATATCCACTATACCATCTCCTTTTGCTAAATTTCTACAGCAGTCAGACATTGAGAACATAGAGCAGTTCGAAAAGAAAGGGTCTGCATATTTTACTTCTAACAGAGATATTTTTAAGACCTCAAATGACTCTGAAGTAGTTTTCTTTGTGAAAGACCAACCGAAAAATTATCAAAGTAAGAGAAAACCCTTTCAGAAAGTCGACAAGAAAGATAGGAATGTGTCAAAATGTATTTACTGTCAACTTTTGCATGACACTTATTCTATGTGTGACAAATCGCCAAATTATCCGGCGCATCTTGAAAATGTTATCAAGAAGCAACAAAACAATAGATCTGCATACAGGCGTGCAATCAAATGCTTCTTTTGTTCCAGCTACGGCCATTATTCAAATAAGTGTCTGGGCCGCCAACGTATGAAAGCCAACAATGCTATTTTGATTGATACATCTTCTGATAGTGGTAGTGAGACTGAGTGTGAGATTCAAAATAATTTACCTGTTAACCAATCTGAAGATGTGTGTTGTGTGAACGATGTATTAAGCTTTGACAATTGTGTCCAATGTCACCAATTTCATGCAGACGGAAAATTAGAATGTGGACATTTTGTAACATCCTCCGTAGAGAATGCAAATGCAGTTATAGCCTCCAGAGGCAATCTATTGTTTCACTCTGCGATGGTCAATGATAAGCCATGCCGATGTTTGCTTGACAGTGGGAGCTCTATTATTGGTGTGAAAAAGGAACTTGTTAATCCAAAGGATTATACTGGTGACTCTGTAAAATGCCGGACTTTTTCTGGTAATATAGAAACCTATCCTCTGGCAAGAGCCCATATAAACACCCCGTTCCTTTCTGGTACCTTTACTTGTGCAATACTAGACAACCCTTGTGCTGAGTTAATTCTTGGGTGTCTGCCCCAGCTAAAGCACTGTACAGATGAAGAAATATCTGTCTGGGAGGAGAAGAATGGTTTCACTCCAGTAAACAGTGCAGATATCCTCGGACATCACAGTCCTAACAAAGGTGCTAAACCCATAACACTTGAAACTGGTCAATACATAATGGTGCTACTACCAGACAAGCATAATAAAAGGTTAACTTCATGGCAAGGGCCTTTCAAGGTGATACAACAACTTTCAGATGTTGACTATGAAATATCAATAAACGGACACTTAAAGATATTCCATGTCAACATGCTGAAACCTTACTTTTCACGACAACAGACAGAAGTAGAGACAGACGAACAAAGTGCACTCACATCTAGTGATCAGACGACAGACATACACAACGCAACTACACTAGTTAGCGAGACTGGCATATCCGACGATATCCATACATCTAGCGAGAATACAGAATACGCACTTAGCACCACCACCGTACTGAATCAGGTAGACGACGACGGAATGGAACTACCCGTTCCTATTGTGGACAAGACTGCCACATTAGATAGCATACAGATAGAACAGGGACTAACAGACAGTCAACGACGACAATTAGTAGAATTAGTGACGGAATACAAAGACATATTTTCTGACATTCCAGGTAGGACGGACAGAATCGAACACCCCATTCTTCTTTCGGACTCTAAGCCTATTAAATGCAGGCCGTACTCAATCCCACTTAGCTATAGGGAAAATCTAAATAAGGAAATTCTTAATTTAGAAGCTAGTGGGATCATCCAGAAATCCACTTTTGAGTACTCTTTTCCAATCGTCCTAGTTAAGAAAAAAGACTCCACAATTCGTCTGTGTGTGGACTATCGAAAACTCAACAACGTCACTAAGATCGACGCAGAGCCAATTCCTTCCTGCGAAGATCTTATTCTTGACATGTCCACATCCAAAATCTTTTCTAAACTAGATCTTACTAAGGGATATTGGCAGATCCCTATGCAGTCTCAATCCATCCATCTTACTGCTTTTTCAACACCTTTAGGACTATACGAGTGGCGTTTTCTTCCTTTCGGACTTCGAAATGCTCCTGCCACTTTCGTACGCTTAACTAGAGATCTACTTCATGGAGTGACGAATACAGTGACTTATATAGATGATATATGTGTCCATACTGATGACTGGACAACACACTTACTGAAACTAAGACATGTCTTTGACAGGTTGCGACTCTTCGGTCTCACTATCAAACCGAGCAAAGTTGAATTGGGCCTAAAAGAAATTGACTTTTTGGGTCATGTCATTTCACAAGGTCAACTTAAGACTGACAATAGAATTATTACAAAAATTATGAACCTGACCATGCCTACCACAAAGAAGCAGGTCAGAAGCCTTTTGGGGTTAGTAAATTACTATAGCAAATTTATACCAAATTTAGCGGAAATTACAAGTGTATTTTCCAATGTTTTAAAAGCATCTGTAAAATTAGATGTCAAAGATGCATTATTAATTTCTGCATTGTCAAAATTGAAAATCCTGTTTAGTAATGTACCAATCCTCCGCTTGCCTAATCCTAGGCTCGTTTATTATCTTAGGACAGATGCCAGCAGAATCTCCATCGCTGCAGTAGTAGGCCAATTTTATGATGGCATCTTCCACCCGATTTGCTACGTGAGCCGTAAGATCACACCAGCTGAGTCCAGATATTCCATATCAGAGTTGGAAGCCCTAAGCGTCATCTATGCGGTGAGGAAGCTCCATCGATTTCTGGCGGGTGTTCACTTCATTGACCAGACTGACTACTCCCCAATCACGGTCATACAGAGTGGTGTGCATCGGAATGACCGTATATACAGGTGGTCGCTAATACTACAAAATTACACCGTTAGTATAGAGCATATTAAGGGTAAGGACAACATCCTGGCTGATACCCTTAGTCGACCATCTGAGGTAGAAATACCAGAGATTCCACATAAGAGTGTAGAGTAATAGATGTTAACTTAGTACAGTAAAATATTCTATGTGAAATATGTTACAAATACATAGACATTATGTGCTGAACTAGGTACTAAGAACATTGAATTACTATGTGTCCGTAGACATCAAACTAAGAACTTTGCTCTGAGAACAAATATATCACCTTGTGAACGAGGACAGCTCATTACTTGCTAAGCTCCATATGTGTTCCAGTGAATCATTTGTGTTAAGCAGAGAAAAACAGTGTCAGAACATTACATAAATACAGACACGAAAACTGTGGTCTACGACACAAGCGAACTCTACAGGTGCAATACCCTTAAGACACAAGTGTGACTGTGTAATGTATTTAATATACCCAGGACAATTGTATAGATAGTATGCCAATGAAAGCATTTTCTGAACATTAAGGGCAACGACTAACCTGAGGTATTTAAATACCATGTATATAAATACTCATTGTGATATGTATTATAACGTTTTAATATAGTAACAAATTATAGGTAGATTAGATAATCTTAATTTATATTTAGATTTAGACAAGATAATAGTTTTCATTTTTTTTTTGGTTTAGATAGATTATTAATTTACCCACTTATTTAACTTAAAAGTAGATTAGGATAGTAATTTAAACATAACAATAACTAAGTAAAACTAGAATAATAAATTTAGATAGTAATAGTACCATTTACTTTATTACATTTCACTTTGTTTCATTTCATTTCAGTTCATTCCATCTTAATGATCCAATCCATTTAACAAACGTTATCATTTAGTAGTATGATTAGTTTACACCGTAATAGGATAAAAAGATTATACAATTAAACATACATCATTCACATCATTTAGATTAAGAATATCAATCATATAGTTTTTTTCATTTAAAAACATTAGTTATAATTGTGTTATATTTCACATCACCCATATTAGAAAGGTACGTAACTTATTACATTTCGCATTACCCATTTCATAAAGGTACATAACTCATCTCACATCAATTCCAGTTTAAATAGTTAGATTACATCCCTTAAATTAGATAATATTAGGAGTAATGTAAGCTTGTTTTAGGATTAATGTGACAGAGAGATTAAAATAGGTAACACATTAAATACATATTTATAGAACTAGTATTAGTATGTCAGTATTTAGAGTATCATTTTAATAGAATATAGTGGTTAATAATACCAGGGTACAAACCATCAACCCTTTTCCTTACATGTAAATATATTGTAAATACTTGACTTGTGCAACAATTTACGCACAGTCATGAAGCTCAACTCTGTCAAACTGAGCCAAACTTGTACAGTGTCACTCTAAGGTTTTAGATAACTATGAAGGTAAAAGATGTGTGACAGAAATGAGGGTAAAAGATGTGTGACAGAAGTGAGGGTAGAAGAAGTGGGACAGAAGTGTGAAAGTGAGAGCGAATGTAGAATTGTACAAAAGAGAGTGAGATCAGTCAGCGGATTTTTTCTGCCGCTCAACGCGACTTTTTAATTTTGTCGCCGTCAAATGTTGGTTTCGATGTTGAAAATGGAAGGTCGTGAATGTGTTGTGTGTAGTTTAGTGTAGATCTTAGAGAAAGTATTTTAAGTCTCATAAGACGGAAACGTAGTCACGAATTAGTGTTATACACTTTTTTGTGACCACAGTCAACCGAATTATGGCACTTGAAAACTAACTTACATACACATGATAGTTAGATACACATGTTAGAAGTTAGATAATATTATTAATTACATCCAAACACGCAAACAACCAGAAAAACAAACATATAAATTGCATACACTTTTTGTAGATCAAAGGGAGATAACTCCGAGTCAGGGGACATAATAGACAACGAAACACTAACTTAACAGTGAAAGATAACTTTACACGCGGAAGCGAGATAGGTAAAGCCTGTCGCACACAGCTTGTGTAATGGTTGTTTAATATTATATGGGGGACATGAAGCAATTCATGTGTTGACCCTAAGAAAGTCAACTTTGTATGGGTAGTGAGTTAATTTACTATTTGAGGGCAGGTCTTATAAGACAACGGTCCGGTTCAGACATACCTCTAATTAATATAATATTGCGATTGAGAATAGGGCTCACGCCAACCAGACAAGTTTGTGGCGATTGCCAGTAGCCAAGTAAAGTGATACTACATTGTGACATTAGTCAGTAGAAGTCTATGGAGTTACCCAAATCCAGGTTATCTACAGTCTTTGACAAAAAATTAGAGACACTAATTTTTTAGAAACCCCTTGCGTCACAACCAATGAGTCAAAGTTGATGACGCAACACAGGAGGGGAGGGTGTGTGTCAAAGACTGGTACATAAAGGGCGGAGGTCTTCTCAAGATAGAATACCACCGGGAAGAGTGGTCAACCTCAAATAGATTAGAGGTGATACAGTGCCCCGATATCAGGGCAGGGTAGGTGATAGAATGGGGGACTATTAACTAGTTCTCTCATGAGACACGGAGACGTTGACCAGACAGTTAGCACTCTGGTCATGACAGGATCACGCCTACGTGATAGCCACGATTGCCACTCAACAAGAGACAGCTAATGTAAGCGTGCCAGGTGTAACGGCACGCAAAAAGCCGAAGGACACCCCAAGGTCCTTCCGCGTGCTGTGTAGCGACGCGAGTAAGAAAGTCAGACTGGGGACTGACTTTGTAGCGAGCACCTCGTTTTAGTGTTGATAGGAGTTTTGTGTAACCAAATAGATAGAGATAGCATTAGAGTTTAGGAAACTAGTGATAGGCAATTCTGTGGCTTTGTGTGTGGTTTGATAGCGACTGTTATGTACTTATAAAGAGCCAACGGCAATAAAATGTATCATTTATTTCCTCTCACACGACTTGCAAGTTTCTTGTGTGGTGTGGGAGAAGTAATCTGATGATGCCTTACACATGGGTTGTTGACAGGCCCGGTAATTTGTTTTTCGGACTGTTAGTTACTTAGTTAGTTAGTTAGTTAGTTAGTTAGTTAGTTAGTTAGTTAGTTAGTTACTTAGTTCTGAGGAAAATGCAAAGAGTACCATTGAAAGTTAGAAAAACCAATGACCAAGTACTACAGGAGACAAATGAAAATCGTAGACTGATTAGAGAAATTAGACGAAGACAGTCAACATTTTTTGGACATGTTATGAGAAGAAATGGATTGGAGAATTTATTGACAACTGGCAAGATCGAGGGGAACAGACCAAGAGGAAGACCGAGAGGAAAATACCTGGATGGCTTGGCCACGTGGCATGGATGAGACAGGAACTCTGAGCTGATCCACGACTCTGGTTATCGAGTGAAATGGCGAGTCATGACCGCCCACGCGGTGATTGATTGATTCAGATTATCCTCATTGCACATCGCAACCTGTTTGAACACTACCTCAGTTCAGACTACTTTCCCTCATAAACAAAAACACGAAAAGACAATAATAAAGGTAACTTATCTCAAGCGACAACTAGCCAAAAAAAAAAGCATTCCCATAAGTGTGGCACGTTTCACCCACCTTAGGTATTTATAATGCCCATGTTAAACATTGCCTCAGTGAGTCATTTGTTATTTTGAATAACGAAGACACAAACAATAGAGTGCACGATTTATTGCCTGGCATATTTCGCTGCATCTCGTCAGGTACATACTGCAGAAATCACACAACGTAAAGTAAATTAACTAGATACATCCTTCAAACTGAAATATACACATATACGCACAGTAATGTCGATTGTCTGCCACGGTAATTTTAAACTGACTAACATGTCTTTCTGCTTGCACAAGGACGGCTTACGAAGATTAATTATTATAGCTTCAGCCAACTTTAATAATCGACTACTTTGTGTGTTGAACAACACACGGAAGGCACTGTCTCTTTCAACCACGTGACCGCTGTCGAGCACATGTCTCGCGACCGATGACGCAGGACTGTTCTGGTGTGTCGGCCTGCCTAGGCTACCATCTTCTGTGTGTAGTATCTTGTCCACCCAGTTCGGAATCAGGTACAAAACCACACCGATCCCCATCCCAGCAGTAAAAGAACCCGTAGCTTTGTACGCCAAATCAAATTGTATTTAACAATTTACATGCAGGTGCGAGGCCATGTACATAGGTAGAACTGAGAGACAGTAACATTGCAGGGTTTCGGAACACATTCCGACGAGACGAGACCTGACGAGATGCAGCGAAATATGCCAGGCAATAAACCATGCAATCTATTGTTTGTGTCTTCGTTATTCAAATTCATTTGTTATTGACTATATTTCATGCGTTTTAATGCAATTGGTCTTTTGTTGTCAAAATTTGCTTCATAAGTGAAGTTGAATGAAATAATGCATGAGAGGAAATAGAGAAGAAGGGCAGAATGTCAGAAGGCCCTGCGTGCCCAATTCTTAACCCTTTGAAAATAAAGACTTTCGTTCGTTCGTTCGTTCGAACCATTCAGTCCATAAGTGCTCGGATCCCCTCCTCAGCAAATCCTGCAGCATATAGCGGCTAACGACACCAGTTCTGTGTTGGTTTATTAATCTTCTTTGGCTTCCTGCGTGGTGTTCTTGTTTGGCCACCCCTCTTTTGATTTGCTGTTCTCGCAGTTTGACCACGGTTGTTGATTCGCAGTCATCACTTGGTTCTCGCACATGTCTTATTTCTCGTAGAGCATTCAGACTGTCAGTTTGGTCCATGGCACGTCCGCTCTACACCTCAGCCTTACCTGCGAGCTTGTCAGCCCGCTCATTTCCTTGTACTGCTGCATGCCCTGGCACAAAGATGAAACTAAACTTTGCCAGCCGAGACCGCTCCAGAGGCAGCAACCATTCTCTTCGGATCCACCCCATCTCTATCCTCTTGAGCATGCTCACTGAGTCGCTAAGAAAACATGCCGTATTGAATAGTAGTGTCTCGAGCCATGTTATTGCTTTACTTACTGCCATGTTTAACTGTCTGTCTGTCTCTCTCTCTCTGTCTCTCTCTCTCTCTCTCTCTCTCTCTCTCTCTCTGTCTGTCTCTGTTGTATCAACAGTGGCTGTGTCACCAGAACAGCAAGCCGTCCGGGCGATGAGGACAGTGCTATTGATCTGGCGCTAGTTTCACCTTCACTCACTACAGTGTGTAGATGGGGTGTCCTAGGACACCATGGCAGCGACCACCACCCGTGCAGCATATTGGTGGAGAAAGGCAGAACCAGGCAGCACAAGCTAAAGGTAAAGACGTTCCAGTATGACAGTACAGGGCAAGATGTGGTGAGTAAAATAAGACGTGACAAGCGCAGAACGTTTCAGGGCAGGAAAAAAAGCTGGGAGCAGCCACCGTGGTGGAGTTTCGAGGTGGAGAAGGCTTGGGTGGATAAGCGTAGTGCTGTAAGGAGATGGCAAAATGCCAAGAAGAACAGAGCTGGTCATCCTAGTCCCTGCTTGCACTTAGAAAGAGAGATGCACACAAAAGTAAGCTACTTCAAAAAACTGGTCAAGGTTGTTAAAAGCGAAAAATGGGCAGAGGTGTGTCAAAAGGTAAGCACAGACAAGTCACTGAAATTGTTCTGGCGACTACATAAAAGCATGAGTGGTGTAGTCAAGAATAAGAGCATTTCTGACTTCCAAGGTGCTGACCTCATCTGGCAGAGGACTGACGAGGACAAGGGCAAAGCCCTCTTTGAACGCTACCTTGAGCAAAGCAACCAGACAGACATGGGAGGCCGAAATCTGGCCAAGGAGGTCACCTCAGACAGATGCAAGGCCCAGGACACTTCGGATGAAGACACAGTGACAGTGAAAGAAATCAAGGCTGTGCTTCGACGATCAAAAAACAGTGCTCCAGGTCCTGATGGCATAAGATACGATGACATTAATAGGTGTACCGACAATGAGCTAGAGAAACTAGCAGACATGTACAACAACAGTATAGGGGGTGCTAGCATCAAGGAGGAATGGTTACACAGCTATCTGATTCCCTTGCCGAAGCCTGACAAAGACCACAAAAAAATTCAGGGATATCGAATTATAACCATGCAGAATACAATAGGCAAGCTGCTGGAGAAGGTAATTGCCAAGAAAATATCAAGCCAACTAGAGAGGCAAGGTGTTTTCCCACCCACCCTGGGTGGGTACCGTCCAAAAAGGGAAACCTGGACCAATGCAGCAGTCTTTGCCCAGGATGTCTATGAAGGTTTCCACTCAGGCACTGAAACCGTTGCTGCAGCGATTGATCTTGAGGACGCATACAACAGAGTACCACTGGATTTTTTAATGTTTCAGCTTCTCAAACTAAACATAAGTCCATTCCTCCTTAGTTGGATCGCTGCAGCCCTCTTCCAACGGAAAGTAGTTTTTAGATGTGGCAGTTGGACTTCGGAACCAACAACAATATATCCTGGCCTACTACAGGGATCACCATTATCTCCGGTACTGTTCAACGCCTACACAGTGAGAATCACCAGTGAGCAGATCACTGGACCTGGCAGGACATTGTCATATGCCGATGATGTTTTAGTGTATCGTCAGGGGAAGGATAGAGAGGAGGTTGCTGTGGAACTACAAACCGAACTCAATCGCATAAGTACTTGGTGTGATGAAGCTGGGGCAATGGTCAACCCAACAAAGGCAACCGTGACTTGGTTCTCGTTGAATAATCATATTGTCAACACTCCAACACCAACTGTAATGCTGTGTTCAGAGATGGTGGAAAGAACGCAGGCAATGAATTACCTGGGGATACGGTTTGATCGAAGCCTTGCTTATAATGTGCACATAGACCAGGTGATAATAAAGGCCAAGCGGGGTTTGGCAGCGATGCGGGTGATGGCGGCAGCAAACTGTGAGCAGCGCCATCTATGTCTTCTGTACGAGGGGTTGGTCATGTCTGTTTTGGAGTATGCAATGGCAATCCTGACTCTCAGCCATAAGCAGATAGAACGGATGGAAAGGATACAGAATGAAGCTATGCGCATTATTTTTGGATGTACAAGAGATACAGCATGCAGGGCGATGCGCTACCTTCTTGGGTTTCCAACAAGTAGCCTGACCATGGAGGTCATGGCAGTAAGTAAATCAATAACATGGCTCGAGACACACATTCACTAGGGCTTGTTTCCTTAGCGAATCAATGAACATGATCAAGAGGATAGAGGAGGGGTCGATCCGAAGAGAATGGTTGCTGCCTCTGGAGCGGTCTCGACTGGCAAAGATTAGTTTCATCTTCGTGCCAGGGCATGCGGGAGTACAAGGAAATGAGCGGGCTGACAAGCTGGTGAGGCTACTATGGAGGGCGGACGCGCCATGGACCAGGCCGACATTCTGAATGCTCTACGAGAAGTAAGACTTTTGCGAGAACCAAGTGATGACTGTGAATCTACAACAATGGCCAGACTGCTAGAGCAGCAAATTAAAAGAGGTGTGGCCAAACAAGAACACTACGCAGGAAGCCAAAGAAGATTGATAAACCAACACAGAACTGGCGTCGTTAGCCGCTACACGCTGCGGGATTTGCTGAGGAGGGGATCCGAGCACTTATGGACTGAATGGTTCGATGTGCAATGAGGATGATCTGTCGACTAACTATGACTTCGATAGTCAGGCTACTTGTGGTCTCAACAAAGCACCAGAGTCCTTCTTCACAATTCTCCCTCCGGCCCGCGCCGTGAAGGCCCATGAACTTCTCACATGTCTGATGACCGACCCATCTGTGTAGATAACAGCATCACCGTCTAAGAAATTTTCAAAAATCAACGCTTGTACTTTCACCTCCACAGCAGACGGATTTTCTTGTCTGCATTTTCTGTCTCTCTTTTTAACCTGCTGCCCGCCACCTTCCTAATTTCACTATGCAGTGGATGTTGTGTGTTTGCGTTAACTCTGCGGTTGGCACGTGTTCTGCAAATTTGTAGTCTGTCTTCAATGGTTGGAAAATCAAGAAGGCAGCGCTTCGCCCTGCATGCTGTATCTCTTGTATCTCCAAGAATAATGCGCATAGCTTCGTTTTTTTTAAATCCTTTCCATCCTTTCTATCTGCTTACGGCTGAGAGTCAGGATTGCCATCGTATACTCAAAAACATACATGACCAGCCCCTCATTTAGGAGGCATAGATGTCGCTGCTCACAGTTTGCTGCCGCCATCATCCGCATCGCAGCCAAACCCCACTTAGTCTTTGTTATCACCTGGTCTATGTGCTCATTATAAGCAAGGCTTCGATCAAAACGTCCCCAGGTAATTCATTGCCTGAATTCTTTCCTGTAGTCAGGTCTTAGTCATATATGACTGAGTATGACAGTAGACGGTACTATCTGCTTTCTGTCAGCGCTGATTGTTGGGCGGCGTTTACCAAACCCGACAATCCACATTGTGCCAACGGCTTCGGGCGGAAGAACGCAATTGGGAGGGTACAAGCCTTATCCTGGTGCGAGGAAATGCAACCCAAAGACAAAATAGTCATAGCAGGGCAGACCAGACCCTAAGCCTTGGTTGGCAGCTGGTCTAGGACCGAAGCTCCGACAGGCGGACAGTTAGAGCATTGCTTTGCTGATCCGGCAGCTTCTGGAACTTGTCTTGTTCCAGATGTATAGGTGTTACCATTCCTCTGGAGTGAACTAGGCAGGCCGAGAGAGGGATCATGCTGCATGGGCAACACATGATCTCTATATTTTAGCCCAGGCTTTGTGCTATGGAGAGGCAATAACTCCGTCCCTGGTCTTAACCGGTCTCGGAATCAAAGCGAGAGGCAACTGTTAAGGGTTATAAGTCCTTGTCAGTTGGCGTAGACATGGGGCGCCACGCGTTGCCTCTGACGGTGGGAGACACCTACAGGTGTCACTGATCAGCTACCACCCGCCTCAAGCTGGGCAACCCCCGGTCCATTGGGTGCTGATCCGCCACAGCCTGCCTGCTTCAATGGGTGCTTGGGGCTAGGATAAAATTCTGAATCGCAGGCTGTAAAACGAATGTACCAGGTACTAATAAAAAGAATAATAGAAACCTCAAGCTACGGCTTGCAACCTGGAACGTAGGAACCATGAGTCCAGGATTTTCCACTGACTTGACAAATATTAACGACGTGTGAAAAACGGCTGTGATTGATACTGAACTCAATCGTCTTAACATTGATATTGCTGGCCTGCAGGAGACACGCCTCGCCGAGGAAGGGTCACTCAGGGAAAACAATTACACCTATTTCTGGAAGGGTAGAGGGCAGGAAGAAAAAAGGCAACATGGTGTGGGCTTTGCAGTGAAGAATTCGCTACTGGGAATGATTGATATCCCAGCTGGAGGTAATGAAAGATTATTATCCCTGCGCTTGGCAACCTCTTGTGCATTTGCCACCAATATCACTGAATATGCACCGACACTCACTTCCTCTGATGATGTGAAAGATACGTTCTATGAGCAGCTAAACTCTGTGCTCATGCAGTTCCAAAATCCGACTACATTTATATGCTCGGTGATTTCAATGCTCGTGTCGGCAAGGACTCGAGTTCATGGCCAGTGTGCCTTGGAAAATACAACATCGGTCGCATGAATGATAATGGGCAAAGGCTGCTGGAGCATTGCACTAGAAATGACCTATGTATTACAAAATCCTTTTTTAAAACAAAAGAGCTGCATAAGGTCACATGGAAACATCCAAGATCTGGGCATTGGCATCAGCTAGACTTCATTATCACACGGAGACAACATCTGAACCATACATCATTAACTCGAAGTTACCACAGTGCTGACTGTGATACAGATCATTCTTTGGTTGTTGCAAGGGTTAGACTGAGACCAAAGAGAATCTACACAGCTAAACACAAATCTAGCCCCAGGATTAATATTATTAACACTCACGATCCTGGAAAGTGCTTTCAGTTTCAACAGCAACTTGAAGATGCTTTCACTGATACATCAGAAAATTGTATAGTAAATGATAAATGGAATAAACTTAAGGAAAATATTTATAAAACAGCGGTAGGGGTTTACGGCACTGTGGATCATAAGAGGCAGGACTGGTTTGCGGCAAACAGCCAGATACTGCAGCCCTTGATTGATAAGAAGAAGATAGCTCTCTTAAGAAACAAGGAAAGACCAACGCGTGACACTCTGAGTGAGCTATAGCAAGCTAGGAAGGATGTGCAAAAGGCTGCCAGGCAGTGTGCGAATGATTATTGGATCAAGTTATGTGAGTCCATTCAAATCGCAAGTGATAAGGGAAACATCAGAAGCATGTATTTAGGGATAAAGAAAGCCTGTGGTCCAATGATCAAAAGAGGCGCACCATTGAAAACCTTGACTGGAGATATCATCACTGATAAGAAACAACAGATGGATAGATGGGTCGAGCACTATTTAGAGCTTTACTCGTGTGAGACCAAGCTTGCGGATGATGCCCTCAACGCCATAGAGGCCCTGCCAACTCTTGACCACCTGGACACACTTCCCACCATAACAGAAGATAAGTGTGCTATAAATGAGCTTGCGTCTGGAAAGGCTCCAGATAAGGATGGGATTCCAATAGAGGTAATCAGGAGTGGGCAAGACACACTCACTCTACAGATGCACCAGCTAATAGAGCTATGCTGGCGAGAAGGACAAGTCCCACAGGACTTCAAAGATTCAAACATCATAACGCTGTACAAGAACAAGGGCGATCGCAGCGACTGTATCAACTATAGGGGTATCTCACTTCTATTTATTGTTGGGAAAATATTTGCCAGAATTATTCTGCGCAGACCACAGTTCCTGGGAGATCAAGTCTACCCCGAATCACAGTGCGGCTTCCGTCAGAACCGGATTACCATTGATATGATATTCTCATTGCGACAGATGCAAGAAAAATGCCTGGAAGAAAATCAGCCACTGTTTATTGCCTTCATCGACCTCACAAAGGCATTCGATTTGGTCAGTCGTGAGGGTCTGTTCAAAGCACTAAAGAAGATTGGCTGCCCACCAACTCTTCTGTCCATTGTGGAATCGTTCCACACAGACATGAAGGGTATAATCAATTTTTATGGCTCAATGTCAGAAGAGTTTGAAATCAAGAGTGGAGTTAAGCAAGGTTGTGTGCTAGCCCCCCACTTTCTTTATGATATACTTTTCACTTCTACTGAAATATACCTTTCGTTAACAGGATGCCGGTATATACATTCACTCACGCTCAGATTGTGGCCTCTATAATGCTCAGAGATTGAAGTCTGTCATGAAATCACTGTGGATTAACCAGATGCTGATAATACAGACAGTCTGATTCGCAGCATGTTTTCAAGGCCACAATTGTTTTTAACAAGTACAGAAAAAAAACAAGTCGGATCCAAGTAGAATTGCCCAACTCGGGAGATGAAACAGTCCCGTCGGTCATTGAGAATTCTCCGACATCAAACGAATTGGCGGCTTGTTATTGAAACCCGTTGTTGGGAGAATGCAGGAACTCGCTACCTTGTTTTGGAAGTTGCAACAAGGGGAATCACTTTTGCATTGATTAAACCAAGGGGACATAAGATTTCTGGAAATAGTTAGTGCCCTTGGGGGACACCTGCGTGACATCAAAGACTTCACTGTAACACGCCCAGCTCTTGACAGATACAAGACGTGTGTACATTAGTGTGGCCAAGGAAATTGACTAGGATTGACGTGTTTTGTTACCGCAGTTATGAAGTTCGGAGAGCTCTACAGTGTTAGATTAATTAAAAATTAAATAACATGTGTCTTTATGGCAAAGTGTAGAGGCCATCCAGAAATGATTCGGTATTGCATAAGGTAGTATTGATAGTATATTTAAGCCTAATTAATATAAGCAGTTGCCTTGGTAAAACTAGCTAGATTAGTGAAGTGATGATTAGCTCTGCTAGTGTGAATAGTGCAGCAGGGTGATATTTGGAGAGATTAGGAATTGGTGGGAGGTGGGGAAAGTGTCCAATAGTGGGATCTTTCAGTGGGTTGCCCACTGGGGTTCTGCACTCCGTTATTGATCTTTCCTTGTCTTAACCTGATTCATATTTAAGGGATGAGCCACTCTGATCCTTGACAGAGTTTCGTTCACTGATAACTCCCTGAGCAAGGCAGTAGGCCTACATTCAGCTAGTAGGGATTAGTATCAGGCGGCCTTCACCAGATGTGGTCTCTTTCTCTGACAGGTTCCCCTACGTCTATGAGGAAGCTCTACACTGGGTTTGATGGAGGTCAACTCTCCCTAAGAAGAACATCCAACTAACATTCACTTTATTTTATAAGATGAATAAATACCAAGAAGAAAGTACAATCAGCACTGTTTACGCTAGGCCTAGGATCCAGAGGGTCCATACGAAACTGGCTCAGTTGAGCAAAACATTATAAACGATTCATTTACAATAGGGATGCACCCAGGTTGGGTGATACTCGTTTCTACACCACATACCATTGAACATTAGAGTCTAGAGAATGACATTTGAACATGAAGTTCTCGTGGAATAATTTAGTGCAGTGAAGAAGTACTTTAGAACAGTTTGTGTGTGACAATCTATGAACATGGATTAGAACAAATGCGAGACCTGTGACATTGAAACCTAGTTTCACAGTATAGCGATCCGTACCTATTTGAGTTATAGGGACCTTAGTCATTATAGTGAGTGACAGATCCAGGATTGGGGTTATACAATAACAATTTTTGGTGGATCATGCATCTAGTCGACACAGTGGATCCCGGAGAAAGTCAACGTCTAGAAGAAGAGACGCATCACCGGGTGAGGTGTACACGTACTAAGCTATCATGCTGTGGCGTACCCTTGCTGTGATGATAATCTGACTTGGCTCCTGATCTGCTGCTCTGAATCTACAGACACACTAGAATTCGACATACATTCTACACATCACACACACACACACACTTCTCACACACATACTCTTTGCTTAATAAATTAATTTATTTGTTAAAGCTAGAGTTGTGGAGTATGTTGTGTTGGGGAGGAGTGAGAGGGGGCATGATCCAGGGGTGAGTGAGAGTAAGAAAGAGGTGTCTGCAGACCGACGGAGTTTTGTGGACGGAGTCTGGTGGTTTCTCTAGGACAATAATAAAAATGAATAGGGTTTTGATTCCCCTCACTCCAGGGTAGACACTAAAGTAAGAAAGGATAACTTACGACAAAGTCCAAGACCAAAATTAGAAGGGAACTAATCAGAGAGTTGCTTTTTGCGGATGATGCTGCGATTACGACCCACTCTGAGAAAGAATTACAACATCTACTATCTGCATTCTCCAATGCTTGTTCTGAATTTGGTTTAAGAATTAACAAAATGAAGACACAGATTATGTCACAAGGTGCACATGGTGTACCATCAATCTTTATTGACGACGCCGAACTGGAGGTAGTAGACCATTTTACATATCTAGGGTCAGAGGTAAATAGCAAATTATCCTTCGATCAGGAAATCAACATCAGGATTGGCAAGGCAGCAACAACAATGAACATGTTAGCAAAAAGAGTCTGGGAGAACAGGAAGCTTACTACCAAAACAAAAGTCCACGTCTACCAAGCCTGTGTCCTTAGTACTCTTCTTTATGGCAGTGAAACCTGGACAACTTACTCTCGCCAAGAGAAACGTTTAAACAGCTTTCATATGCGGTGTCTGCGAAGAATACTTGGTATTAAGTGGCAAGACAAAATTACAAATACTGAAGTAGTGGAAAAATCAGGTTGTGTGACGGTGTATTCCATGCTCAGTCTTCGTAGACTTAGATGGATAGGACATGTTAGGAGGGTGGATGATGGTAGAATACCAAAGGATATCTTTTTTGGTGAATTACATACGGGTAGGAGATCTCAGGGTCGGCCTCTACTACGATACAAAGATGTGTGTAAGCGGGACATGATTGATACAGGCATTAATAATGCACATTGGGAGCATCGCCGCTGAAGGTGTTGCATGGAGGGCAACTATCAGAAATGGAATAAAGACAAAGGAGAAAATCATTGAAGATAAAGAGCACACAGAGCGTGAAAACGTAAGATGATGCACAATGGTGGAAATGACCATGTTTTCACATGCATCTACTGTGTGCAACCATTTGCAGCAAGAATTGGCCTTACCAGCCACACTCGCCACCGACATGGTTCGTAGTTATTAAGCCTTTTTGAAGCACAATGTACCAAAATGTCGTCTGTCAAGACGGAAAGGTGCCAATGAATTCTTTCCACAGTCTTTGAACGCGGATTAACAGTTGGTGTTGGAGTGTTGACAATATGATTATTCAAAGAGAATCATGTCACTGTTGCCTTTGTTGTGTGGACCATTGCCCCAGCGTCAGCAAACCAAGCACTTATGTCATTCATTTCGGTTTGCAGTTCCACAGCATCCTGATCTCTATCCTTACCCTGACGATACACTAAAACATCATCGGCATATGACAATGTCCTGCCAGGTCCAGTGATCTGCTCACTGGTGATTCTCACTGTGTAGGCGTTGAACAGTACCGGAGATAATGGTGATCCCTGTAGTAGGCCAGGATATATTGTTGTTGGTTCCGAAGTCCAACTGCCACATCTAAAAACTACTTTACGTTGGAAGAGGGCTGCAGCGATCCAGCTAAGGAGGAAGGGCGTATCTTGAGTTCAAGAAGCTGAAGCATTAGAAAACCCAATGGTACTCTGTTGTACGCGTCCTCCAGATCAATCGCTGCAGCAAAGGTTCCAATGCCTGAGTGGAAACTTTCATAAACATCATGGGCAAAAAACTGCTGCATTGGTCCAGGTTTCCCTTTTGGGACGGTACCCACCCAGGGTGGGTGGGAAAACACCTTGCTTCTCTAGCTGGCTTGATATTTTTCTGGCAAATAACGTCTCCAGCAGCTTGCCTATTGTATTCTGCATGGTGATTACTCGATATCAATGAATTTGTGTATGGTCTTTTCCTGGCTTCGGCAAGGGAATCAGATGGCTGTGTAACCACTTCTCCTTCTTGCTAGCACTCCCTATACTGTTGTTGTACATGTTTGCTAATTTCTTTAACTCGTTGTCGGTACACCTATTGATGTCGTCATATCTTATGCATTCTGGGCCTGGAGCGCTGTTATGTGATCGTCAAAGCACAGCCTTGATTTCTTTCACTGTCACTATGTCTTCATCTGAAATGTTCTGGGACTTTCACCTGTCTGAGGTGACCTCCTTGGCAAGATTTCGGCCTCTCAGACCTTGGAAGTCAGAAATTCTCTTACTCTTGCCTACCCCACTCATGCTTTTATGTAGTCGCCAGAACAATTTCAGTGACTTGTCTGTGCTTACTCTTTGGCATACATCTGCCCATTTTTCACCTTTAACCACCTTAACCAGTTTTTTTTTGTAAATAGTTTACTTTTGTGTGCACCTCTCTTTCTAAGTGCATGCAGCGACTAGGATGACCAGCTCTGTTCTTCTTGGCGTTTTGCCATTTCCTTACAGCACTACGATAATCCATCCAGGCCTTCTCCACCTCAAAATTCCGCCAAGGTGGCTGCTCCCAGCTGTATTTCCTGCCCTGAAACTTTCTGCGCTTGTCGCGTCTTATTTTACTCACCACATCTTGTCCTGTACTGTCATACTGGAAAGTCTTGACGGTTGACTTATGCTGCCTGGTTCTGCCTTCCTCCACCAATATGCTGCAAGGGTGGTGGTCGCTGCCGTGGCACCCTAGGACACCCCATCTACACACTGTAATGAGTGAAGGAGAAATCAGCGCCAGATCAATAGACCTGTCCTCATCACCTGGGCGGCTAGCTGTCCTGGTGACACAGCCACTGTTGATACACACCAGGTCAATGGTTTCAAGTGCAGTCTCGAGCCCCTACCCCTCTGTGTTGGAGGAAATGTTTCCCCATGATCTGCCTTTTGGGCTTTTCTGTGTAACTGCTTTGACTTCTGCAGGGATGAAGTTTGGTTATTGTTGCCCGCTACTTTTAGGCACAAAAGTGAGGTTTTCTATGTCATGTGGGGGTTGAGTAGTTCTTGAAAGTTACAAAACAAAATACATACTTGTGTGCAAGGGGATTCGACAGGATATAGACCGTCATAAGAATGGCTTTTCCTGGGCCTTCACTGATGACGCAAATGTAACGAATCGTGTTCACTACTATCTCCCACTCAATATACAAGACTGCTGCCTGTTGGAGATATAACAGCAACTATAAGATCATAAACTGTCGGGGCAACTGTTGGAGATATTAACAGCAACTATAAGATCATAAACTGTCGGGGCAACTGTTGGAGATATTAACAGCAACTATAAGATCATAAACTGTCGGGGCAACTGTTGGAGATATTAACAGCAACTATAAGATTACAAATTGTCGGGGCAACTGTTGGAGATATCAACATCAACTATAAGATCATAAACTGTCGGGGCAACTGTTGGAGATATCAACAGCAACGACAAGATTACGACTGTCGGGGCAACTGTTGGAGATATCAACAGCAACGACAAGATTACGACTGTCGGGGCAACTGTTGGAGATATCAACAGCAACTATAAGATTACAAATTGTCGGGGCAACTGTTGGAGATATCAACAAATCAAATCAAATCAAATCAAATCAACTTTATTAGGGTCACAAATTGGGCGCGCAGGCCCGTCTTACATTCGGCCCTTCCAATCACTCGTCTTTCGTTCATCAAGAGCATTATACATTTACATAGGAAGATAAAATAAACATTGTGAAATGAATGTTGTAAACATAAACAAGGCTAATTACCATGTTATGAAGCCCATCTCCCACCTATCCATACATCACCCCACCCACACAACACCCCCACCTACCCACACACACGCGCACCAAGGGACACATACACACCCCCACCTACCGACACACACGCACACCAAGGGACACATACATACCATACCAACCGATCCATCCTCCTCCCGCACATCCCCCACCCACACACACTGCCCTCGCCTGATCCCCCAACCAAAACACACTCGCCACCCACAAACATTCCCCCACCAACCCACACATCCTACGCCCATCCACATACACATACTACCCCACACATCCTCTCCCCACCCACACCTCAAACCACCCATCCCCCAGCCACATCTCCATCGACAACATATTCCCCACCCATGCACACAATCCCCCACCAACCCACACATCGCACATCCACTCACACATTCCCAAACCATACACACACATCCCCACCAACTGACATGTCCCTACCCCCACCCCACACACACACATCTCTCTAACCACCCATACATCCCCAATCCACTAACACACACCCCACCACCCACACATACAACTTCCACCCACCCACACATGCCTTAACCTAATCCCCCACCCGCACATCACATACACCTCCTATCATGCACTATTCCCAACCCACGCACCACACACACACATATCCCTCACCAACACATCCCCACTTACACACCACACACATATCCCCCACCCAGATACCACACAATATTCCCACCCACACCCACACAGATACCCTTACCCATCCACCCCACATACCCCCACTCACACAACACAAAAACAAAACAACACACAAAAATCCCCCACCCACACACACATACCTCACCCACACAATATCCCCAACCAACACACCACACACCTCTCCCCACCCACACACGCATTCCCTACCCGTCCACCAACACACACTCACTCACGCATACATTCTCCACTACGCACCCACACCCCCCCCCCAACCAAACATCTCTCGATCACAATACCCCTACCCCACACACATCCTCCACCCACTCACACATCCCACCCCGACACATACAACTCCCTCACCCACTTACACATCCCTAAGCCACTCACTCACACACCCCCACCCACACATTCCCCATCCAAACACACACATCTCCCACCAACACTCCCCCACATACTTCCCCCAACCACCACAATCCCCTACTCACCCATACATATACCCCATTCATACGCACATTCCCCGCACCCATCACACACATCCCCCACACCACACACTATCCTCCACCCATACCTCCACAAACATACCCTCCACCCACACATCATTCACACATCCCCCACCAACACACCGCACAAATATCTCAAACCCACACACCATACACTTCTCCCCACCCGCCCTTGCATCCCCAATCCACCCAACACAATCCCCTACCCACACAACCCCGCCTCCTACACATACTTCCTCAAACCGTCCACACATCTCCATCCACATAAACACACATCCCCTGCATCCGTCCCATACACATATCCTCCACCCATACACACATCCCCCACACCCATTCCAACACCCCTACTTTCACCCCCACACATCCATCCACACATCCCACCAACACCCACAAATACCACTACCCACCAAAACCAACACACCCCAACCCATCCAAACGCATACCCCCACCCACACACCCCCACCCACACACCCCCCACACACACACCCACTACCCACACATATCCTCCACATACACTCACACTTCCTCACATCTAGACACATACAAAATGTCTCACGATAGTATTGAAACTAGTATGAAGAAACTCTCACACTTTACTCACACAACAGCAACTATAAGATCATAAACTGTCGGGGAAACTGTTGGAGATATCAACAGCAACTACAAGATTACGACTGTCGGGGCAACTGTTGGAGATATCAACAGCAACTATAAGATTACAAATTGTCGGGGCAACTGTTGGAGATATCAACAGCAACTATAAGATCATAAACTGTCGGGGAAACTGTTGGAGATATCAACAGCAACCGCAAGATTACGACTGTCGGGGCAACTGTTGGAGATATCAACAGCAACTATAAGATTACAAATTGTCGGGGCAACTGTTGGAGATATCAACAGCAACGACAAGATCACACACTGACGGGGCAACTGCCGGGTCAATTTAAAATGTCTAAATACATGTGTTTACATTCTTTACATCTTATATTCTATGTTATGTGGCGTTGGTGATCATGTCTATCCACAGCCTTCTGTTCCTAGCACTGCCAGACTTCTTATACTCCATGCCCTGTGGCGTTGGTGATAATGTCTTACCACTGCCTTTTGTCTCCTGTACAGCCAATCTTCGTATAGTCCATGCCGTTAGACATTGGTGATCATGTCTGTCCACAACCTTCTGTCTCGTGTACTGCCAATCTTCTTATAGTCCACGCCGTGTGGCGTTGGTGATCATGTCTGTCCACAGCCTTCTGTCTCGTGTACTGCCAATCTTCTTATAGTCCACGCCGTTAGACGTTGGTGATCATGTCTGTCCACAACCTTCTGTCTCGTGTACTGTCAATCTTCTTATAGTCCATGCCGTGTGGCGTTGGTGATCATGTCTGTCCACAACCTTCTGTCTCGTGTACTGCCAATCTTCTTATAGTCCATGCCGTGTGGCGTTGGTGATCATGTCTGTCCACAACCTTCTGTCTTGTGTACTGCCAATCTTCTTATAGTCCATGCCGTGTGACGTTGGTGATCATGTCTGTCCACAACCTTCGTCTCGTGTACTGCCAATCTTCTTATAGTCCATGCCTTGGGGGGTACGGGGTGTCAGGCATTGGTAGCACCTTTGGTAAGGATGGCTCTCATGTCCTTTCAGGACCCATCCCCCACTGGTCCAAGTCTGACACCCAGCTCGTGCCTGTGGCTCCTAGTAGCTGTCAGCATGCGACAGCGGCCACCCCCCGGGCAACAGCTGTGAGAGGCTGGCTAAACCAGGCATGGGTATCCGATTTGGTGTCAAACCAAGAGGTAAACTAGGGTATGCCTACCCAGCATGTGAAGACAGGATTCGGCAGACTGCGCGGAAGAAATCATTCCTGATTCAACGGGCAAGACGGCGTTTACCTGCAAAGCGTTGTGGAACGTAATGAGCACGGCAAGGCACGTAGAGCGCCCTGGTCATCCACTGCACCTGTATTCGTCTCCAATCGTCTCGACTTGTCTTGCCACTGGACTCAGATGGACTCAGGCGAGAGAGTGAGGTCGACGAATTGCGCAACTCTTCCTCACTTTAATCCAAGTCATCGCGCAAGTCATTCTTCATCCAACGTCACATATCACCTTCAAGCCCTGTGGCGATGGGCGAGCGGCAAAGCGGCAGGCGTGGGTACGCTGGCAGCCGTAGTCGCAGACCTGCACACAGGCGGCGCAGGCCATATGGTCGTCTTCTACTGACCGGAGCAGCAGTGGGATTCGGCAGCCCCCTGAGCGACTGAGCAGCCCTCTATAGGAACACACTGCTCACCTCCATAGCATGAGGAAGGGGCTAGAAAAGGTGCCCTAAACATTGTCTGCTTCATCACTACCTAACCAGCTAGCCGCGGTTGGTGGGTACCCTTAACTGCGGTCGACATACAAAGAAAGATAAAACAAGCAAAGCTAAAAGAGTAAACCATATTCCCTTAACAATTGGAACTTGGAATGTACGCACCCTACTTGACAGAGACGGCGCGTCGGGTCCAGATAGACGAACAGCACTGATTGGGAGAGAGCTGGGCAGGTACAACATCGACATTGCAGCCTTGAGCGAGACACGACTTGCAGAAGAAGGCCAAATCTGTGAAATTGGTGCCGGCTACACATTTTTCTGGAGTGGAAGGAAAAGCGAGGAAAGACGCCAATCCGGTGTGGGATTTGCCATTAAGTCGGCCCTGGTCGGCAAATTAGCTGGATTTCCAAAGGCTATAAACGACAGGCTCATGACCATGAAGTTGCCTCTGCTGAATGGAAGGAAGAACGCAACCATTGTGAGTGTCTACGCACCAACTATGACCAACGAAGATGATGTCAAGAACAAGTTCTATGAGGACCTGCACAGTGTATTAACATCTGTTCCCAAAGGAGACAAACTTATACTCCTTGGGGATTTCAATGCCAGAGTAGGCACGGACACCACCTCTTGGAGTGGCATTATTGGAAAGCATGGAGTCGGAAATTGTAACAGCAATGGACTCCGCCTCCTTCAGACATGTGCCGAACATGATCTCGTGATTACGAACACAATTTTCCGTCTCCCCATGAGAAATAGGACATCGTGGATGCACCCTCGCTCGAAACACTGGCACCTCATTGACTATGTCATCGTCAGGAGGAGTGACAGACAAGACGTTCGAGTGACAAAATCCATGTGTGGTGCCGAATGTTGGACAGACCATCGTCTCATTGTCTCGAAAATGAACATCCACATCAGGCCACCACGGCGTCCTCAAGGGGCGAAAATGCAAACAAAGCTAAATGTCACCCGCCAAAACAGCAAGAAAATGCAGCAGTCGTTTGAAAATATGCTGGAAGACCGCCTCAAGCCCAATGCTGAAGCTAAACAGGATACAGAAACAGAATGGAGAGCCCTAAAGGACACAATTTACAACACTGCTATGGAAATCCTGGGTCCAGCCCCCCGAAAGCATAAAGACTGGTTTGATGAAAATTCCGAAGACATCAACCAATTGCTGGCCGAGAAACATCTTCTCCTCAAGGCACATTTGAATGACCCAAAGTCAACATCAAAAAAAGATGCTTTCAAGAACATTCAGAGAGTAGTGCAGCAGAAACTTCAGCACATGCGGGACTCCTGGCTGAGCAGCAAAGCTGATGAAATTCAGGGCTTTGCTGACAGACATGATATGAAAAACTTCTACGACTCACTGAAAGCGGTCTATGGTCCTACATCACCAGGCATAGTTCCCCTCCTCAGTGCAGATGGGGGAACATTGGTCACCGATAAGAAAGAAATCCTTCAACGCTGGGCAGAGCATTTCAGCAAAATCCTAAATGCAACTTCCTTCTTCGATGATGAAACCATCAACTGCCTTCCTCAAGTTCCCACCGATGAGACACTTGGTGACCTGCCAACCATAGTGGAAATAAACAAAGCCATCCAGCAACTCTCCAGCGGCAAGGCACCTGGTCCTGACTCCATCCCAGCAGAGATATACAAGGCAGGTGGGCCGGTCCTTACAGAGCAGCTTCACCAAGTCTTCACAAACATATGGATGAACGAGACCATGCCACAAGATTTTAAGGACGCGTCAATAGTCCACCTTTACAAACGTAAAGGAAACCGCCAATCCTGTGACAACCACCGAGGCATCTCCTTGCTTTCAATTGCAGGGAAGATACTCGCCAGAATTCTTCTCAATCGCCTCACAGCCCATCTCGATCAAGGTCTTCTTCCTGAGAGTCAATGTGGCTTCAGAAAAGAACGTGGAACTGTTGACATGATTTTCGCTGCAAGGCAGCTGCAAGAGAAATGTCAGGAACAGAACTGCGAAATGTTCTCCCCTTTCATTGACCTTACCAAGGCTTTTGATACAGTCAGCAGAGAAGGACTGTGGAAGATTATGGCAAAATATGGCTGTCCACGAAAGTTAGTCCATATTGTGCGGCTATTTCATGACGGCATGCAGGCAAGAGTACAGGAAAATGGTGAACTGTCTGAACCCTTTCCTGTAACCAATGGAGTGAAGCAAGGATGTGTCCTGGCATCAACACTGTTCAGCCTCATGTTTTCAGCCATGTTGATGAATGCCTTCGAGAACGACGACATTGGAATAGACATCAACTACCGTATGGATGGAAAGTTATTCAATCTCAGAAGGCTGAAAGCTAAAACCAAAATTGACAGCGGCACCGTCAGAGAGCTCCTGTTTGCTGATGATTGCGCTCTATACGCCAACTCAGAGGCGGACATGCAACATAATGTTTCAGCTTTCTCACATGCCTGTGCCAACTTTGGGCTCAATATCAACTTGGAGAAGACTGTAGTTATGTACCAGCCAGCTCCAGGGAATAATCACACTGTGCCGAATATCAAAGTGAATGATCATAGACTAAGTGTTGTGGACAAATTCACCTATCTTGGCAGCACTGTGTCACAAGCTGCCACAATCGATGACGAAGTGAATGCAAGAATCTCCAAGGCCAGTGCAGCCTTTGGCAGACTGTACAAGAATGTATGGGACAGAACTGGAATAAGCCTGCAAACAAAGCTAAAAGTTAAAAGTCTACAAAGCAGTTGTGTTATCCACACTGCTATATGCTTGTGAAACCTGGACTGTTTATCAGCGACACGCTAGGAAATTAAACCACTTCCACACAGTCTGCCTAAGGAAGCTACTGAAGATTAAATGGCAGGACAAGATTCCAGACACTGAAGTCCTAGAAAGAGCATCCATGCCCAGTATCCACACTCTACTGATGAAGAATCAGATTCGCTGGACTGGTCACTTGACCCGCATGCCAGATCACAGGCTCCCTAAACGAATTTTCTACAGCGAACTGCGTTGTGGTAAACGCTCCCAAGGTGGCCAGAGGAAACGTTTTAAAGACACTCTGAAAATTTCACTGAATGCTTTTGGAATTCATCATGACACCTGGGAGGCTGCAGCCAGAGACCGAAATTCGTGGCGTGCATCATTACACAAAGGTGCAGTCATATGTGAGGCAATCAGGACTGCAAGAGCTGTGAAGAAAAGGCAGGACAAAAAAAACCACTGCAGGAAATCCTCCTCCAGAGACGTCAAGCATTCTTTGCCCACATTGTCAAAGAACATTTCGAGCCAAAATAGGCCTTATCAGCCATCTTAGAACCCACGGCTCCACACCTTCAACCCCACTGGATGAAATGAATGGTCATCATCATTCTTGATGGACAAACAACAACAGTCCATGCCGTGTGGCATGGTGATCATGTCTGTCCACAGCCTTCTGTCTCGTGTACTGCCATTTTTCTTATTTCCCAAGCCGTGTCACGTTGGTGATCATGTCTGTCCAGAGCCTTCTGTCTCGTGTACTGCCAATCTTCTTATAATCCATGCCGTGTGGCGTTGGTGATCATGTCTGTCCACAGCCTTCTGTCTCGTGTAGTGCCAATCTTCTTATAGTCCATACCGTGTGACGTTGGTGATCATGTCTGTCCACAAACTTCTGTCTCGTGTACTGCCAATCTTCTTGTGTGGGTTTTGGTGGGTAGTGGTATTTGTGGGTGTTGGTGGGATGTGTGGATGGATGTGTGGGGGTGGAAGTAAAGGTGTGGGAATGTGTGTGGGGGATGTGTGTATGGGTGGAGGATATGTGTATGGGACGGATGCGGGGGATGTGTTTATGTGGGTGTAGATGTGTTGGTGGTTTGAGGAAGTATGTGTGGGAGGCGGGGTTGTGTGGGTAGGGGATTGTGTTGGGTGGATTGGAGATGCAAGGGCGGGTGGGGAGAAGTGTATGGTGTGTGGGGTTGAGATATGTGTGCGGTGTGTTGGTGGGGGATGCTGGAATGATGTGTGGGTGGAGGGTATGTTTTTGGTGGTATGGGTGGAGGATAGTGTGTGGTGTGGGGGATGTGTGTGATGGGTGCGGGGAATGTGTGTATGGGTGGGGTATATGTGTGGGTGAGTAGGGGGTTGTGGTGGTTGGGGGAAGTATGTGGGGGTGTGTGGGTGGGAGATGTGTGTGTGGATGGGGAATGTGTGGGTGGGGGTGTGTGAGTGGCTTAGGGATGTGTAGGTGGGTGAGGGAGTTGTATGTGTCGGGATGGGATGTGTGAGTGGGTGGAGGATGTGTGTCGGTAGGGGTATTGTGATCGAGAGATATTTGGTTGGGGGTGGGTGGGTGGGGGTGTGTAGGTGCGTAGTTGAGGATGTATGCGTGAGTGAGTGTGTGTTGGTGAAAAGGTAGGTAATGCGTGTGTGGGTGGGGAGAGGTGTGTGGTGTGTTGGTTGGGGATATAGTGTGGGTGAGGTATGT
Source organism: Cepaea hortensis (assembly GCA_963921405.1). Lineage (NCBI taxonomy): Eukaryota > Metazoa > Mollusca > Gastropoda > Stylommatophora > Helicidae > Cepaea > Cepaea hortensis. Next base: position 3,653,602 of record OY992884.1, read on the forward strand.
GTGTGTGGGTGGGAGATTTTTGTGGTGTGTGAGTGGGGGTATGTGGGGTGGATGGGTAAGGGTATCTGTGTGGGTGTGGGTGGGAATATTGTGTGGTATGTGGGTGGGGGATATGTGTGTGGTGTGTAAGTGGGGATGTGTTGGTGAAGGATATGTGTGTGTGTGTGGTGCGTGGGTTGGGAATAGTTCGTGGTAGGGGGTTTATGTGATGTGCGTGTGGGGGATTGTGTGGTGGGGGATTAGGTTAAGGGATGTGTGGGTGGGTGGAAGTTGTATGTGTGGGTGGTGGGGTGTGTGTGAGTGGATTAGGGATGTATGGGTGGTTAAGGAGATGTGTGTGTGTGTTGGAGGGGGGGGGGTAGGGACATGTCAGTTGGTGGGGATGTGTGTGTATGGTTTGGGGATGTGTGAGTGGATGTGAGATGTGTGGGTTGGTGGGGGATTGTGTGCATGGGTGGGGAATATGTTGTCGATGGAGGTGTGGCTGGGGGATGGATGGTTTGAGGTGAGGGTGGGGAGAGGATGTGTGGGTTAGGATGTGTATGTGGATGGGCGTGGGATGTGTTGATTGGTGGGGGAATGTTTGTGGGTGGTGAGTGTGTTTTGGTTGGGGGATCATGTGAGGGCAGTGTGTGTGGGTGGGGGATGTGCGGGAGGGGGATGGGTCGGTTGGTGGAGTATGTATGTGTCCCGTGGTGTGCGTGTGTGTGGGTAGGCGGGGGTGTGTATGTGTCCCTTGGTGTGCGTGTGTGTGGGTAGGTGGGAGTGTGTGTGTGTGTGTGGGTGGGGTGATGTATGGATAGGTGGGAGATGAGCCTTGTTTATGTTTACAACATTCATTTCACAATGTTTATTTTTCTTCCTATGTAAATGTATAATGCTCTTGATGAACGAAAGACGAGTGATTGGAAGGGCTGAATGTAAGTCGGGCTTGCGCGTCCAATTTGTGACCCTAATAAAGTTGATTTGATTTTTGATTTGATTTGATAGTCCACGCCGTGTGGCGTTGGTGATCATGCCTGTCCACAACCTTCTGTCTCGTGTACTGCCAATCTTCTTATCGTCCATACCGTGTGTTGTTGATGATCATGTCTGTCCACAGCCTCCTGTCTCGTGTACTGCCAACCTTCTTATAGTTCATGCCGTGTGGCGTTGGTGATCATGTCTGTCCACAGCCTGCTGTCTCGTGTACTGCCAATCTTCTTATAGTCCATGCCGTGTGGCTTTGGTGATCATGTCTGTCCACAGCCTCCTGTCTCTTGTACTGCCAATCTTCTTATAGTCCATGCTGTGTAGTGTTGGTGATCATGTATGTCCACAACCTCCTGTCTCGTGTACTGCCATTCTTTTTATAGTCCATGCTGTGTAGTGTTGGGGATCATGTATGTCCACAGCCTCCTGTCTCGTGTACTGCCAATATTCTTATAGTCCATGCTGTGTAGTGTTGGTGGTCATGTCTGTCCACAGCCTCCTGTCTCGTGTACTGCCAATCTTCTTATAGTGCAAGAGTGCCATAGACCAAGATTAGGCCGTGGGCCATCAGGCGCAATCAGGTTACATCTTCACGCAACTCAGCATGAAGATGTGAAGTTCAAGAATCTCGCCTGCACGACAATTGCGAGGCGGGCTGCGGAGGAGAGAACAGCGTCTCCCGCGGGCAGTTAGTTGAGCTTGAACCACGGTCAGTGTCTGATCGAGGTCTGAGTAAAGTAGAATGGCCAAACAATGAGCCCCTACTTGTATTTATAGATATGTAGTTATTGTGTCGACTCTGCGCATGTAGTTGTGAAAGCGTATATTGTAATTTGTTCAATGCTTGGAGTCAATATAGAATAAAAATGGAGTTGTGTGTTATTATTCCAGACATGTTGAGTTCACTCCAGTTTACGAGTTGTTATGAATAGTCCTGTGTAAGAACTTAAACTTAACTTATGACAATGATTGAAATGAGTCCAGAGAAAAGAACACAGAGTCGCTAACTAGAAAGATGCTGACTCAGTTACGTGACCACGGCAGCAAGAAATGTCTACTTCGCTTGGCCGGGGAAAAGGTCCAGTTATCAGTTGAAGTACTGGGAAAGATATGTATGTACAGCACCGGACATGCAATCATGTCTTGGGTAACTTCAACGAGCTTACAGCAGTGATTATTAAAGCACGCACATTCAGCCATGGACGATAGTATTCTATTAATTCACTAACAACGAGCTATAACAAGCGTGCTTTATGAAGAGCGTTAACAAGCAGACGCTCCCTACCAATGCAGACGCCTCATCGCTACTTAACACAGCAGTAGCATTAATAAGCTTCACGACAGAAGCATCGTAATAAACTCCATGGCAATGCCGTGTGGCGTTGGTCGTTATGTCTGTGTCAACATCCTATATTGCATACAGGCACTCTTGCTACTTCATCCACACCTCAAAGAAACATCAGTTGCGTGGATGGAATTTATACATTTTAATTCAGGCGAACCTGAGATATGTATACAATCATGACCAGGCGGTGACTGCCTGTCTAAATATACAGTGGTCGCCTTTCTTCACAATACTCATATACAATCATATAAAACTCAACTCACGCTATCTGTAACTTGCGCCTTCGTAAACTACATATTGGCTTTCGGAAAATCACACACGTCCTGTCTGGAAAGCTGTCCTGTCCCGTCTGACTAAGTTCAGTCGGCTGGCTGGCCTGGTCGTCCTAAAACCCGTGCGGTCAGCAAATCCCCGTGCTGTTCTATTCGTCACGTAGTACAGTAGTCTTGTTCATGCCAACCTTGTGTTGTACTACTGCTTAGTTTGCATTACGTCACCAAATTCAAATTAGTAGGTGTGACGCAATGTCGTCGTAGCATATAAAAATTAGTTGGATCTAATTTGTCAATGTGTTTGTAGGAGTTCACTACTCATGTCTTTAGGTACCACTTCTGACTTATATAAGTCTGATACCAAGTTGATGTCTTTACCCACTGGTTTATGATCAGTGCTACACACCAGCACTGTTGCTAAGAGTCACTACTCTTCCACATTACACTCTTGGAAGCTGTGTCGAACCAAGGCCAGTTTGTTTTAAAAAACACTACCTCTCCACATACCGAACATCGATATCCCGAAACAAATTGTTCCTGTTATGGAAACAATTCATGAATATATAATTCATGGCTCCCGTGCAATGTAAATCAACATATCTTACAAGGTGTGTGTCTGCTGATTTTTACCTATCTGACTTCCGCTTGCGGATAAACTCTCAACTGTGTGCTCAAAATTTCTATAAGTCTGTTGTGTCCCCTGTGCACGTGTGCTCTCCCTTACAAAATCCTGCTGTTTGTACTTTATCTGTTTGTATTCCTGTTTGTATGCGTGTTGATTTATAGTTTATGTATGCTCAAATTAGAAACATAAGTGTGTGTTTATAATTCATGTGATTAAAGCCTTCAAGTGTCGCAGGTAGGTTTCTGCAAGTCACAAATAAATGTTTATGCTTGATTTGTGAGATGAGTCGCCGAACTGAGACGCTGGAAAACATTACAATAGCTGCAATGTAATAGTGGCTGAAACACATATAAAACAACTACACGCTCACATGCGTTACACAGAAGAAGAAGACAATTCATTAAAAAAACTCATGTGTGCGAAAAAAATTCACTAATGAACATTCGTACTATTTTTAATACTTTCATTCTTCCTTTCCCTCATCTTCTGTTCACTGATTCAGACAATGTAAGTTTTAAAATGTTTTACTCATTAAAATAAAAATGGGCTCGTTTTAAACAATTACTGAGCCGACTTGCAGTACCTTTTAATATTCTTTCTATGTTAAACTAATGTATTTACAATGTTGTTGGATTGCTTAAGGCAATGCTAAGGGAACGAACTATCCTAAATAAATAGTTTAATATAGTTTGGTGTAATGGGTGTTGCTAACTAAGGAAAGGTAATTTAACTAACTAGACAAGATGTAGGAGAAATGTGTTGGCTCCCTTAAAGTAAAATGTTGTTAATGAGCGTACTAAGTTCTAAATGTATTTAATTGCAACTTAATCTAAATTATTAATTAAGTGTTAACTAATTTAAGTTATCCTAAAAAATCGCTTATCATTGGCTTTTAAGACAGTTGTCTCATACGAGACATGTATGTTCTAATACTAATAATTTAAAGGTGTTCATGATTTAACTATAATCTATCTCTAAATGTAAGTAAATGATTTTAACTACTAAACTAATTCAATTTAGATTAGTGTCACATTTCTATAACTATTTTCTAAACATAACAAAATATTATTTAATTGTGTAACTTCATTAAAAATCATGTTATGCACAATCAATTAGTACATGTTCTATTAACACAGTATATCTAAACTAAGTTGGTCGTAGCTCCAGGTGAAGGTGATGTTGTCGCGTCTACCCTCTGTGTTAATTCATTACCACAGTTTATATACAATGGTTAATCTATAGTAGTTGCAGGTGACGGTGACGATGTAACGTCGTGCTTCTGTCTTAATATCACTACCACAGTTCTATATGCAGTAACTAGTCTATAGTAGCTGCAGATGACGGTGACGATGTCGCGTCCTCCTTCTGTTGCATTTCAAAGTCTGAGGGTCTGGTCAGAAAATCTGTTAACGTATTTATGCTTCCTCGTAGTACCTTACAGAAAATGAATAGTTCTGGAGTATCAGAGCCCAGTAATAAATTCTCTTATTCATTGGAAGCCTACTTTCCATCACTATCAACGGGGAATTGTCAGTTTCCACGACGAAATGTGTTCCTGCCAGAAATTTATGTAATTTACTAACACAATATACAATCGCTAGTGCCTCCAATTGAGACACATCATATCTGGATTCTGTTGGAGTGAGCTTGCGACTTACATACACTATTGGATGAAGGATTCCATCATACTCTTGTAGGAGTACGCCCGAGATGGTCGTGGTACTCGCATCAGTCCTGAGAGTATGTGGTAATCTTGGGTTAGGTAACTTCAAAATAGGGATGTTACTAAAATAATGCTTTAGTTTTGACAGTGCACTATTTAAAGTAGCATCTCGTACATTTACTTTTACATTCGATTTCAATAAATCAGAAAATACACTAGTAATCTGAGCCAAATAACGAATAAATTTGTTATAGTAATTTACTAAGCTTCTTGGTTGTTGGCATAGTGAGATTCAAAATTTTGGTTACAATTTTGTCATCACTTTTCAAGTGGCCCTTTAATATGGTATGGCATAAGAAGTCTATTTCCTCCAATGCCAACTCTACTTTGGTTGGTTTGACTGTGGGCCCAAACAACTTAATTCCTTCGAAGACATGTCTTAAGATTTGTATGTGTGTCGTCTAGCCTGTTGTATGCACACAAATGTCGTCTATGCAAATTTGGGTGTTTGTTACTCCCTGTAAGAGCTCCCAAGAGACGGACAAAGGTCGCAGGCGCATTGCGTAGGCCGAAAGGAAGAATACGCCACTCGTATAGACCTAAAGGTGTTGCAAAGGCAGTAAGATGGATGGAACCTTTGTGCATAGGAATCTGCCAGTAGCCTTTAGTGAGGTCAAGTTTTGAAAAGATGGTAGATGCTGACATGTTTAAGATCAAATCGTCACAGGAAGGGATAGGTTCTGCGTCTGTCTTTGTTATTGCATTTAGCTTTCTGTAATCGACGCAGAGTCTGATAGTAGAATCCTTCTACTTTACTAAGACGATAGGAAAGGAGTACTCAGATTGGCATTTCTGAATTATCCCACAAGATTCAAGACTAAGAATTTCTTTGTCGAGATTGTCCCTATAGTTCAGAAGAATGGAGTACGGTCGACATTTAATAGGAGTATAGTCGGAGAGATGGTGTCAGGTCTTAGTTAGATATGACGGAGCTACCGTATAACAGTAGACGGTACTACCTGGTTTCTGTTAGCGCCAAACGTTGGGCGGCGCTTACCAAACCCAACACCCCACATTGTGCCAACGGCTTTGGGCGGAAGAGCGCAATTGGGAGGGTACAAGCCTTACCCTGGTGCGTGGAAATGCAAGCTAAAGACAAAATGTCATGGCAGGGCAGACCAGGCCCTAAGCCTTGGTTGGCGGCTGGTCTAGGACCGAAGCTCCAACAGGCGGACAGTTAGAGCATTGCTTTGTGATCCGGCAGCTTCTGCAGCTTGTCTTGTTCCAGATGTAGGCGTGTTACCTTTCCTCTGGAGTGAACTAGGCAGGCCGAGAGAGGGTTCATGTTGCATGGGCAACACATGATCTCTGTATTTTAGCCCAGGCTTTGTGCTATGGAGAGGCAATAACTCCATCCCTGGTCTTAACTGGTCTCGGAATCAAAGCGAGAGGCAACTGTTACGGGTTATAAGTCCCTGTCAGTTGGCGTAGACATGGACGCCACGCGTTGCCGCTGATGGTGGGAGACACCTACAGGTGTCACTGCTTAGCTAACGCCCGCCTCAAGCTGGGCAGCCCCCGGCCAATTGGGTGCTGATCCGCCACAGACTGCCTGCTTCAATGGGTGCTTGGGACTAGGGCAAAATCTGAATCGCAGTCTGTAAAACCAATGCACCAGGTACAAAAAAAAAAAAAAAAACTAGAAACCTCAAGCTACGGCTTGCAACCTGGAACGTGAGAACCATGTGTCCTGGATTTTCCACTGACTTAACCAATATTGACGATGTGAGAAAAACGGCTGTGATTGATGCCGAACTCAATGGTCTTAACATTGATATTGCTGGCCTGCAGGAGACTCGCCTGAGGAAGAGTCACTCAGGGAAAACAATTACACCTTTTTCTGGAAGGGTAGAGGGCAGGCATAAAAAAGGCAACACGGTGTGGGCTTTGCAGTGAAGACTTCGCTAATGGGAATGATTGAAATTCCAGCAGGAGGAAATGAAAGACTATTATTCCTGCGCTTGGCAACCTCTTGTGGCTTTGCCACCATTATTGCTGCATGTGCACCGACACTGATGATGTAAAGGATTCATTCTATGAGGAGTTAGACTCCGTGATCAAGGCAGTTCCAAAATCTGACTACATTTATATGCTCGGTGATTTCAATGCTCGTGTGGGCAAGGCCTCGAGTTCATGGCCAGTGTGCCTTGGAAAATACAACATCGGTCGCATGAATGAAAATGGGCAAAGGCTGCTGGAGCATTGCACCAGTAATGACCTATGTATTACAAACTCCTTTTTTAAAACAAAAGAGATGCATAAGGTCACATGGAAACATTCAAGATCCGGCCATTGGCACCAGCTGGACTTCATCATTACACGGAGACAACATCTGAACCATATTTCATTGACTCGAAGTTACCACAGTGCTGACTGTGATACGGATCATACTTTGGTTGTTGCAAGGGTTAGACTGAGACCAAAGAGAATCTACACAGCTAAACACAAATCTAGCCCCAGGATTAATATTATTAACACTCATGATCCTGAAAAGTGCTTTCAGTTTCAACAGCAACTTGAAGACGCTTTCACTGATACACCAGAAAATTGTACAGTAAATGAAAAGTGGGGTCAAATTAAGGAAACTCTTTATAAAACTGCCGTAGGGGTTTACGGCACTGTGGATCATAAGAGGCTGGACTGGTTTGCGGCAAACAGCGAGACTCTGCAGCCCATGATTGATAAGAAGAAGAAAGCTCTCTTAAGAAACAAGGAAAGACCAACGCGTAACACTCTGAGTGAGGCAAGATAGGAAGGAAGTGCAAAATGCTGCCAGGCAATGTACAAATGATTATTGGATCAAGTTATGTGAATCCATTCAAATTGCAAGTGATAAAAGAAAACATAAGAAGCATGTATGAAGGAATAAAGAAAGCCTGTGGTCCAGTGATCAAAAGAAGTGCACCATTGAAAACTTTGACTGGAGAAATCATCACTGATAAGAAACAGCAGATGGACAGATGAGTAGAGCACTATTTGGAGCTTTACTCATGTGAGACCAAACTAGCGGATGATGCCCTCAACGCCATAGAGGCTCTACCAACTCTTGACCACCTGGACACACTTCCCACTATAACAGAAGTTAAGTGTGCTATAAATAAATTGCATCTGGCAAGGCTCCAGGTAAGGATGGGATTCCAATAGAGGTTATCAAGAGTGGGCAAGACACACTCACTATACAGATCCACCAGTTAATAGAGCTATGCTGGCGAGAAGGACAAGTCCCACAGGATTTCAAAGATTCAAGCATCATAACACAGTACAAGAACAAGGGCGATAGGAGCAACTGCAACAACTATAGGGGTATCTCACTTCTGTGTATTGTTGGAAAAGTATTTGCCAGAATTGTTCTGCGCAGACTTAAAGTCCTAGGAGATCAAGTCTACCCCGAATCACAGTGTGGCTTTCGACAGAACCAGTCTACCACTGATATGATATTCTCATTGCGACAAATGCAAGAAAAATGCCGTGAACAGAATCAACCACTGTTTATTGCCTTCATCGACCTCACAAAGGCATTTGATTTGGTCAGTCGTGAGGGTCTGTTCAAGGCTCTAAAGAAGATTTGCTGCCCACCAATTCTTCTGTCCATTGTGGAATCGTTCCACACAGGCATGAAGGGTATAATCAAGTTTGATAGTGCAACGTCTGAAGAATTTGAAATCAAGAGTGGAGTTAAGCAAGGTTGTGTACTAGCTCCCACCCTCTTTGGAATATACTTTTCACTTCTACTGAAATATGCCATTCGTGATCAGGATGGTGGTATATACATTCACTCACGCTCAGATGGCGGCCTTTACAACGCTCAGAGATTGAATGCTAAGACCAAAATTAGGAGGGTACTGATCAGAGAATTGCTTTTTGCAGATGATGCTGAAGTTACGACCCACTCTGAGGAAGAATTGCAATGTCTACTATCTGCATTCTCCAATGCTTGTACTGAAGATGGTTTAACAATTAGCAAAAAGAAGACACAGATTATGTCACAAGGTGCACATGGGGTAACATCAATCTTAATTGACGACGCCGAACTAGAGATAGTAGACCATTTTACATATCTAGGATCAGTGGTAAATAGCAAATTATCCCTAGATCAGGAAATCAACATCCGGAATGGTAAGGCAGCAACAACAATGAACAGGTTAACAAAAAGAGTGTGGGAGAACAGGAAGCTTACTGCAAACACAAAAGTCCTTGTCTATCAAGCCTGTGTCCTTAGTAGTCTTCTCTATGGCAGTAAAACCTGGACAACTTACTCACACCAAGAGAAAAATTTAAATAGCTTTCATATGCGGTGTCTGCGAAGAACTCGTGGTATTAAGTGGCAAGACAAAATCACAAATACTGAAGTATTGGAAAGATCAGGTTGTGTGACGATTTATTCCATGCTCAGTCTTCGTAGACTTAGATGGATAGGACATCTTAGGAGGATGGATGATGATAGAATACCAAAGGACATCTTTTTTGGTGAATTGCAGATGGGTAAGAGATCTCAGAGTCGGCGTCTACTACGATACAAAGATGTGTGTAAGCGGGACATGATTGATACAGGCATTGATAATGCAAATTGGGAGCAAGTCGCCGCTGAACGAACGAACGAACGAACGAACAAACTTTATTTTCAAAGGGTGAAGAATTGGGCACGCAGGCTCGTCTAACATTCTGCCCTTCTATCACTCTCTTTCATACGTTATTTCATTCACACATCATTCAAGGCTAACAAAGAACAGCAACAATATAAAAGATATGCGTTATAAAGGCATGGGCAAAATGCAAACATCAAAACTACACGACACAGTAATATTAGATAATGGTCTGACACTTGTTATTAGCCATGTGGATTATACTGGCCTACAAAAAGGGGATTGACTGTTATAGTAGGGTTTTGTTATTATTATTAGTATCTCAATTATTAAGGAGGAAGGTAATACGTATTGAGATAGTGTTCGAATAATTTGCGATTATATGAATAGGGATTGGTGATGTCTTTGATTTCTTGTGAAAGATTGTTCCACAGCTGAGCTGCAGAGTACGTTAAGCTTGTTTTGTATAAGTCAATCCTAGGCTTCGGAATGTGTAGTATATTTAAACGTTTACTGTGTCTAGCATTATATATAAACAATGGCCAAACGTAATTTGGGGCCTTCCGATGCAGGATTTTGTGAATTAGTTTAGCTTTATTGAAAAGCAAGCGTTTGCGGAATGGTAGTAACTGAAGGCGTTTATACAGGCTAGGATTGTCAGATAAATGTTTGCAATAAATTAGACTCATGGCCCGTTTCTGGAGTGAGTAAAGTCGCTTGGTGTTTGAATTAGAACGTGTTGCATGGAGGGCAAACATCAGAAATGGAATAAAGACAAAGGAGAAAATTATTGCAGATAAGTCACACACCGAGCGTTTGAGACGTAAGATGGTGCATGATGGTGGAAATGACCACGTGTTCACATGCACCCACTATGAACGGACATGTACAGCGCAAATTGGCCTTATCAGTCACACTCGCTACCGCCATAGGTAAAAGTTATTATGCCTTTTTAAAGCACAAACTATCGTCTGTCAAGACGGCAAGGTGCTAATGTAAGTCGGAGAGAACAATGGAGTGTTGTATTCTATCTGTCCGACCTGGGATGTCTGAGAAGATTGCTTTGTATTCTGTCAGTAATGCTATTGTCTGTTGCTTTTGTTCGTCTGTCATTTTCGGTCCCAGATGTATACTGTCGATCGCCGTTGTCGTGTCGACTGTCGGTACTGGTAGTTTGGTTGCACTATGTTCGTCCTCTGTCTGGTTGATTATTGTGGTTGCACTAAGTTCGTCTTCTGTCTGGTTGATTGTTGTGGTTGCACTGTGTTCGTCTTCTGTCTGGTTGATTTGTGTGGTTGCACTGTCTTCGTCATCCGTCTCCTGTTCTTGTCTAGAGTACTATGGCTTGAGCATGTTGATATGGAATATCCTGAGTTTGTTGTTCAGTGATATTTCATAATCAATATTAGATACTTTTCTCACTGTCTTGAATGGCCCTTGCCATGACGTTGATAGTAGGTCACTCTTATCAGGTAATAGTACTAACACCTCTTGTTCAGGTTCAAGTTGTACGGGTTTTGCACTTTTATTGGCATAGGTTTCTCTCCATGCTTTTATTTCGTTAGTGGTACATTTCTTTACTTCTGGCAAGCACCCGATTATAAGATCAGTACACGGGTCATGTAAGATGGCGCTTGTAAATGTGCCGGATAAGAAAGGAGTATTTATACGAGCTGTGGCTAACGGGTACTTTTCTACATTGCCCGAAAAAGTTCGGCAATTCACGAACTCGCCTGTGTAGTCTTCTGGCTTTACCAGTTCCTTTCTCAAACAGATCAAGCCACTCCCGTTGTCGATCAAGAGTTGGCAAGGTTTATCATTCACCATTCCATAGTGGAACTCTAATTTGCCTATGGAGGCAACTGCTGCGTTTGCGTTTTCACTTGACAACGGCACAGTATACCCGCATTCCAGTACTCCGTCTTTATGAAACTGATGACAAGTTGAACATCTATCATAATTAAGTATATCAATCGCTGATAATACATTCTCTCCACTCTCTTGCATTAGTTTTTGCTCACTTTCGCTTTCAGACGAGGAGTCAACCAGCACTGCATTCACAGCTCTCAATCTCTGGCGCCCTCTACAACGTGAGCTATAATGTCTGTAAGAATGGCAAAAATAACATTTAACCGCTCGTCTGTAGGTTTTTCTCGTTTTTTGCTGCTTCTTTATCATCATCTCTAGATGAGATGGATAATTTGGATTTGCATCACACATTCCGAACTAATCGTGAGAAAAGTTACAGTATGGACACTGTGGTGGATTAGGGTTTTGTTTCGCCCTAAATATGAATGGTTTTTGAGGTTTACTACTGGCAACTGCCACTATCTCACTCTCTTCGATGTTAGTTTTAAATATGTCCCTGTTAGAAGAAAAATCAGCTAATCCTCTTTTCTCTAACTGCTCTAACGACTCTACATCAGCTTGCTGTAAGAATTTGGCAAAGGGAATTGGGATAGTTGAAATAATTTTGTTCATAATCATTAAGTCCCTAATTATTTCGTAGTTCTTATTAATCTTTGCAGCGTTCAGCCACTTATTGTATACGTCCTGCACGTGAGAGACGTAGTCAATGAAAGTTTGGTTATTTTTGGGTTTCAATTTGTAGAACTGAACTTGATAACCTGGGGCATCTAAAAGGAAATGCTGCATAATACGTTGGTGAATATAGTCGTAGTCATTCCTTAGTTCTTTGGGAATGGATTCTATTACTTTTAAAGTCTCCCGTGACAAGTTCTTCATATATATCATGGCCCAGTGCTCCTTTGGTATTTCTTGGAACATTAACTGAAACTCTACATTTTCGGACCAAGCAGAAATTGAGTCACATTGGCAGAATGGTTTCACTATCCCTTTGTATTTATTATACTTATTTTCCTCCTCTTTACTTTTTAACTTCGTAGTTGTAATGTGCACATGGGATACTACCTCCAGTTCCTTCATTTTTAACTGGGTCTGTGCCTCAACTTCTAGTTTTTTTCTTCTCTTAATTGCATTTCTTCTGCTCTTTGAGCTAGTTCTAATTCTTTTAGTTTTATGGCATCTGCTAGCACCTTCAATTTGGTAGCTTCAGCTAACTCTGCTACCTCTTTTTATGCAACCGTTTCTGTACCCTTTCCTCTCTCTCTCTCTCTCTACTGCTGCTTTCCTATCTCTCTCCTCTCTGTGTGCCTCTTTTGCTTCCCTCTCAGTTGCTGCCACTCTTTCTGTGTGTTCTTTATACTCTTTCGTTGCCCGGTGTTCTAATTTGTCTCCACTAAAACCTAGGTCTTTTCCTGATTCTATACATTCCTTTAATGTCGACATTGTTATCAGTTATATTACACACAAGCAAATTTTACACTGTTCAATAATAATTCAATTGGCAATTTACAGCATTGAGAAAAATCAAGAAGATGCTATTTTAAATTGCAACATCAACAAAATTGGGGTACTTATCTGATGCTTTGTCAATTTCAGCTTTTCAACCCGTTCTCGGGTGTTATCTTCTGCGTTTCCCTTGTCACACTACACAGGATGTTAGTAGCACTTTCACTCTCCACTCTGGTGTGTAGAGCAACAACAATTAATATTTAACAAAGATGATGATAATGGAATATACAATTTGTCTGTCTAGTCGTTTCTTCAGACAGGAACCCTGGAATACGGAATATATTTTTTAGTTTTGCCTGTCGTCGTGTCTGTTGTCATTTTGTAAATATCATGTAGTCTTCACTGGCTTGGGCATCAACTGAAACGTTTTTGTGAAAACATTTTACATATCATTGTTATCACAATTTATTACGTTTCAACAATTTGCACACTCTCGTGGTCTTCTTTTCAATTATGCGTACTTTACGTTCAAGCAAGACTAGATTTTTCACATTTACGTTCACATCTCCAACTTACGTTCTGATCTTACACATTCATCACAATCGCATTTACACATTCTTGTAGGCTATGAATTCATTCGAACGCTGACACCACGTTTAACTGCCGTTCCGATCTTACACACTCACGCATGCAGTGAATTCATTCAGTCAATTAACTGACCACTATCTGACACCACGTTTAGCTGCCTGTCAACATCCTATATTCCACACAGGCACTCTCGCTACTTCATCCACACCTCAAAGAAACATCAGTTGCGTGGATGGAATTTATACATTTCAATTCAGGCAAACCTGAGATATTTATACAATCATGACCAGGCGGTGACTGCCTGTCTAAATATACAGTGGTCGCCTTTCTTCACAATACTCATATACAATTAGATACAAATTCAACTCTCGCTATCTGTAACTTGCACCCTCGTAAACTACATATTGGCTCTCGGAAAAACACACACGTCCTGTCTGGAAAGCTGTCCTGTCCCGTCTGACTAAGTTCAGTCGGCTGGCTGGCCTGGTCGTCCTAAATCCCGTGCGGTCAGCAAAACCCCGTGCTGTTCTATTCGTCACATAGTACAGTAGTCTTGTTCATGCCAACCTTGGGTTGTACTACTGCTTAGTTTGTTACGGGTGTTATCCAGTGAACTAGCCCCCCCCCCCCCCCATATCCTCTGGGTTGGTCCTGCTGTTGTCCTAGATATGACACGTCCGTGTCCCCATCTAAGTCCTGTCTTATGACTGTTCTAAGTTATGTCTTGCGTTCTGTCTCTACTCCTTAGGGCGCGCTTTAGCGATACTATTCTTGCTTGCGTGTGCGTGAACGTCTGTGCTGTCAATCGCCATATGCATTTGTGCGCTGGTGAGACTCAACCGTAAATCGGGAGATCTGTTCGCTACTTAGACGAGCAATATCCTCTGTGGGCAGCTTCTCGCCTCATATGTGTGTGGTCTGTTCTGGCAGCCAGTCCGTCTTCGGCGAAGGAAATTTGGTTGATCATACGCTCATTGCTTGTCGCAATGCTTGTCTTAATACTGAAAACAAAAGGAATGACGGAAGGGCCGTTTGCGCGAGACTCCAGGCTAGTGAGTCGATTCATACAGGGATAACTGGCCGTGGCAGCCTAACGTCCACTGCATCTGTGTCCGTGTTCCATTCGTCTTGCCATGCTCGCCACTGGAACCAGATGGACACAGACGAGAGAGCGGGGATGATGGAGTTGGGCGACCACTACCTCGCTATATAAATCCAAAACGCAAGTCATTCGTTCCTCATCAAAAGATGCAGTGGATGAATGGTCCTCGTCATTCATGACGGACGAACATCTACTCCCTTGTAGTGGTCCTTATCTACGTCCTATCTGTCCTTACCCCTCTTCTGTCTCTTGTCCTATCTATGTCCTACCCAACACTTTGACAGTCTGTCTACATCCCTGTGTCTCGTGTGCTGCCAATATTCTTATACTCCATGCCGTGTGGAGTTAGTGATGGTGTCTTTCTACATCCCATTGTCTCGTGATGTTCTTAACATCTATGCCGTGTGGCGTTGGTCATCATGACTGTCCACTGCCTTGTGTCTCTTTTGCTGCGAATCATTTCTGATACCGACGTTATCCATGCCATCATGCCAAACTGACCAGCGTATTCTCACTTGGTCTCGCCTGCTCCCCCCCCCCCCCCACCCCAACTGCTACGTTCCCCTTCTCATAACATGTCCAATGAATATGGACAATTCTCCGTATGCCATTACCTAGTTCTCTTTGTAAGTTCCATCATTCAGGATATCTCCATTGCTCTTTCTGTCAGTCCGATGTGTTCTGGTCATCCTTCGATTAAACAATATTTCTGCAACGTCAACATAATTGCTCACTTATTTGGTAATTGTAAATGATTCGCACCCGTGCATCAGGATTGGCTGAATATGTGTGCATGCACGCTTAGATTAAGGTAGTTAAGTCTGAATTCCTGATAAATATAAATGAAATGCAGTCTCAAATTCCTGACAAAATCAGAGTAATTCAGTTTCTATCACTAACAACCTAAGGGAATATATAATTATATATTTCCACAACATATCCACCAAACGTACACACAGACAGATATACAGACGCAAAGACAGACATATATACGGAGAGACATTCTCACATAGATATGTAGACACAAGGATATATATTAACACATAGATATATAGATACACGGATATAAATTAACACAATTATATGTAAATACAAGGATATACATTAATACATAGAATTGTAGACACAATTATATACTTTCACACATAGATATTAAGATACAAGGATATATATATATATATATATATATATATATATATATATATATATATATATATATATCCATCCATCCATTGGCACCTTACCGTCTTGACAGACGATAGTTTTTGTTTTAAAAAGGCATAATAACTTTTACCTATGGCGGTAGCGAATGTGACTGATAAGGCCAATTTGCGTTTGTCACAGTGGGTGCATGTGAAGACTTGGTCATTTCCACCATCATGCACCATCTTACGTCTCAAACGCTTGGTGTGTGACTTTTCTGCAATAATTTTCTCCTTTGACTTTATTCCATTTCTGATAGTTGCCCTCCATGCAACACGTTCAGCGGCGACTTGCTCCCACTGTGCATTGTCAATGCCTGTATCAATCATGGCCCGCTTACACACATCTTTGTATCGTAGTAGAGGCCGTCCCTGAGATCTCTTACCCATCTGTAATTCACCAAAAAAGATGTCCTTTGGTATTCTACCATCATCCATCCTCCTAAGATGCCCTATCCATCTAAGTCTACGAAGACTCTGCATGGAATAAACCGTCACACAACCTGATCTTTCCAATACTTCATTATTTGTGATTTTGTCTTGCCACTTAATACCAAGAATTCTTCGCAGACACCACATATGAAAGCTGTTTAAACGTTTCTCTTGGTGTGAGTAAGTTGTCCAGGTTTCACTGCCTTAATTAAGAGTACTAAGGACACAGGCTTGATAGGCAAGGAATTTATATATATATATATATAAATATATATATATATATATATATATATATATATATATATATATATATATATATATATATATATATATATTATCATCATCAAGTGCCGTGCCGGCTGGCGTAGGCGTTCATGGCTCTCCACAGATCTCGGTCTTTGGTGTTCTGGATCAACTCTGCTGATGATATTGCTCCATGCCACCGTCTCAGTCCGTCCAGCATCATTTCTCTTGGTCTGCCTCTGCCTCTCTTCCCCTCGATCTTTCCAGTTGTCACGATGTTCTCCAATGCCTCTCTTCTCATCACATGACCAAAGAAAGATGTTTGTCTCTTTCTTATTGTTGTATATAGTGTTCTAGTTTCATTAGCCTCTTTTAGGCAATCGTTGTTAGTTACTCTTGCAGTCCAAGGAATTCGCAACATTCGTCTTAAAAACCACATCTCTGTTGTTTCTAAGTTCTTCCTAATTTGTTCATTTACATTCCAAGATTCGCTGCCATACAGCAAAACTGGTTCTATATAGCATTTTAGTACTCTCTTTCTTACATTCATTGATAGCGACTTATTGCATAAGATACTCTTCATTTTCTGAAATGCTGTCTTTGCCTGCCCTATTCTGCTCCTAATCTCTGTTGTACATCTTCCATCTGATGTTATAAGTGCCCCTAGGTATTTAAAATTATCCACTTGGTTGAGAATTTCCCCTTCTATTTCTATGTCACATTTTGGGTCCCCATTTTCTTTGATATCACCATTGTTACTGTTTTCTTGATATTCAAGGACAGTCCTTTCTGTGCACTCTCTGTTACTACACTGAACAACAATTGTTGTAGGTCTGTTGCATTATCCGCTACCAATACTGTGTCATCTGCATAGCGTATATTGTTTATATTATATCCTCCGATTAGTATTCCTGGCTTCTCTTTGATCTCTCTCATTATTACTTCGCTATACAGGGAGAAGAGATCGGGTGACAAGACACACCCCTGTCGTACTCCTAGCTTTATCTGTTCGTAACTACCCTCTTTATTTCCCATTTTAATTGCTGCTACTTGGTTCCAGTATATATTCTTTATTATTCTTAAATCTTTCCCATCAATGTTGATATCTTCCAACATTTTAATCAGCTCATCATGTTTTACTTTATCAAATGCCTTAGTATAATCTATGAAGCATAAATATATGTCTCTTTGTTTCTCTATTGATCTTTCTATTAGTCTTCGTAATATATATATAGCATTGTTTGTACCCTTTCCTTCCATAAAACCATACTGTTCTTCACTAATTTCCATTTTTATTTTCTTTCTTGTTCTTCTCATTATAATTCTGAGTAGAAGCTTAGTGACATGGTTTATGAGGTTAATTGTACGAAAATCTTCACAATCAATTGCTCCTGGTCTTTTTGGTATAGCTATAAATACAGATTTCAGCATATCACTGGGTAAATATCCACTACTGTAAATATCATTCAACATTTTGGTTAATATATCTACTCCAAATTCTCCCAACACTTCTAATTCTTCTATTGTGATTTCATCTGGCCCAGCTGTTTTTCCTTTCTTCATATGTTTCATAGCATCAGCGACTTCTTCTTTTAGAATAGGTGGGCCTTCTAAGTTACTTTCTTCTGTTAATTCTTCCCTTTCTCCATTATATAATTCTCTTATATACTCATTCCACCTCTTCATTATAGCACCTTCCTCAAATAAAGTCTGTCCTGTTTTTGATTTCAAACACCCTGTATTTATTCTTATTTTTCTTCCTGTGAGCTCGCTGATTTGTCTGTACATACTTGTTTGATCTTTAATGGAATTTAATTCAATTTTTCTGCATTTCTCATTTAACCAACTTTCTTTTGCCTTCACACATTTATCTCTTATTTCTTTATTTATCTTAGCATACTCTTGTTTGTCATTTTTATTCTGTTTCCTTTTGTCCATCAACCTTAAGATTTCTTCATTCATCCATTTTTTCTTAGCTTTTTGGCTTCTCTCCGGTAATATTTCTTTGCTAGTTTGATGAATGGAGTCCCTTAACATTTCCCATTGTTCATCTATACTCTGTATTTTAGCTATTGCAGTGTACCTATTTTTCACAGTCACTCTGTATTGTTCTTGAATTTCTTTATCTACTTTCAGAACCTCTTTATTAAGTCTCAAGTTTTTAACCATTTTTTCACCTCTCTTTAATCTTACTTTTATTTGTCCACATAGTGGTACATGATCACTGTTACCGTCAGCACCAGGCATTGTCTTTACATTAATTAATGCATTTCTAAATCTTTTATTAATAAGTATGTAGTCAATTTGGTTGCGTATTTTCATATCAGGGCGTTTCCATGTGTATAGTCGTCTTTTATGGTGTTTAAACCATGTGTTTCTAATTATCATATCATTAATATTTGCCCATTCTATTAGTTTCTCTCCTCTTTCATTTCTTGTACCTAAACCGTAATTCCCCACTATATCCTCTATTTTTCCCTTTCCTACTTTTGCATTAAAATCCCCCAGTATTATTTTTATTTCTTGTGATCCAATTTGGCTATTGCCATTTCAACTTCATCGTAAAAGTTTTGTATATCTTCATCACTACTGTTTGTTGTTGGTGCATATACTTGTATAATATTTATATCTATTGATTTGCCTTTGATTTTGACCATTATAACTCTATCTGAAATTCACCAGTATCCAGTCATAGATTTGGCTGTATTTTCATCAAATATTATTCCTACACCTTTTTCATGTGTGTCACCTCCAGAATAAATTATTGTGTGTTTGTCGGTTATAATTTTGCCAGATCCCTTCCATCTCACCTCACTTATGCCTAGTATATTCATTTTCATGTTCTTAGAACATTGTTTAACTTTCCTAGCTCATTTATTGTCCTAACATTCCACGTTCCTACTCTAAATTTATTTAGTTTAGTTATTGTTTTAGTTTTGCCATCAGTAGCTGGATGACGGTCTGGTGTCACCTGTGGCTCATGACTGTCCCTACCGGACGAGGATGTCCTAAGACAGCCATTAACGTCGTTCACTATTTCTGAAATGTGTGTCGCCATGAAATCTTGGGAAGATAATGTGGTGGTTTCCCCTTGCCTTCCACATTCACACGGTGGTCTTTTAACTCTGCCTTTGACAGCCATTTCCGACTGTCAGGACAAGTATATATATATATATATATATATATATATATATATATATATATATATATATATATATATATATATATATATTAACACATAGATTTAGTAGATACAAGGATATACATTAACACACAGATATGTACATAGAAGGATATACATTCACACATTTATATATAGATACAAGGATACAAATTCACACATAGATATGTAGATTCAAGGAATACATTAACACATAGATATGTAGATACAAGGATATACTTTTACACATATATTTGTATATACTAGGATATCCATTAACACAATGATATGTAGACAGAAGGATATACATTCATACGTGTATATGTAGATACAAGGATATACATTAAAACATACTGATGTAGATACAATGATATACTTTCACACATATATATGTAGATATAATGATATACATTAACACATTGATATGTAGATACAAGAATATACATTAACACATATATATGTAGATAAAAGTATAAATTAACACATAGATTTGTAGATAAGTCAGGTCTTAGTCAGATATGACTGAGCTACCGTATGACATTAGACGGTACTACCTGCTTTCTGTCAGCGCCGAATGTTGGGCGGCGCTTACCAAACCTGACACCCCACATTGTGCCAACGGCTTCGGGCGGAAGAGCGCAATTGGGAGGGTACTAGCCTTATCCTGGTGCGAGGAAATGCAACCCAAAGACAAAATAAGTCATGGCTGGGCAGACCAGGCCCTAAGCCTTGGTTGGCAGCTGGTCTAGGATCGAAGCTCCGACAGGCGGACAGTTAGAGCATTGTTTTGCTTATCCGGCAGCTTCTGCAGCTTGTCTTGTTCCAGATGTATAGGTGTTAACTTTCCTCTGGAGTGAACTAGGCAGGCCGAGAGAGGGATCATGCTGCATGGCAACACATGGTTTCTTTGTTTTAGCCCAGGCTTTGTGCTATGGAGAGGCAATAACTCCATCCCTGGTCTTAACCGGTCTCGGAATCAAAGCGAGAGGCAACTGTTACGGGTTATAAGTCCTTGTCAGTTGGCGTAGACATGGGGCGCAACGCGTTGCCTCTGACGGTGGGAGACATCTACAGGTGTCACTGATCAGCTACCGCCCTCCTCAAGCTGGGCAGCCCCCGTCCAATTGGGTGCTGATCCGCCACAGCCTGCCTGCTTCAATGGGTGCTTGGGGCTAGGACAAAATCTGAATCGCAGGCTGTAAAACCAATACACCAGGTACTAATAAAATGAATAATAGAAACCTCAAGCTACTGCTTGCAACCTGGAACGTGAGAACCATGTGTCCAAGATTTTCCACTGACTTGACAAATATTGACGATGTGAGAAAAACGGCTGTGATTGATGCTGAACTCAATCGTCTTAACATTGATATTGCTGGCCTGCAGGAGACTCGCCTAGCTGAAGAAGGGTCACTCAGGGAAAACAATTACACCTTTTTTTGGAAGGGAAGAGGGCAGGCTGAAAAAAGGCAACACGGTGTGGGCTTTGCAGTGAAGAATTCGCTACTGGGAATGATTGATATCCCAGCTGGATGTAATGAAAGATTATTATCACTGCGCTTGGCAACCTCTTGTGGATTTGCCACCATTCTCACTGCATATGCACCGACACTCACTTCCTCTGATGATGTGAAGGATACGTTCTATGAGCAGCTAGACTCTGCGAACAAGGCAGTTCCAAAATCCGACTACATTTATATGCTCGGTGATTTCAATGCTCGTGTGGGCAAGGACTCAAGTTCATGGCCAGTGTGCCTTGGAAAATACAACATCGGTCGCATGAATGATAATGGGCAAAGGCTGCTGGAGCATTGCACTAGAAATGACCTATGTATTACAAACTCCTTTTTTAAAACAAAAGAGATGCATAAGGTCACATGGAAACATCAAAGATCCGGCCATTGGCATCAGCTGGACTTCATTATCACACGGAGACAACATCTGAACCATACATCATTAACTCGAAGTTACCACAGTGCTGACTGTGATACAGATAATTCTTTGGTTGTTGCAAGGGTTAGACTGAGACCAAAGAGAATCTACACAGCTAAACACAAGTATAGCCACAGGATTAATATTATTAACACTCACGATCCTGGAAAGTGCTTTGAATTTCAAGAGCAACTTGAGGACGCTTTCAATGATACATCAGAAAATTGTATAGTAAATGATAAATGGAGTAAACTTAAGGAAACTATTTATAAAACAGCGGTAGGGGTTTACGGCACTGTGGATCATAAGAGGCAGGACTGGTTTGCGGCAAACAGCCAGATACTGCAGCCCTTGATTGATAAAAAGTAGATAGCTCTCTAAGAAACAAGGAAAGACCAACGCGTAACACTCTGAGTGAGCTGAAGCAAGCGAGGAAGGATGTACAAAAGGCTGCCAGGCAGTGTGCGAATGACTATTGGATCAAGTTATGTGAGTCCATTCAAATCGCAAGTGATAAAGGAAACATCAGAAGCATGTATGAAGGGATAAAGAAAGCCTGTGGTCCAAGGATCAAAAGAAGTGCACCGCTGAAAACCTTGACTGGAGAAATCATCACTGATAAGAAACAGCAGATGGATAGATGGGTCGAGCACTATTTAGAGCTTTACTCAAGTGAGACCAAGCTAGCGGATGATGCCCTCAACGCCATAGAGGCCCTGCCAACTCTTGACCACCTGGACACACTTCCCACTATAACAGAAGTTAAGTGTGCTATAAATGAGCTTGCATCTGGCAAGGCTCCAGGTAAGGATGGGATTCCAATAGAGGTGATCAGGAGTGGGCAAGACACCCTCGCTCTACAGATCCACCAGCTAATAGAGCTATGCTGGCGAGAAGGACAAGTCCCACAGGATTTCAAAGATTCAAACATCATAACGATGTACAAGAACATGGGAGATCGGAGCGACTGCAACAATTATAGGGGTTTCTCATTTCTGTGTATTGTTGGGAAAGTATTTGCCAGAATTGTCCTGCGCAGACTTCAAGTCCTGGGAGATCAAGTCAGAACCGGTCTACTATTGATATGATATTCTCATTGCGACAGATGCAATAAAAATGCCGGGAACAAAATCAGCCACTGTTTATTGCCTTCATCGACCTCACAAAGGCATTCGATTTGGTCAGTCGTGAGGGTCTGTTCAAAGCACTAAAGAAGATTGGCTGTCCACCAGCTCTTCTGTCCATTGTGGAATCGTTCCACACAGGCATGAAGGGTATAATCAAGTTTGATGGCTCAACTTCAGAAGAGTTTGAAATCAAGAGTGGAGTTAAGCACGGTTGTGTACTAGCCCCCACCCTCTTTGGGATATACTTTTCACTTCTACTGAAATATGCCTTTCGTGATCAGGATGACAGTATATACATTCACTCACGCTCAGATGGTGGCCTCTATAATGCTCAGAGATTGAAGGCCAAGACCAAAATTAGCAGGGTACTAATCAGAGAGTTGATTTTTGCGGATGATGCTGCGATTACGACCCACTCTGAGGAAGAACTACAACATCTACTATCTGCATTCTCCAATGCTTGTTCTGAATTTGGTTTAACAATTAACAAAAAGAAGACAAAGATTATGTCACAAGGTGCACATGGTGTACCATCAATCTTTATTGACGACGCCGAACTGGAGATAGTAGACCATTTTACATATCTAGGATCAGAGGTAAATAGCAAATTATCCCTCGATCAAGAAATCAACATCAGGATTGGCAAGGCAGCAACAACAATAATCATGTTAGCAAAAAGAGTCTGGGAGAACAGGAAGCTTGCTGCCAAAACAAAAGTCCTCATCTACCAAGCCTATTTCCTTAGTACTCTTCTTTATGGCAGTGAAACCTGGACAACTTACTCACGCCAAGAGAAACGTTTAAACAGCTTTCATATGCGGTGTCTGCGAAGAATACTTGGTATTAAGTGGCAAGACAAAATCACAAATACTGAAGTATTGGAAAGATCAGGTTGTGTGACGGTGTATTCCATGCTCAGTCTACGTAGACTTAGATGGAAAGGACACGTTAGGAGGAAGGATGATGGTAGAATACCAAAGGACATCTTTTTTGGTGAATTACAGACGGGTAGGAGATCTCAGGGTTGGCCTCTACTACGATACAAAGATGTGTGTAAGCGGGACATGATTGATACAGGCATTGATAATGCACAATGGGAGCACGTCGCCGCTGAACGTGTTGCATGGTTGCATGGAGGGCAACTATCAGAAATGGAATAAAGACAAAGGAGAAAATGATTGCAGATAAAGCACACACAGAGCGTGAGAGACGTAAGATGGTGCAAAATGGTGGAAATGACCATGTTTTCACATGCACCTACTGTGGGTGTCAAAGACTCAGGGAAGACCACCCTGAATGAGTGGTCTAGCTCAAGTAGATGAGAGGTAACCCAGTGCCCCTACATGAGGGCAGGGTAGGTGTAGGTGGTAAATAGGAAGGGGAACTATCAAACAGTTCTCTCATGAGACACGGGGGTGTCAACCAGAGAGTAAGGACTCTGGTCACGGCGTAATCACGCCAGCGTGACAGATACGGAGAGCTGGACTCAAGAGAGACCACGACTCCAAGCGTGCTGAGTGATGCAGCACGCGGAAGCCGAAGTACGCACAAGGTCACTCCGCGTGCCGTGTAGTCAGCACGCGGAGATTTCCTCAGACAGGGGACAGACTTTGTAGTGAGCGCATCGCTTAGCGTCGATGCGTATTCTTTAGCCAGTAGATAGAATTAGCAATAGGGTTAGGAACGACTAGTGATAGGCAATTCTGTGGTGTATTCATGTGTGATTTATTAGCGACCGTTTTTGTGCATTGATGTAATGTAAAGAGCCTGTGGCAATAAAATGTATAATCAATACCTCTCATACGACTGACAAATCTTTTGTGTGGTGCGAGAGAAGTTATCCCGTATTGCCTGAAGCATCGGTTGCTGACAGGCAAGGATAAAGTGGTGTCAGAAGTGTAGCTTGGACAATTGTTCAAGCTAAAACACTCACCCATGGCTCTAAAAGAGTATTACGGCTAGATAATCACAGGGTTTAGTTTATGTTAGTGACAATGGCGTGTGCAGACAGAACAAAGTGCGAGCTGTGCCCATCGTGACCAAATTATGTTTATTTATGCTTATTAGAATATTTTGTGCTTATGAACATGTTTTCTTCTGATTTGTAAGTATTATTATTATTGTTTTATATCATTTATTTCTATAATTACTTATTTGTTTATGAATATTTGTCAAAAATAATTAACGGCGGAGCAATACACAAGAATGAGCCGGCGACAGTATTGATTTTTCCAATCTAAAAATAGCGCTGCGCCGATGACGTATCGCGACTGACAAACAGCTGCCCTACGCCATTTGCATTCAGCGAAGGATTGTTTACAAATCGCAAAGCGGCTGCTCGCCTGAATCTGTGACTTATATTACATATTATTTGTTTATACGAGTTACTTATTAAATATATTTATTCATTGAACATTATTATTACTTTTATATTTATTTCAAAGCATTTATTTATTTATTTGAAGATTGTTTCTATTTGTTACCGTCACGATGGCACTACTTTTGCTATGCAAATAAGACTCAGTCTGCACATCACTCCCATAAATTAAACGACATAGTTAGGGAAGGCAGAAGACGTTAGAACACGACAGGACATTGACATTTAATATTAATTAACCACATTGTTTTGTCCGGGGCATGTGATTGTACCAAATTGTCTAAAGTCATGTGTCGTTTACAAATTGCTAATTGTTGATGCTCTTGTAAACCAGATGTAACAAGAGCTGTGTATGAGAATAACTCACGCTGTTTGTCGAAGTACCGAACGATTAGACCTGAGGTGCCGAACGATTGTACCTGATTCTCTGGAATGTTAAGATGAGTATACCCAAACTATTTTCAATGCAATATGATTAATAATGCATCTCTTTTTCAGGGTGTGATATATTTTTCAAAGTGAATCTAAGGGTGTATTGTTATACACAGAGATTTAAAAACTTAACATATCTAATAAACCAAAGTTAATATTTAAGTGCCTATCAAGACTAGCTAAGTACCCAACAACATGGCAACTTTAGCTGATTTCATAAAGCAGGCAAAGAATTAGAATACACAGGAAAAGAATTAGAGCAATATGCTGAGCAAAAATTTAGAGAAGCAAAAGATGCTGAGAGAGATGAACGTGCACGAGAAAGACAACATCAGAAGGAGATTGCAGAACTAGCTGAAATAACAAAACAAAAGGAATTAGAAATAAAACACAAAGAAATAGAAATAAAACAAATAAAAGAGGCACAATTAGCTGAAGAAACTAAACAGAAACAGTCAGATCAAGATAAGGAAATTAAACAAAAGGAATTAGAATTAAAGCAAAAACAATTAGAACAAGATAAGGAGATTAAGCAAAAACAATTAGAACAAGAATTAGAACTAAAGCAAAAACAATTAGATCAGGAGAGAGAGAGTTAAAACAAAGAGAGATAGATGAAATGGCAAGAGTGAAAGAAAAACAAATACAGACTGAATCAGAGACACAGTTAAAGATGAAAGGTATGGAAGTAGACTCACACTTAGATATTGCCACTACAAAAGTAAAGAGTCAGCAAGAAGAGAATAAATTTAATAAATACAAAAATATTATTAAGCCATTCTGTAAAGAAGATTCCATATCAGCTTGGACAGAAAATGTAGAATATCAGCTGAAATACCACCAAGTACCAATTGATATGTGGGCCATGATTTACATGAAGAATCTCAGTGGTGAGCCCCTTAAAGTTATAGAATCTATACCAACTGATCTTAGATCTAACTATCAATACATCCACGATAGGATAATGCAACATTTCTTACTTGATGCCCCTGGGTATCAAGTGCAATTTTCAAATTTAAAACCGAAACCAAGTGAGACTTTCATTGATTATGTCTCTAATGTCCAAAGCGTACTAAATAGATGGCTTAACGCAGCAAATATAGGAAAGGACTTTGAAAAACTCAAAAATTTAATAGCCATGGATAAAGTCATATCCACAATACCATCTCCTTTCGCTAAATTCCTTCAGCAGTCAGACATAGAAACCATAGAACAATTTGAGAAAAAAGGCTCAGCATATTTTTCCTCAAATAGGGATATTTTTAAAACATATAATATCGACTCTGAAATAGTCTCTTTTGTTAAGGACCAACCAAAAAGCTATCGTAGCAGTAAAAAACCATTTCAGAGAGTCGACAAGAAAGATCAGAAAGTGTCAAAATGTGTATATTGCCAACTTTTTCATGATATTTATTCTATGTGCGATAAATCACCAAACTATCCGACACATCTTGAGATGGTCATTAAGAAACAACAAAACAAGAGAACTGCATACAGGCGTGCAGTCAAATGTTTCTTCTGTTCTAGCTACGGCCATTATTCCAATAAGTGCCTGGGCCGCCAAAGAATGAAGGCCAACAATGCAATTTTGATTGATACATCTTCTGATAGTGGGAGTGAGACTGAGTGTGAAGTCAATAATGAATTACCTTTTAACCAATCTGAAGATGTTTGTTGTGTAAACGATATTTTATGCTTTGACAATTGTGAACGATGTCACCAATTTCATGCAGACGGAAAATTAGAATGTGGACACATTGTAACATCCTCCTTTGAGAATGCAAACGCAGCTGTAGCCTCCAGAGGCAATTTGATGTTTCACACTGCATTGGTCAATGATAAGCCATGCCGATGTTTGCTTGACAGTGGTAGCTCTATTATTGGGGTAAAAAAGGAACTGGTTGATCCAAAAGATTATACTGGTGACTCTGTAAAATGCCGTACTTTTTCTGGAAATATAGAAACCTATCCTCTGGCAAGAGTCCGGATAAACACACCATTCCTTTCTGGTACCTTTACATGTGCAATACTAGACAACCCTTGTACTGAGTTAATTCTTGGGTGTCTACCCCAGCTAAGACACTGCACAGATGAAGAAATATCTGCGTGGGAGGAGAAGAATAAACTCACTCCAGTGAACAATGCAGATATCCTCAATCACAATCCCGAAAACAGTGCTAGACCCATGATTCTTGAACCTGGTCAAGATGTATTGCTATTACTACCTGACAACGTAATAATATGACAACTTCATGGCAAGGGCCTTTCAAGGTGATACAAAGACTTTCAGATGTAGATTATGAAATATCGATAAACGGACACTTAAAGATATTTCATATCAACATGTTGAAACCTTACTTTTCACGACAAGAGACAGATTTAGAGACAAACGAACACAATGCACCTACACCTATGGATGAGACGACAGACATACATAACGCAACTACACTAGTTAGCGAGACTGGCAAATCCGACTAGATGCATACACCTAGCGAGCATACAGAAAACGCACTTAGCACCACAACCGTACTGAATCAGGTAGACGACGACGGGATGGAACTACCCGTTCCAATTGTAGATAAGACTGCGACCTTAGATTCTATACGGTTAGAACAGGGACTAACAGACGAGAAACGACGACAGACAATAGAATTAATAACAGAGTATAAGGACATATTTTCCGACATTCCTGGTAGGACGGACAGAATCGAGCACTCCATCCTTCTTTCGGACACTAAGCCTATCAAATGCAGGCCGTACTCTATCCCACTTAGCTACAGAGAAAGTCTAAATAAGGAAATTCTGAACTTAGAAGCTAGTGAAATCATTCAAAAATCTACATCAGAGTACTCCTTTCCAATCGTCTTAGTCAAGAAAAAAGACTCCACAATTCGTCTTTGTGTGGACTATAGAAAACTAAACAATGTCACTAAGATCGACGCAGAACCAATTCCTTTCTGCGAAGATCTTATCCTTGATATGTCCACCTCCAAAATCTTCTCTAAACTAGATCTTACTAAGGGATATTGGCAGGTCCCAATGCAGAGTCAATCCATCCATCCTACTGCATTCTCAACACCTTTAGGTCTTTACGAGTGGCGGTTTCTTCCTTTCGGACTTCGTAACGCTCCTGCCACTTTCGTACGCTTAACTAGAGATTTACTACATGGAGTGACGAATACTGTGACATATATAGATGATATTTGTGTCCATACAGAGGACTGGACAACACACTTACTGAAACTCAGACATGTCTTCGATAGGTTGCGACTCTTCGGTCTCACGGTCAAACCGAGCAAAGTTGAATTGGGCCTACAAGAAATTGATTTTTTGGGTCATGTCATTTCACATGGAAAACTAAAAACTGACAATAGAATTATTACGAAAATTATGAACCTGACCATGCCAACAACAAAAAAGCAGGTCAGGAGTCTTTTGGGTTTAGTAAATTATTATAGTAAGTTCATACCGAACTTAGCTGAAATTACAAGTGTATTTTCCAATGTTTTAAAAGCATCAGTGAAATTAGTTGTCAAAGATGCATTATTAATTTCTGCATTGTCAAAATTGAAAATCCTATTTAGTAATGTGCCAATCCTCCGTTTGCCTAATCCGAGGCTTGTTTATTATCTTAGGACAGATGCCAGCAGGATTTCCATCGCTGCAGTACTAGGCCAGTTTTATGATGCAATCTTCCATCCCATTTGCTACGTGAGCCGCAAGATCACACCTGCTGAGTCCAGATATTCCATATCAGAGTTGGAAGCCCTAAGCGTCATCTATTCGGTGGGGAAGTTGCATCGATTTCTAGCGGGTAATCACTTCGTAGTCCGGACCGATAATTCCCCTATCACGGTCATACAAAGTGGGGTGCATCGCAACGACCGCATCTACAGGTGGTCACTAATATTACAGAATTATACTTTTAGTATAGAGCATATTAAGGGTAGGGATAACATTCTTGCTGATACCCTTAGTCGACCATCTGAGATAGAAATACCTGATATTACACATGAAAAGGTAGTGTAGGAAATGTTAATTTAGTACACTTAATTTATCCTATGTAAAATATCCTATGTATTACATAGACATCACGATCAGGACTGTGTACTAAGAACAGTGAACTACCATGTGTTCGTAGTCAGAGAATAAGAACTGTGCTCCAAGAACAAGTTGATCACCGAGTGTACATAGACAGCTCGTTACTTACTATGCTCCATTTGTGTTCCGATGAGTCACCTATGTTAAAGTGCAAGAACAGTGTCAGAACAATGCATAAAGAACAGACACGAATATACTCGTCTACGACACCAGCGGACTCTGCGAGTGGAAGAAGACCCATAAGACACAAGTATGACTGTGTAGTGTATTTAAGATACCCAGGACAATTGTGTATATATAAACTATGCCAAAGAAAGCAATTTCAGTACGTTATGGCAACCACTAACCTGAGGTAAATAAATACCATGTATATATATTTAGTAATGTGATATGTATTATAACGTTTTTAATATAGTGATAAATTATAGTTAGATTAGTTACTTTAATATAGATTTAGATTAGATTTAGGGAATATAATAGATTTTTGTTTTTGTAGCTTAGATAAATCATTAATTTACCCACTTAATTAGCATAAAAGCAGATTAGGATAGGACTATAAATTTATTAACAGCTCATTAAACTCTAGGATAAAAAGATTAGATAGCATCAGCACCATTTAGTTTAGATAACAACAACACCATTTAGTTTAGATAGGAACAGTACCATTTATTTCAGTTCATTTCACTTGATTTCATTCCACCTTGATGAACATTTTAACAACCTCATCATTTAGAATTAAAATTAGTTTATATATTATAGGATAAAGTGGTATAGGATAAAAGGATTGTACATTTAACATACATCATTTACACCAGATATAGTAAAAATATCAATCATATTTCTTTTCATGGAAACATTAAAACTTTATTTATAATTTTGTTACATTTTACATTTCCCATTTCAGAAAGGTACATAACTCATCTCACATCATTTTTATTTTTTTAAAAATAGTTAGATTACTTCCCTTAAATTAGATTAATTGTGTACAACAAATTAGGATATAAAGATTTATAGAAGTAATAGTAGTATTTCAGAAGAATATAGTGTTTAATATCATCAGGGTACAAAATATCAACCCTATTTCATCCATGTAAATATGTTGTAAATACATGACTCGTGCAGTAAGTTACGCACAGTCATGAAGCTCAAACTGAGCCAAATGTGTACAGTGTCACTTCAAGATGTTTAAAATATTAGAATGAAAGATGTGTGACAAAAATGTGAAAATGAGAAAATAGGAGGATGAAAGATGTTTGACAGAAGTGCGAAAGTGAGAGAAAAAGGAAAATATACAAGAGAGAGTGAGGACGACTAGCGGATTTTTTCTGCCGCTCAACGCGACTTTTTATTATTTGTCTGAGTCAAGCGTGTGCTTTCAATGTTGAAATGTGCCGTCTTCAATGTGTTACATGTAGTTTAGTGTAGACCTTAGAAAAGTATTTTAAGTCTCATAAGACGGGAACGTAGTCACGAATTAGTGTGATACACTTGTTTGTGGCCACATTTAACCGAATTATGGCACTTGAAAACTATCTTACTTACATATTATAGACAGACACACAGTTTAGAAGGTAAAGTATATCATTAGGTAGATCCAAACACGCAAACAACCAGAAAAACAAACATATAAATAACATACAGTTTTTTAGAACAAAGGGAGATAACTCCGGGTCAGGGGACACAATAGACAACGAAACACTAACTTAACAGTGGAAGATAACTTTACACGCGGAAGCGGGATAGGTAAAGCCTGTCGCACACAACTTGTGCAAGGGTTGTTTAATATTATATGGGGGACATGAAGCAATTCATGTGTTGGCCCTAAGAAAGTCAACTTTGTATGGGTAGTGAGTTAATTTGCTATTTGAGGGCAGGTCTTATAAGACAATGGTCCGGTTCAGACAAACCTCTAATTAATATAATATTGCGATTGAGAAGAGGGCTCACGCCAACCAGACAAGTTTGTGGCGATCACCAGTAGCCAAGTAAAGTGGGACTACATTGTGACAATAGTCAGTAGAAGTCTATTGAGTTACCCAGAACCAAGTTAGTCTTTGACAAAAATTAGAGACACAAATTTTTTAGAAACCTCTTGCGTCACAACCATGAGTCAAAGTTTGTAACGCAACACAGGAGGGGAGGGTGTGTGTCAAAGACTCAGGGAAGACCACCCTGAATGAGTGGTCTACCTCAAGTAGATGAGAGGTAACCCAGTGCCCCTACATGAGGGCAGGGTAGGTGTAGGTGGTAAATAGGAAGGGGAACTATCAAACAGTTCTCTCATGAGACACGGAGGTGTCAACCAGAGAGTAAGCACTCTGGTCACGGCGTAATCACGCCAGCGTGACAGATACGGAGAGCTGGACTCAAGAGAGATCACGACTCCAAGCGTGCTGAGTGATGCAGCACGCGGAAGCCGAAGTACGCACAAGGTCACTCCGCGTGCCGTGTAGTCAGCACGCGGAGATTTCCTCAGACAGGGGACAGACTTTGTAGTGAGCGCATCGCTTAGAGTCGATGCGTATTCTTTAGCCAGTAGAGAGAATTAGCAATAGGGTTAGGAACGACTAGTGATAGGCAATTCTGTGGTGTATTCATGTGTGATTTATTAGCGACCGTTTTTGTGCATTGATGTAATGTAAAGAGCCTGTGGCAATAAAATGTATAATCAATACCTCTCGTACGACTGACAAATCTTTTGTGTGGTGCGAGAGAAGTTATCCCGTAATGCCTGAAGCATCGGTTGCTGACAGTGGGCAAACATTTGCAGCAAGAATTGGCCTTACCAGCCACAGTCGCCACCGCCATGGATCGTAGTTATTGCCAAATGACATTTATTAAGCCTTTTTGAAGCACAATGTACCAAACTATCGTCTGTCAAGACGGAAAGGTGCCAATGAGATTTGTAGATACAAGAGTAGACATTCACAGATAGATATGTAGATACAAGAGTAGACATTCACATATAGATATGTAGATACACGGGTAGACATTCACATATAGATATGTAGATACACGGGTAGACATTCACACGTAGATATGTAGATACACGGGTAGACATTCACTGACTGACCACCATTTAACCCTGAACCCCGGCTTTAAACACGTGACAGTTCCAACACGTGACAGTTCCAACACGTGACATGTCCATAGTAGGTGTCTACTACTGGGACGGTTTCTCCCCTGTATATACACATCACTGGATATACCGAGAGAAGACATGTTTGGAGACACACCTACCGGCCGCAGTACGGTAATATCCACAGGCACAACCTTGGCTCGGGAAAACGGGTTATCCGAGAATCCCTCTTGGACTTGATTCTGGTTGTCATAGTAACCGTTCATAATGTTCAGAAAATTCACAGTAGACCTGGAATAACCTGGTAGTTGAAGGTGATTCTCAGATGAACAGGCAGTTTCATGATCAAGATCATTCATTATATGTAGCTGACGAAAATAGAAACCACATGATAGTTGCTCAAATTACCTGCCTGCTGTGCTGACACGGCCATGAGCACAGGCGGGCGGGGGTTCAAACCCCCCCCCACCCTCGGGCTCATCGCTTGCCAAAGTGAGGGTAAGATTAGGTGCCTACTCCTCCCTGCTCTCACGCCTACAACATGTGACGGCGTTGTCACCTCAAAGATACACAGCATGGCGATGACAAATCAAAGATACACAGCATGGCGATGTCACATCAAAGATACACAGCAATGCGCTGTCACGTCAAAGCTTTACATCAATGCACTGTCACGTCACAGATACACAGCAATGCGCTGTCACGTCAGAGATACACACACGACACTGTCACGTCACAGACTCACAGCATGGCGCTATCACGTCAGAGCTAGACAGCGTGACACTTATTTGTCCGAATGTGTGTCGGACTATGTGTCTGTCTGTGTGTGTATGTGTATGTGTCTGTGTGTCTGTGTGTGTATGTCTGTGTGTCTGTGAGTCTAAGGCTGTATGTATGCCTGTGTGTCTGTTTGTATGCATGTTTGTTTTTATGCCTGTGTGTCTATCTGTGTGTCTGTTTGCGTGTCTGTGTGATATATCTATCATCATCACCACAGTACTTCAGTGATGCCTGAGATTTACATAACATTTTGCACAAATCTGCTACCATACGAAAAGTTGTAATGACAAACAACCTGATTTCATCAGCGCTAGTTTTAACTTCAAGTGACAAGCGTCTGGGATTGCATATTCTAGAACCTGTCAACAATTTTAGGACATGCGTGGCGTCGTAACGGAGAGATGTAATTGATTGTCTCTACTTAGCTTAGTGTCTGAACATCGGAGCCCGCCTGGCAAAAAATCTGATATCGAGTAGTTTACCATTAGACTTTAGGGAGACACGACGTCTAGTATGTTTCGGTTGGAATTATAATGTCCTGTGTGTTCTCGGTTAGGAGGTAAGCTCACCTATTAACAACATATTATTTCGATGACTGATAACTTAAAGTAAAGGTAACATGTTGACGTTATATAAAATGGTGAGATCGTGAAATCATCGTTTCACTGAGAAAATATAAACTGATTAGCTCGCTTTCTGAGAATTTGATTCTGCAGATAGAAAATGCTATTCCACTAATGATTTCATCATGCTTAAGTTCCATCTCCTATTAATGATATTTCTATATGCTATGTGAATGCATATCATGAGCATTCTTCCTTATGCTGTAGAAATTTTCACTATAAATGCAAATCATGAGCATTCTTCCTTATACTGTAGAAATTGTTCTTGATAAATGCACATCATGAATATTCTTCCTTATGCTATGGAAATGTTCTTAACAATCTGTGTCTTAAAATTATTGTGCACAGAATAAGTGATTCTCCAATATTCACATCTTTCGTGAATATGTTATGAGAATGGGAAGAGTGAATGCCATATTCTTTTTTTTTTTGGAGATTATTGATCATATTGGAAGGAAATATAGACACATGTTGCATAATTTTTGCAGGACGTTGCCAGCATTGTACATTGATGTTGATGACATAGCGGCTTTTGCGTTCAGTGATCTGTCAAGTTGCTTTCTCAACGATTATCTTGTACCTCCAAGAATGAGCGACCTAGTGAGGTTCGCTAATAAATTCAGTGCGTCTATAACCATTGAAACACGTCCTTAACTAGAGCTTAAACAGAGACAGGCTGGAGGGGGGGGGGGGGAAAATATTACGTTCATATGTTCGAATCTTAGTTGATGTAAAGATAGATGATGGGGGAGGGGGGCTGCTTGGTCTCGAGGTATTGTGTCCGCCTCGAGTGCTGGAGGTCAACCGACCCCCATTCGCATCCCTAAGGGGGTTGAATTGGGGTTCTAAACGCCCCAGCAAGAGAGGCTCGCCTCGGTACTATCATTCTGATTCGATATATTACTCATAGCCAGACCTCCGCTCAGCACGGCGGGGACCAACGAATTAGACACCTCCCTCATACCTAAAAATGGAGGGTTGTAAGCGGTCCAAGCTTGGCGTGCGCTGCGGCTACCCCCACAGCGGTAGTAGCTTTTGCTTTCGACACACCGCGGAAATATTGTATGGCGTGTTGATAGATGAGTGCTGTGAAAGGGGGTGCCCGCGATGCGTCTCAAAGAGGTTACGGAAAAATGTTCCGGCGTCTTGAAGAAGAAACAGGCGTTAAGGTGATCTATGGCCAAGGGTTGGAACGAGCCCCGCCGCATATCCGACAGAGCCTAGAGAGGGCGCGAAACAACCTACCGACGAATTAGGCACACACCCTCCCTCGTGTATATCGAGATGGATACCCAAGGCTGTTAACTATAGCGTAATTTCGGGCAGGGCAACAGCGGGCAACCAAATTTTGTTATAGGGGGGCGACTATACCGCGACACACAATTAGAGCGGTACCAATCAGCCATATCAAGATGGGCACCGCTACAAACATGCGAATACGAACGGGAGCACTCGGCGAGCGGGCACGCTCTCTCGCCGAGCACCACCAACACACATTGCAACAGCCAGGACCCCCTCCCAGAAATAATGGGGGGCGCCGGGCAGCGCGTCGAATTAGAGGTTGACTTATTGGGCACATACAGATGGAGACCTATGGATGTGAGTGGCCGAAGCTCGACACAGACTTCATTGCGGCCGGCCATGCATCGACCTTTATTTTTCTCGGCACGATGAGCAGGCAAAGCGGGGCGAGGTGATAGAAGAGTGCATATTCTGTGAGAGGGGTGTTAGGAAACCATATGAGATGTGTGAGCGTTGCACACTAGACGCCCTTCATAAGATGTTTCGGAAGTTTGAAAAGACGACCGGCATCAAGCTGCTACTCTATAAAGGGATGAAGCTAAGTCCTCAATATGAACCAAAGGGCCGCCCACCATACCAACGATGAATAGGTGTAGTAGGTGCATAATGGGGCATACGCAAGCGCATGCACGCATGCAAGCACACACACACGCACGCACACACGCACGCATACACACACTGAGCGTAGCGCAAATTTCATCAGGGCTACCCCCAGTGGGAGCAACCCAAACCGTGGGTAGCCTCTACCGGCCCCGACAAGGATGAGACAAAGTAAACTTGACCACCCTGACCACCCAGTGTG
The DNA here is from genome assembly GCA_963921405.1 of Cepaea hortensis. Taxonomy (NCBI): domain Eukaryota; kingdom Metazoa; phylum Mollusca; class Gastropoda; order Stylommatophora; family Helicidae; genus Cepaea; species Cepaea hortensis. Next base: position 3,689,719 of record OY992884.1, read on the forward strand.
AGAACCGTCTCAAGCTTTATACTTCCGCATTCCCCGCATGCCGAAGTCACAAACTTGTGACTTAGGAATGTGGAAGTCTTTTTCACTAGCTTTCAGAAAAGCATCTCTCCCACCAACTAAATACAATCGCCACATCTCCCCCTTTGCAACTATCCCGCCAACTAAACACACTCCCGCACACACGCGCGTTGACAGGAAGAAACCACTTGAGATGCCAAGTGTCTTACAACCGTATAGCCTACATTAGTGAAAGGAACTGTTGTGTAAAGTGCGGCTTCGCATAACAGAATTATAATACATACAGGACGTTGTGGTGATTAGACTTCATCAGCAAAAACATAACAGATAACATTCACAACAGGGGGAGAGAAAAAATGTTCATACATACCTCAGAATTTTACATCTGAGGAGTATATCCTTCTGCACATTACTGAAATCCAGTGTCGTATCATTCAGTCGAGTAAGGGGGCGGCCCCAGATTGTCCTGATCGCGTATACAGGTTATTTCGACCCTATAGCTTTTACGAACTCTGCCCGCGCCTGGTCTCTCCCTTTCAGAATGAGAGATTTTTTTGTCTCTTCGTCCAGATCTCCCGGCGCCTTGCTCCGAATATCTTTTTTCAACTGGTGAAATTTATTTTCTTCAGCTGTAATTATTTTGTACTCCATGTCTGTAATTTATCCCATCATCCAAAGCCTTTGAAACAAGGTCGGTTATACTGGAAAGCTTAGCCGTCGCCAGAGTGCAAATTTCATCGTGTTTCTTAGCTTTCGATGTTAGTTTGCGGGACGCTAGCTTGCTCCCAGCGGACATGATTCCACAAGCTAGGGCAGCTATCTCGAGCCCGACAACTATAGGGGCAGCGATATTGGTGGTAAGAAGCCCAACACCCCCCACACCCATACCAAGGCTAGCCGCCAGCATCACGCTGTCCACAGCGTCTAATGCATTTACGGCACGCCGATATTTTTTATACAGTGCAGCCCGTTTGTCCCTTTCATCTTCCAGAGACTTCCGAAGACGGGTGTCAGAGTCTAACAGGGGACAGCGATGCAGGGACATCGTTACGACTGCCAGGCGACTTAGCTCCCAGTAAGGGATGCAACAACTTCGTTGCGCCGCCAGGCGAATAGGAGTTACCGGCCTGCGAGATCGCTGGCTGACCAGCGGTCAGGCCGCCAACGCAAGACGCACGCCTGCCACGTGACGCCATGTCAGGCAGGAGGCAAGTTGCGAACCAGGTCCAGACAGCTCTGGGGACACGGTACAGGACGGACGTGTGATTGAGAGAAAGGCGTTATATGGTTTCTGTATTGAAAGGCGAGTGTCTGGACATCTTGCGAGTCAGACTTGTGAACTGTATTGTGGATGTAAGTTGTAAAGTATCCATTATATATTGTTGTGATCATCATTCTGTATTTGATATGTTAATAAATCCATTGAATGGTGTATCGTTGAGTCTTACGTCAAATCACGTTGTATTTGTACTGTCTCACACTTGTTAGGAAAGCGAGCCAAGTTTAAGACTCTGACATGTGTGAACGTGGGTAGCTCGTCCTTGTTAAACGTGGGTAGCTCGTCCTTGTTAAACGTGGAGGGCTCGTCCCACTTTAATTTAGTTAGATTTAAACCTAAATGTGATCATGGAAGGCTCATTTTGATTGTTACTACATTATTTAAACATGTGTAAGACCATTTGTAAACGTACAATGCATACATTTTGTTTGATCCTGTAAGCGTGTAAAACATTTGTGATTTGTGAAACTTGTCACCGTTTTGACCTTGTCGACATTGTGATCTTGTCGCCATTTTGACCTTGTCGCCATCTTGTAAACTTGATGTCTATGTCCTTACTGAATGTCATCTTGATGTAAGTGATGTGTCATCAATGTTGTAGAGTGTTAAGATACTTGTAGATTGTCTTTGTGCATTGAGTTTGTGGAACGCGAAAAGTGTTTGGAAAGAAAGTAACGTGTATTGTAAAAAAAACTGTTGACGGACAAACTTACGACATACAATTACACTCAACGCCATACAAACCTAATCAACACTTAGTGACAAGCAGGCACACACCAACAAATAGACGCTAATTTATCTTCTTCCAAAATAAAAGCAGGTTTTTCCGTACCATCCGAAACCTTGCCGTAGAGGTCAGTTGTAGTCTGAAGTAGCGACCCTACATTTCCTAGCCCGATTTTCAACCGTTCTTCACCGCATCCAAGGCACTTGAGTATAATTTTTTTTCTTTTCGTATACTTTAAAAATGGAATTTTAGGCACATATCGTCCATATAAACAAATTGTAAATTGTTGATTACTAACCACTTATTACATATTGTGTGTGGCTGGTATTTCATTGACATTTTTCCATCATGTCTTCATTATTTGATTTCATTGATATGGGCATAAAGTTACAGTTACATGGTGATGAACTAACACAGTGGAGTGAGCAGAAGTACGCTGAATACCTACGAGTTCAGGAAAAAGCGAATGAACGGGAAGAAAGAGCAGCTGAAAAAGCTGCCAAGCAAGTAGAGGCAGAAACAGCCTAAAAGCAAGCAGAAGCAGAACTGGCTGCAAAGACAAAGCAAGCTGAGATAGATAGTGAGCTGAAGAAGGCAGAAATAGCAGCTCAGAGTAAGAGAGAAGAACTGGAGTTACAGATGAAGATAAAACAACTTGACACTGAGACTGCCATTAACAAAGAGTCTAAGAAATCTGAAAGACTGGAGAAAGAAAACCAGTATAAGAAATATCAAGGTATTGTACGTAATTATACCTCGGGTGACTGCATTGCAGCCTTTACCCAAAATTTTGAAACTTTAATGGAACATTATCAAGTTCCACTGTCTGAATGGAATATTGTGTACATGAGGAGTTTGTCAGGGGAACCTCTTAAAGTTATTGAAACCATCCCCAAAGACCTCAGAAAAGATTACCATTATCTGAAATCCAAGATTATGGCACATTTTATGTTAGATGAGGCAGGTTACAGAGAACAATTCAGTAAATTGAGCCCAAAACCGACTCAAACGTTCTCTGACTACCTCTGCTTAGTTCGAGATATTTTCACCAAATGGACGTCAGCAGCCAAAATTGAAAAAAGTTATCAGAGATTGGAAGATCTAATCATTAGAGACAAAATTGTATCATCTATTCCTTCAGCCTTTGCTAAATTTTTGTTAGAGAATGAATGCTCTAGTGTGGATGAGATTGAAAGACGTGGGTCGGCTTACTACACAGCCAACAAACATTGCTTTGCTACTGAAGATACTAACATTAACTTTGTAGCAGCGGCTAATTATGACAAACAACCCTATAGTAGGCAGAAACCTCATAGGCCTACCTCTGAGAAATTTAATCATTGCATTTATTGTAAATATTCACATCATCAGGGTGAAATGTGCGATCAGAACCCAGGGTACCATACTTACTTATTAAACATGGTAAACAGACAAGACAAGGAACGTAAATCCTTTAAAAACTCACGAAAATGTTTCCTCTGCAAGGCATGGGGACACCATCGGAAAGATTGTAAAGGCAGGCATATGACCAACAAAGCAAATGCCGCCTTGTTTGATAGTTCGTCTTCTGATGAAGAAGAGCCAGAGAAACATCCTGTGAACTCAGCACAGGCTTTTGACCTATTCAACGCAAACAAATGCTCTGTTTGTAACACCTTCTATGAAGATGGTATTTTAACATGCGGTCATGCCATCCCTATTGCCAATGAAGAAGCTAATTTGGTAGTAGACTCAAAAGGCAGAATAAACATCCATCACGGATATGTAAATGGCAAATCTGCTACAGTCCTTCGCGACACGGGGAGTTCACTCATTGGCCTGAAGAGAACGTTCATAATGCCTACAGACTATACAGGCAGGCACGTAACATGTAGAACATTCTCAGGCAATATTGAGAAATACCCATTAGCATGGGCATATATTGAAACACCTTTCCTCACTGGGAAAGTAAAGTGCACTGCACTAACCAGTCCAGTTTGTGATATAATTATTGGTAATTTACCTGAGGTAAATGATAAACCTCATGACATAACATCTGTATGTATTGATGATACCATAACATCACCATCAAATGTCATCATTGAAAATGTCACACCACCTATTGATTATAAAGTAGCTAATGTAGCACTAAGTTCTCATGACATCATTGAAACTGTTGTTCCATCATCATCTGACATCATTGAGTGTGTGAACGCAGTAACGAGAGCTACTGCTAGAGTGCAAGATGAAATAAATCAAACTGAGGCGATACAATTGCTCAGCCCAGTTTCACTACCTACTAACACCATGAAAGAAGCATTTGTAACAGCCCAAAAAGCTGATCCTTCATTGTCAAAATACTTTGACCTGATCGGCCGAAAGCCAAAAGTAACCAAGAATGCAAAATGGCATTTTGCTATGAAAAATGATATACTCACCAGGTATTACACCAGAGGTGACAATACCACAGAGCAAACTGTTTTGCCAACTAATTATCGCAAGCAAGCCTTACATCTTGCACACGATATACCTCTTGCAGGACATATGGCATACGTTAAGACCAGATCAAGGTTATTGACACAATTCCACTGGCCAAAATTTTGCAATGACATTAAAGAATATTGCAGAAGTTGTGACACCTGCCAGAAACTGGTTAAAAAAGGTAAACACCCACAGACAAAGTTACAAGTTACCGACTTAGCCAGTCGACCTTTTGAAAAGTTATCGGTTGACATAGTGGGCCCTCTTAGTCATACAACAACTAGAGGGAATAAATTTATTCTAACTGTTATTGATACATGTAGTCGCTGGCCAGAAGCTATTCCGTTAAAGAACATAACTGCCAATGACATAATGGAAGTGTTCTTCCATATTTTTTCTAGGATAGGTTTTCCAGATACTATCCAATCTGATAGAGGCACTCAGTTTATTGCCGCATCCACCCAAGCTTTCACCAAAATGTTGGGAGTGAAGCAGTGTTTCAATTCACCCTACCATCCTCACAGTAGCGGAGTAATAGAGAAGTTTAATGGGGATCTTAAGCACATGCTTGCAAAAGTAACGCAAGAACATCCCAACAACTGGGATGTATATCTACCAGCTATTCTTTTTGCTTATCGCGAGGTACCACATGCTAGCACCGGTTTCTCTCCTTTTGAACTCATCTATGGTGCCAAACCACGTGGCCCATTAACCATTTACCACCAAATGTTAACTGACTCTACACCAGTACTTAAACCCATATCATCATACTTATATGTGACATCATTGCGTGAAAGAATCATCAAATCATGTACGATTGCAAAGAATGCACTAAAATTATCTGGTGCTACTTATAGACAGTATGCTGACAAAGGTAACAGGACAATAACATTGACACCTGGACAGGACATTCTTCTGCTACTACCTAGTGACAGACACCTACTGACTGATTCTTGGCAGGGACCTTTTAAAGTGATGAGACAGATTTCACCTGTAGACTACGAAATCCTTATAAAAGACAAACACAAAATATTTCACATAAATATGCTAAGACCATACCACAACAGAGACAACGAACAGGACGATACGACAGCTTGTACAGTGATAATAGATCACGAAGACGACGATGCTAGTGACGAAATTCCAACACCTGCATTAGACACGACAAACTGCTTGAAGGAGATCAAAATCAACCCAAAGTTAACTCAAGCAGAGACAGACAGGTGCAAACAACTTATACAACAGTACAACACCATCTTTTCCAACAACCCAGGACAAACAGAATTAGTACAGCATCACATCACACTCACATCAAACACACCCATTAGATGCAGACCATACACCATCCCATTACATTACAAAGAGCATTTACATCTAGAAATCATCAACTTAGAGAAAAATAACATCATAAGACGATCCCAATCAGACTACCCATCTCCCATGGTCATAGTACGCAAAAAGGACAATACAATAAGACTTTGCATCGACTACCGAAAACTGAATAAAATAACTGTTCTAGATCTTGAGCCAATGGCAAACACTGACGATCTTTTGACAGAACTGACAGACGCTAGGTTCTTTACGACGATAGACACGACGAAAGGTTATTGGCAGATTGCTGTAGACGAACAGAGCAGACATCTGACAGCATTTGCCACACCTTGGGGACTGTACGAATGGTGCAAACTTCCATTTGGGCTTGTTAACGCCCCAGCCACATTTGTACGGATGACACGACTACTTCTAGTAGACATTCCTAACATAATCTGCTATATCGACGACATATGTATTCACACAGAGACAATGACTGAGCACATTAAGACTTTAGACCAGACTTTTGAACGGATCAGACAGCACGGACTGACAGTGAAGCCTGCAAAAGTAGACATAGCCTACCAGGAAATAACATTCTTGGGTTACAAAATATCCAATGGCTTTGTCACGACAGACGATAAAATTGTGTCCAAGATACTAAAACTCTCACTTCCGACTACTAAAAAACAAGTCAGAAGTTTGTTGGGCTTAATAAATTACTACCGGCAGTTTATTCCTGATTTTTCTGAACTGACCGAGGTATTTACTAATCTACTAACAAAAGATAAACCAGAGAAAATTGTACACGATCAATGCCTAAAAATTGCATTTCATAAAGTTCTATCATGTTTTTCTGATAAGAATGAACGCAATCTTATCCTTAAATTGCCCGATATCCGTTTACCTTTCAGATTACGCACAGATGCTAGCTCCGTGGCGATTGGAGCAGTCCTGTTGCAGGAGTATAACAACATTCTCCACCCCGTTTATTTTGTATCCAGGAAGCTGAAGGCCCGAGAGCGGGCATGGTCCATTCCTCAATTGGAAGCCCTAGCTTTAGTAGTAGGTATTACAAAATTGTCTAGATTTCTTCTAGGACGCCATTTCATCGTAGAATCGGACAGCAGCCCCTTACGATGGATGAATTCAGGAGTGCCGTCGAACCATATGGTAGCGCGTTGGTCTTTGAAACTCCAAGATTATAGCTTTGAGGTTCGACACATCCCAGGCAAAACCAATTCAATTGCCGACCTTTTGTCACGTTGCCCGACCGACCCAGTGAGCACCAATGTCTGAGTGCAGTATGTAGAAATACACTCAGACCGACACAGCCATTTAGCAGTGAATAGTGGTTTTTCATTCACAAAAAGCTGTGTAATGTCTACAATATTGTGATAGGGATTACTCCCATTATATATAGTGTTCTTATTTTACTAGTTCATGTAATGATTGTCGTGTATAAATGTGCAGTATGTGGTAGAAAGCGAACTATATTAATTGTAGATAATACGTACAAGAACAGTGTCACATTCGCACTTACCTGAAGCGAATTATCCAACTTCACAGTGACAACTTCGTGTGGAATCTTCCAGGAACATTTTAATTACGAGTGTGAAAGTAAAAACTGAACAGTGACGACTTTTCTACACCTTTGCAGTGAACCGAAATCTTTAATGTTCGACTGAAACATCTAACACATGAACATTCGATCCTAATCCAGAAGATTGTGTAGCAACATCTAACACGAACTTTGAGAACATTGTACCTTCCTTAAACTACATCAAACCGGAACAGGTGTGTTCTACAAGCTTTACCATCAGCTGATTTTAGTGTTCGTGTGTACTTCCGGATGAATTAGAAATTTAGAACAAAAATAGCAGACAACATATAAAAGAAGAAAAAGTTTTGACGATTCTAAAATGTTTAGGATTCTATAAAATTGAATACACGAATTGTGTGTTTATTTATTTCTCTAATGTAATCTTAGAATCATATCTTGATTAACGTATTCATATTACCGACTTTTTCTCGTTAATATGAAGAAACGTCAAGCAATGACACTAAGAAATTAAATAGTTATTGTAAATTATTGTGTGTCACTAATGTTAAAATTACTTCCCTTTCATTTATTGTTATTACATTTTCACACAAAGGGCCATAATTTGAAATGTATATGCTAATGTGTTGTGTGTAATATAACATGTTGTTGTTAAAGTGTTGACACCACAGGCAGGCATCTACTGGGCATGGCAGAGTGTTGCCAACATTGTATGCCAACACAAGAACTCCTGGCCAAGTAGGGACAGGGTTGGAGTGTTTTATACGACTTATATAAAGCCGTATTTCAGTCTGGCTAGATGGTTTTTGTTCCAAGAACCATATTATTCTTTTTTTTCAAATTGCTGCGAGGTAGATGCGTGAAGCTGGTACTACTGATCTGACTGGGTGATAATACAATTGAGGTAACCAGCCATCGAGAGGGTGAAGCCTGATATGTGTTAAACATGAAGCACCACATGTCTTTGTACCCAACTCCCAGTGCTTATATATTTCTATGCCATGTGTGTATGTTGATAACGTTGTGTATAACAATAGAAAGGTAGACTCTGACAAGGGTATACTATTAACCCAACAGGTACAGACATTATACATGAAAGACGACATCTTTCATGGATTTTACCGGGGGAGCGTGTCAGAGTCTAACAGGGGACAGCGATGCAGGGACATCGTTACGACTGCCAGGCGACTTAGCTCCCAGTAAGGGATGCAACAACTTCGTTGCGCCGCCAGGCGAATAGGAGTTACCGGCCTGCGAGATCGCTGGCTGACCAGCGGTCAGACCGCCAACGCAAGACGCACGCCTGCCACGTGACGCCACGTCAGGCAGGAGGCAAGTTGCAAACCAGGTCCAGACAGCTCTGGGGACACGGTACAGGACGGACGTGTGATTGAGAGAAAGGCGTTGTATGGTTTCTGTATTGAAAGGCGAGTGTCTGGACATCTTGCGAGTCAGACTTGTGAACTGTATTGTGGATGTAAGTTGTAAAGTATCCATTATATATTGTTGTGATCATCATTCTGTATTTGATATGTTAATAAATCCATTGAATGGTGTATCGTTGAGTCTTACGTCAAATCACGTTGTATTTGTACTGTCTCACACTTGTTAGGAAAGCGAGCCAAGTTTAAGACTCTGACAACGGGTAATCTCTTGAATGCGATAGGTACCGCCGTCACTAGTATCAAATGAGGGATAGAGCGACATTATTCTTTGCGCGTCAAACCTACTTCTTCAACTGAGATATTAAATGTTCAATGCGAACGGTTCTAATCGGCCCTGTAGTGAACAAAAGCCGGACAAAAGCAGTAACGGTATTAAAAATGATTTCATCCACCGCAACCTCACCGAGCTCTACTAAAATGTCCGTCTCTGTTGCCCGGGCCGCCCACGTCCCGTCGGCCGCAGAAGTGATTACGAGAGCAACATGCCTGGGGAGTGTTGACGCACTCCATTTAATAGAGACCCCAGGAAGGACTGGGACAACCTCAGTCTGCGCCGCAGTCCCAATAGCTAACTCGAGATAGACGGTTGACTCCTTGGGAGGCTTACCTAGCATATCAAGGTCGGCTTTACACTCTGTAACGGCCTTCAGACAATATTTATTCCCCTGGGCTTTAGCCTCAGTCATCGATACGGCATAGAGAGAGGCGTGGCGCACTGCATTTTCAGAAATGACTGGTAGGTCACAATAGGAGACTTGTTGGGGCGTGTGACTGTCTTGCAGGCCTGATAACTCACAAACGCCTTGCCCATGTTTGTTAACCTGATAAGTATCCCATTGGGCTCGAGGTGAGTATATCCCGTGCGAAGCTCAAGCTGCAGATCCCAGTCATCGTCATCGGGATGGTCTATGGCGGCACGAGCATAGACACCCTGGGGAGTGAGCTGGACGCCATAGATCTTATAGTTATGACCCGGCTCCCGCCACCCAATAGTGTCGGCCAAATCAGCAAAGGTTAGGGTAGAGCATGCTCTCGGGCGATGCCTTCCTGGACCTTCTGAATCAGCCATGTTTGATGTGGAGTTCACAACTTAGACATGCCAGCGGCACAGCTTTGCCTTGTTCATCACGGACCGAAAGTCTAATTTCGCTTAGAGTTCCAGTCTCCAACTTCTTATAGCGAGGCACAGAGAAAATCTCGTGTACCCCATGATTACATTCCACATTTTTAACGGGCACAGTCCTGAGGAGTGTGGAGGGAAGTGAATTATGGCGGTTCTCATATGATGGTAGACCCTCGAGATGAATGTACAACTCCTTATATATGATAAGGTTAGGACCCCCCCCCCCCTCGTAGACAATGTAAACACCTCATTGTACCTACTAGATCTCTCGCCTAAACTGAACCCAATAACTCCACCTAGTCCTTCCCACTGTATGTCCTCCCTATCTTTCATACCGTCGAGACTTATAAGGCCATTTGCGGGGTTAAAAGAAAGAGAGAGCTTCCGTGGCTCAAAGAATTGCTTGTTGAGGGTGCAGACATCATAATACCCGTCGGGGATAATAACATCCTCGCCAAGATATATGAACCTATTATTGCCCAGCTTCTGGGAAATATTAACCCACGCAGGGTAGAACAACAATTCCATGATAGCCACCTCTAAGTCACCGTCGCGATTGTCTAGGACTGGGTTGAGGGGGATGGGTTCCCCATGTTTGACGTTACTAAGTATGAGATACATATTAGCACGGCTAATAATGACCGCTTACGAGTTCAAAAAGGATGCAAAATACCCGGCGGAGCGGCCGTGTCTGATGTGGAGCACACAGCTTAGATAAGCCAGTGGCACGTCGTCACCCTTTTCATCTCGGACAGAAAGTCGTATAGCACCTACCGTTCCAGTTTCCAGCTTTTTATAATGAGGCACAGAGAAAATCTCGTGTCTCCCTTGATTACATTCCTCTTTTTTTTAACGGGTACAGCCCGGAGGAGTGTGGAGGGAAGTGAATTATGACGGTTCTCATATAACGAGAGCCCCTCGAGATGAATGTACAACTCCTTATATATAATAAGGATAGGAAACTTCGACGCGTGGAATATAAACGTTTCATCAGCGAGTATCCTACTTGTATCGCCTGAATCGAACCCAAGAACCCTGCCTACCCCTCCCCACAATATGTCAACCCCCGATTTTATACCACCGAGACTTACAAGGCCATTTACGGGGTTAAGAGAAAGAGAGAGCTTCAGTGGCTCAAAGAATTGCTTGTTGAGAGCACAGACATCATAATAACCGTCGGGGATAGTAAAAACATCCTTACCATATTTGAACCAATTGTTTTTCAGCTTCTCGGAAATGTTAACCCACGCGGGGTAGAACAACAATTCCACGATAGCCACATCTAGGTCACCATCGCGATTGTCTAGCACCGGGTTGAGGGGTATGGACTACCCATGTTGTACATTGCTAAGTGTGAGATATATATTAGCACAGCTAATAATAATGACCGCTTACGAGTTCAATAAAGACGCCAAATACCCGGCGGGTGGGGTATACACGTTTGCGCAAATAAAGGATCTCATGAAGGTGGACATACAGGTCAACCTCCAAAGATTCTTTCAGGAACAGTTCCCCAACGTGTTTGAAAAATACTGGTTGCCATACGTGGAGTCAGACCAGATCGTAAAAGCCTGGTACAGCAATCCGATGGAATTCTGGCAAAACCAACTCAACTTCGCTGTATGGTGTGCCACGGCGGGGTGTGGGGTGTCCGCGCAGGAGCACCTGTCCGACCCTGACCCACTAACGCGAGCCGTCTTCATATTCCATGTCTACTACCAGATTCGTCGAATCCTCAAAGAAATGCGTGTGGCTCTACCACAAGACCAGGGTTGGACCGCCTTTGAAAATCCCTATGATGTAAGAGCCTATCAGCGTATATGCGCGGAATTTGGGATTTCCCAGAATGATAACTGGAGACGGCTTGGGAGGAATAACGGGTTGGGGAGTGTATACATTTACTGGACGAATAGTGGTTACCACGTCCTGAATGACGGCCAAGGTGGTGTATATGACCCAAAGCGACTATCATTCTCACAAAAGACCACAAACGATGTACTACACATAGATTACATCTCACAAGATGATCCTCAAGCTGACTCCACCTGGCGGAGTTTCGTTCTTAACAAGTCACAGGGCTTCACTCACCCTGGCGTTGAGCGAATAAATGACAGCATTCGAACCTATGTGTGGGCCATCTTAGGGGCCCAGGTTCAGACTAGAACACGAATGCTGGGAACTATAACGACGTTTGATGCCCAGAAGCAATTCTTGGTATTAGTAGAAGACGCCATCTCTGCACCCGTCGATCTCGCGGCAGCCATCAAGAGATATCAGGATGTGCTTCAAAACGCGAGCTCAGAAGTTAATTATGTCTTTGGAATGGGGTTGTATATGGCCCCCAGCGACATTGGCCAGATAGCTGGATATAACAACATGATCGTCATCGCAGAGCCAGGCCTAAAGCGTGGCCTGAATACTTTCATTAATACCCCAGACCCTACCGTAAAGCTGTCCAGCATTGCTCAGCCAGCGTAGCCGGCACCGACAGTAGAGCCGCCCAGAAATGCTCAGCCAGCGCAGCCGACCACTAGCATAGCTGATAAGGCAGCCGGGCAGCAGCATCAAAACGAAAAGATAGCACTCATTGCTGGGGGTGTCGCAGTCGGTCTAGTGGCCCTATGGTTAGTTCATTTACTTCACAATTAGCCGCTCTCTGATAGCCAGCAGCAGCAAGCCACCAAGTGCACGCCACAAATGCCCAGAGATTTCCAGCCAGCCATCCCACACCCTTACTCAAGAAGTTAAGGAGCCAGGAGATAATGCCGCCTATGATTCCCGGGAGGGCCGCCGCAGCCTTACCAACTAGCCTGGCTAGAAAGCTCGCTGGGTCTTTCAATTTCTGTCGAATCCATTCCTTAGCCAAGGGGCCAGGTGGCGGGCCAGGTGGTGGGATAGGTGGCGGGCCAGACGGTGGGGTAGGGCCAGGCGGCGGGGTAGGGGGTGCACCACCACCACCACCACCATTAATAATGGCTAGGGTGGTAGTGGAAATTAAGGGGCCGATCGCTGTGAGAATACTCGCTATGGTGATGCCCTGCTCTCGGAACAGAGTCCGCAGCTTCTCGCCTAGTGTGGTGTCTTCATTGACCACCCGATGAATGGTTTCACGGTTCCGGCTGAATTGGGTGCGAAAGTCTTCATGTAACTCAGCGACTTCTATTAAAAGCCTATTCTTTGCTTCTTTAATATCTGCAATCTTTTGCTCTTGAAAGTTCCTACTCTCCTCATTGGGTGCTATCAACATTTTCCGCCGCCGTATGGCGACCTCTTTATCTTGCTTCTCGAGAATAACGAGGTAGTTTGTGAGCTTACCTTTAATCGTTGTCACCGCTTTGTCAAGCGCCATGAGCCCCCGGAGTTCTCTCACTGGAGGTAGGCCTTTCTCCCCCAGGTACTGGTCTACGTGTGAGGTTTCTAAATCCCTCTGCACTTCCGGACTCGACATAGTCCGTTCTAAGATATTGCCAACATTTGAAGCTATTTGTGGGACATCCTAAATATCAACACCCGCTAGAGCTGCTTGTTCCTGTGCCAAAGCACTATCAGTCTGCACGAGGACGGAGACAGACTTTGGGGGTAATTTGTCCTGTGCCAGAGCACAATCAGTCTGCACGAGGATGGTGGCAACCTTTGGTGGTATTTTGTCCACAAACCCCAATACCTCTCTGGTACTCGCTCTGAGGGTATTCTAAGCAAACGGCATGCCAGTATCATACTGTTTAATCCTGTTGTGCCCAACATAGAGCGTATTCCTGCGACCCAACCTAATTTTTGTATAATATATACCAGTTATAGGTTTGATACCCCGCATCGTCTCCACGCTTTTAAAATAGTCATCAATGGCGCTGTTTTCTAACTCCACTTATAAGTTTGGGGGTAGACCCCTCTGTGACTCCTTTGGCCATTCGGAATTAACAATGCGGGGATTATCGACATTAAAATCGTCGTCGATGAAGAATGTCTCGTCCTCGCCCTTTTCATGCCTCCCCTCTTCACCACCAAAATCAGTTAGCTCAATTCTATCCATATTAGATATTGCTACAAAGCAACAACAATAAACAACTAGCCATGTCTTCAAGTGCATATGGTCGTAAGCTTAACCCTTAACGCCGTCTCCGGGAGCCGCTCGGTGTGACAGGATTGCGGCAAACGATAATTGTGACCAACGTAACCAACAATCCTCCTACGATCGGCCCGAAGCAGCAGTTACTAGTTCGTTTTTCCAATCTCGGGGCACACGATGTTATCGTGCCTGGGTCGGTGCGGCTGGCATTCAATGTCGACCTCAGCTCCCCTGATGTCAACCGGTTCGTGGTCCAGAACCTGGGTCGAGCACTGGTTCAAAAGCTGACCGTCAGGCTATCGGGCAATGAAGTCTTCTCTCTTGTGGACAGTGACGTCTACAACGTCTACCTGGATCTTTGGAAGAGCCGATCGGAGCGGGCGAGCGCTGTGTATCAAGGCATCGATACATGCACAGGCATGAATGTGACCAAGGCGCGTGTTGGTGAAGCGGATGCTGTTGTTCTGCCCCCTTCCAATGCGAAGGCCTTCAAAAACAGGTATTACATACCACTGGACTTCGAGCTGCTTGAAACGCATGCGCCCTTCTACCAATCTGCTCTTAGTGATCGGCTGGAGATTGAGTTGATCTTTAACGACGCTTCCCGCGTGTTTCGCGCAACTGGTAAAGATGCCGGCAACTCCTCATATTCCCTAGAAACCATCTGTCTCGAGTACGAAGTAGTCACTGAACCCACGTTGGCCCGGCTAATTCGTAGCATGTATGATAGCCGTATGGTGGTGTTATACGAGCGGGTCCTACGACATAGACGGATCCCTCATAAAAAGGAGGACTCGATATGGAACACCAATCTGAACACGCCCTGTAAGTCTTTGAAAGGCATTCTCCTATTATGGGAAGATCCTGCCAACCAAAAGGATTTTGCACGCTAACCAGAGTTGTTTTACAACCCGCAGATCACCAAAGTTGAAGTCATCGTAGAAGAACAAGCCAATCAGTTATTTTCGCACGGCTTAGCACCATACCAGCTCTGGGACGAAGCCAGGAAATTCTTTGCCGGTGGCCTCAAAAGGCACCCTGAGACAAGCGCAGTCGCCAAAGAGCTAGGATTGTTCGATGTCAGTCTAGGCCAGTACTTGACGACAAAATTCTGCTTGTGGCTGGACTTCCTGACCTCCGACAATGACCATCTTCACGGCAGCGGCCGGCGTGTAGAGAAAGGCTCTGAGGGTATCACTCTCCAGATAACGAAAGAGGCTGAACAGGCGGGGCCACTGTTCTGCTACGTTTATTTGGTTATGGACGGACAGCTGAACATCTACACCGGAAGATTTGTTTATTAATGGAGTTCCCACTTAAGCCACACTCGGTCATCATCACGGGCCCCACATCGTGTGGTAAAACAGAATTCATTCTCGACCTTCTGGAAGGCCCGTACAGTGGTGTTTTCGAGCATATTGTCATTGCTTGCCCTTCGGTACGATACAATGAAACATACCGTGCCCGGCCGTGGGTGTGGTCAGATCCCGAGGTCTTCATATTTGACCTCGGTGATCGGCTGCTCAAATGGCTAAAGGCCTTCTATAAAATGTTTCAGGGGACGCCGACGTTATACATCATTGATGACTGCAGCGCAGAGGACGCTATCGCGCAGAAGCGGACTATGTTGACTTATCTAGCCTTTAGCGGGCGACATGCCCAGCAAAGTCTGTTTGTTCAAACTCAGAAGTACAACGCCGTTGCGAAAGGCCTCAGGGCGCAGACACAATGGGTGGCGCTCTTCCATTCCAAGGATAAGGATAGCTTTGAAGACTGCCTGGACGAGAACTACGTCATCCACTCTCGGGAAGAACGTGATGGGGTGCGAAAGCAACTCGAAGCTAATGAGTTCTCAAAGATGGTACTGAGGACCAAGTTCCCATTTTCTTATAAAGTGCTCAAAGCTGGTGAGGTTTGTTAGATACTAAGCATATGTTAAGCATCAGCTAAGTATATGTTAAGCATCAGCTAAGCATGTATGAAGCAGTGCTTTGTTACTCCGTAACAGCCTTAGTTGTATTACAACTGATATGCACATGTTGTGTGCTTGGATGGGCTGTGCATTCCTATATTAGAGTTGGGTATTAGAGACGTTGGGTATTTGCAGACGCCGTGATGGATTGTGACACCATACTCGACCAGCTGTTACGAGGAAGAGGCAAAGCGAGCAGAGTCTGCTCCGGATGCAACACCTACAACAACACCACAGTCCGGACATGCATCACCACCTACCAAAACGCCACATTCCGGACATGCAACACCACCTGCCACAACGCCACAGTCCGGACATGCGTTGCATAGTGAAAGGCTGGCAGCACTTGTGGCTGGGGGACTTCCCCGGCAGTATATAGGAGGTAAGTACTCCAAACTTACAATGGAACAGGTTGAGGCCTTGCCTGATCAAGAAATTGAGAAGCTATATGTGAGGCACGAGGCGAGGCTTGGAGCGGCAATAACAAAGATCCTGGGCACGGCTATGCTACAGATGTACGCACAAGTGGCAAGTATGTTCCTCCCCATTGCTGATAATCAAGCTTTGGTGACAGACCTGGAGGCCGACCCGTTTCTAGGGCATGCGCTAAACACGGTTACATGTGAACTCTACCATAAATTTGGTATGTGCTTAGCACCTGCAACTGTCGCGCTTGCAACTTTTAGGCACTGCCATTTTGGACATATCTGTTCTAAGCAAGAACAAGATGGAGGAGGAGACCCCCGAAATTGCTCCACAGGAGACGGAGAAACTAATGACGAAAGGCCCCAGAAATGTTGCAGCTGGGAAGAGAGGAGCTGATGCTCGAAAGAGTCGTGAAGCAGAGAGGCTGTCTCTAGCTCTGCAGCAGGCTGTTCGTGAGAAGAAACGAAATTTAGCCCCCGAGCATGAGCAGGCCCCACCACCGCTGTTTCCAATGGTGCCAGTTGATTAACGCGGATGGACTCCCTGGATTATCGGAGTGATTGGCGTTGTCGTTGTCGTCGGAGTAATTAGGCAGAAAATGCGGCGGACTAAAGCACCTGCCCCAACTGCGCCCTCCGTGCGACCGGGTACTAACGTATTAAAGAATAGAGATCCATTTTATATGGAATAATGGCAGGTGTTGATGGGATAGCTATTTTTAACGCCGTTTACTACGACGCTGTGGTGGCTGCGCTTACGGTAGGCACCGCAAAACTGACCAAGGTGATTTTCAAAGGGGCAACCTTGCCCAAGCTAGACGCTGATATGTATGACATTGGGATGATGGTTTTAGACACGTCCATCGCCTTAGCACTCCGAGATTTGCTTATCTAAGAGGGCTTGATCCCCGCTGATATATTGCATAAACCCTTACAGTATCAGCCCCGCTAGCTATGGCCTCTGTCGCAATGATGATAGGGGGCGCTGTTGTCAATGCCCTCGCGTTTACGGGGGGCAACTACCTCTTTTCCAAGTTAGGGCATACAGACGCCCATGAAGAAATGAGGCGGCACGCTGAGGCTGTCGAGCGGCTACAGGCGGCCCAGGCTGAGTGGACGAGAAAGGGAACCGCGCGGCTGGACTGGCGCAACGATGAGCTACAGCGTGAAGGCCACGCCGTTCACTCTTTCCAGGATGTCGACCAGGTCATGCGGGAATACAGCCTGATCTCTGGCAAACGTGTCGAGCCCCTCGAGCCTGAACCTCGCCTGTCGGATTTCTACGTGCCCTCTGAGCCGCAGAAAGACCGCGAGGTCACTTCCATCGTTCTTCCTGGTATTGTTGCTTATAAGTTGCTTTAGAGATTGACCGCTGCTACCCAGTAAGAAATGAAAGGTCTGGAGGACATCTACTACAGCCCTCAGTTCTATTGGAAAGGCTTGGCGGCCATTAAGAAGCTCGCTGCTGCAGCTAATGTTTCAGAGGATGTTGCCTGAGATTGGCTCATGAAGCAAGCTATTTTTCAGACCTATTTACCCGCTCCTCGTTATATTCCGCGGCCATCCATTGATGAAGATAGACCGAATGCCGTCCATCAGGCTGACTTGCTCTACCTACCATATGATAGGGTTGGTCGTAAGACATATATGTATGCCTTGACGGTTGTGGATGTTGCCTCACGGTTTAAGGAAGCAGTGCCTTTGACAGACAAGAGCAGTGAAGGGGTCGCTTTGGCCCTTGAGCGAATTTACAAACGCGGACCACTCAAATGGCAACAGCTTGTGCAGACTGACCCAGGGCGTGAGTTTATGGGTGCCGTGAGCCAGCTGGCAGCGAAGCATAAGACACAGATACGACGTGGAGAAGCTAGGAATCACCGGCAGCAGGCGATCGTCGACAGGTTCAATCGCACTCTGGCAGAGAGACTGTTCGGTGCCCAGTACGCCCAAGAGTTACTACTGGCAGCTCGAGGGTCCTCTGAACGTTCAGCTGAATGGGTTCAGGCTCTTCCTCAGGTGGTCGCGGCGCTTAACGGTGAGGTGACTCGTTTGACGGGTCGGAAGCCGGTTGATGCCATTAAGGACACTTCTGCATCCCATTCGCCGGCCGCTCCTGCTCACTGTACTATCGGCCTCAAGGAACCTGTGATTCAGTCTGATGCACTAGTTCGGTATCTGTATGCAAGCTCGCCTGGGGAGCATGAGCTTGAAGGTGGCCGGCGCCGGGCGACTGATCCTTCGTGGTCATTAACAGTACACGAGATTCGTAAAACTGTCTGCCAGGATGGGCAGCCTGCGCTGTACTACCTGCAGGATGGGCCGGCTAGGGGCTTCGTTCGCGAAGAGCTGATGATTGTTCCTCCCGACACCCAAATACCTCCTGACCGGATCCTCCCTAAACAGTGAGGGCTCACTCCACAGCGACCTTGCGTACTCGAGGGGTTGCGTGTGGATACCGTCAGGTAAGACATACCGTTTGTTATAATACGCGCTGATGCCCAGCTTGCCTTGTTGGTAGCTGGCCATCTGCCCGTTATGCATGCGCATCCCTCGGTTCTCCACTCTGTCTACAGACCCCTCTAAGGCGGCTTTGTATCTCCCCCAGGTCATGGTGTTCTGCCTTTTTCCCACGCCCTTGCACGAGAACTTCGTGTTCACGTCCCCGTTGAACTTGTAGCATTTGCTGCAGAGAGCGATGCCTCGACTCCCCTCAAACTCGGTCTTGAAGATGCCGGGGGTTCGCCCGCTCCATTTGTCCCAGGCAAGCCACTCCCTCTTCACACGGTTGAACTCCTCTTTCATCTCAGGCTTTACCGCCTCCTCGAGATTGAGGGTGCTCAGCGCGATGTACAGGCTGTCAATGTCCATCTGCATGACCTCATAGTCCCTGCGATCCACGAACCGGTCAACAAAGTCATGGTAGAATTCTAAGATGCGGAGCTTGGCCAGTTGATACACGTCGATGCCTACCTGGAAAGGACGCTTGATGATTACACGGGGCTTATGCGATTTGATCTCGTTTGCGTCGCCTATCTCTGTGAGGTCGTCAAACCAGGCTGAACGTAGTGCCTGATCCACTGTTTTTTCGTCTCTGGTGTAGCTGGTGTTGGTGTGGCGCTCGAGTGCCTCGATGAGCTTTCCGTATGCTGAATTGCCTAGAAGCTTCATAGCCTCGGCCAGCATCGCCTTCGCTTTTCCACATCCCCGAGGCGGCTCGCTTCGGTTACTTGCTCAACAAAATACGTGAAGAGCTTCTTTGGCTCATACTGGATGACTGTATAGACCGCCTCCAGCTCGAGTCCGTGTTCTGGATACCATTTCAACAGCGGGATGTACAGCAAGATTCCGTCGGCCTCAAGGAGGCCCAGCAGTTTCTTACACCCTGACCGCTGGCGGCCGGTGCGTTTAAGGTATTCCAACATCTCCGGCGCTACTAAGGCCTCCGGTAATGCCTGGTTCATAAAGAGGGGTGCCATTTCTTCGAACTTTAGCCACAAGGCTTTGGGGGTGGAGATTTTACACTTGACAAATCCAAACAGCTGGCCTTTTAACACCAGCTGCGAGATATTGGGGGCTACCTCTTGGTGGTTTTCTGTGTGGAGCACTCGCTCTTTCCCACACGGCATGTCCATAGCCATGGTGCTGAGGTAGAGCGCGTAGCGTCGTACCCTTTTGCGGTCCTGCACAGCTTCCCCTTTGGGTATTGATGCGACCGGATTCTGGTGACACCCGCTTCGTGGTACCGGGTGAAGACTAGGCAACGGCCCTCCCGTCACTGCTGCCTTTAGGAGTGGATAGGCCTCCTCTCCTGGGGCATACAGCTCACCAGCCTTGGTGCCCCTGAGAAGGTATTGTAGGGACACCCCAGGGAGGCTGCACGCGTCTTTGAAAATACCAATTCCCCGCTCTCCGTAGAAGGCCTTCATCTTCCCTAAGGCCTCGATGCCTGGATCGACGTCGAGGTTGTTGTAGTACCTCAACCAGTCGGCAAACGTGGTCATTCCTTTTTCCGCGAAGAGAAGCTTGCAACTCCTCCACACCTCCTGCGTGAGCACGTATCCACCCTTTAGTCTGGAATACCACGCAGGGTAGTCGGGCAGACCTTGGTAGTTCAGCTTCTCAGGTGTGTCGAGCCATTCATACGGCAGCCACGATTTGGTCGCCTATGGGTGCACCCATGCATCGTACGTGGTGCCAGGTAGTTGAGAATATCAAGGAACTTGAACTCGGGTGTGACGAGGAACATTGTCTTTGTCCCTTGTGCGGTCACATTGATCTTCCGGCAGGTGCCTGCTAGCTCCTCTACGAAGTGTTCCATTATTAGGTTTAGGTCGTACCGGCCTGAGTTGAAACCCAACACAGGGACTTGTCCACACCACTCACGTATTTTCTTCTGCAGTTGTGGCTGCAGCTTATCCAAGTCTTCCGGGAGGTACCGCTCTTCCATCTCGGCTCGTATCGCGGTTGCGCGCCGACGAAGGTCTGCCATGAATTCGGCTATCAAAGCTTTTGGGTCTGCGTTGCTCAGGTGGGTTGGTTGCTCCTCTACGGTGTCCCCCACCGAAACAGATATCGCAATATGATTGCTCTCATAGGTGAGGTCGGGGGTGGGGCGCTGGGCTTGAGCCTTGTCGTGCCAGGCCTCGAAGTCATAAAAGATCGCATGAGGGTAGACCACCGTCTGCACCTGAGGCATTGGGGCGCGAGACAGAGGCGGTCGCTCACACTCCCACACTACCACCAGATTGTAGCCAGAGGCCTTTATTTTCTCTCAGCGGCGGAGGGTTTTCTGACACAGCTCGTCGGCGTTGGGGGACTCACTGTGGGTGGGACACCCATGCCAGTGGCAGCCGTGATATTGGTACACCGTGTGGGTGGTGGGGTCGTAGCCATCCACCAAACCGTCAACGATCCACCGCTCTCCCCCGTGCCCGCAGTATGCGTGGTGGATGTGGCGCCCTGCTTTTTCGGCCATGTGTTCTAACCATAGGATGGAGCTGCGTCTGGCGTTGTTTTTGGGTTAGAAAACTTTCTCGTATGCCGACTGCGGCCGCTCCACCCCCTTCCCTGGACAGAGGATCTTGGTTTCCCCTCTGCTGCAGCGGTCAGCGTGACGCTGGAGAGAACAGGCCTGGGTGAAGCGCTGATTGCAATGCTGGCACTGAAAGAGCTTCGCCAGATTTGGCAGGTCAGTTATCTGGAAGGCGTGATTTTCATAAACCCCGATCGTCATCGGCTTGGTGCCAACGTGCTCGTAGTTCGCGGGCCGCCTTACCAACCGTCACACCCCCTATTTGGTTGGCTCGTAGACGCGGAGCCCTAACTGCAACTTCTCCTCAAACATTTTTAGCGAATCCAAGCCTGGCTTGTCTGGGATGTCGGTGCCCCACACCCTTTGTGCCAGCTCCCGGGCTGTGGTGGTGCAACGTTGTGGCCTCGCGCCGTTGTGGACAGCTAGACATCGGAACAGACAGAGGTTGTCGTTGTATGTGTCCAACGCGTACAGCCCCTGCTTGTACCGCAGCCAGTCCGGCAGTCGCCCTTCCCCTAACAGAACCTGGGGAGTGAGGATCGCCTTCACTTCGACTTGCACCCAACTTACAAAGACCCACTTGGTGCTGGGACGGTCGATTTGGCTGCTGTCGAAGCGGTCCTCATCACGATCTGCCAACCACTCTGTGGCTGTTGCGGTGTCTTGCATCAAATCGCGGGTTTTGTGGTACAACATGACGTCTCCGTTTTCGATGTTTCGGATTCTGTAGGTGTAGGCGTACCGCAGATAGAAGGCTGACCTCAATGCCTCGAGGTGGGGCATGAGCCTCTCTACGATTGGACCATCTAGCCCTCGGAAGAGCTTCCACGTGATTGTTCGCCTCCCCTGCTCTTCCCTATCCTTGGGGATTACCTCCTCTAGGAGTTGGGGACCGCGCTGGTTGATGAGTCGAGCTAGTGGCTCCGGGTGTAGATAGCGCCTGTGTCGCCTTCATGAATTGGCGTCTAACACAGCGAAGCGTTGTAACGGGTGCGCTAGGGCCCGGGCGGCGTATTTACGCGCTCGCAGGGCGGCGGTGACCTCGTCTTCCAACCGCGTAGTCCTTCCTGGACTTCCCCCCGAAGAGCTGGATACAGCCCGGTGATGGCGGCCCGCTCGAGTCGGGTGGTGCGGACTGCGTCTCTCGCCTGAGCTATCTCCCCGGCAAGGACGGCCTTGCGGCGGTGGCTGTATGGCATCCCATACTGGCGAGCTTGATTTTACAACTGTTTTACGGTGACCATGATTACTGCTGAACTCGTACCGTCAACACTCCACTTCTCTAAATGAAAATTTCTTTTGCCGGAATTTAAATATTTATTCTTTTCAGGCGCCTCCATTCACAGAGAAACGGACCCTCCTGTTGGTATCGCAGTTTGTGGTATTTAATGTTGGCTCCGCACGGCCGGCACAGGGCTAGGGTGGTTTTCACCCCGATGTCGCAGCTCGTACAGGCGACTGTGAATCCCCCCTTCTTGAGATGCGCGTTATGCTTCCGACAGAATTCCCCCCTACACCGCCTGTCACACTGGCGCGTCGTCCCCAACAGTAGCCACCGACACTTGTTCATGGTGAGTACCCCTATATCTCATACACCTTTAATTTCAAAATAATATATCTGGCTATGAGTAATATATCGAATCAGAATGATAGTACCGAGGCGAGCCTCTCTTGCTGGGCTCGGTTAGAACCCCAATTCAACCACCTTAGGGATGCGAATGGGGGTCGGTTCGGACCCCTATTGACCCCCTTAGGGGTGCGATTGGGGGTCGGTTCGGACCCTTAGGGGGCGTGCATGGGGGTCGGTTCGGACCCCTATTAGACCCCCCTTAGGGGGCGATTCGGCCCCACCGCGAGGTCTGTGGGGAGGTGTACTCTGTCTACTACCGGATATACTACTTCTCATCATGACGTCCTTATCTCATCATGATGTCTATCTCATCATGATGTCTTTATCTCATCTTGAAGTCCTTATTTCATCAAGACGCATTGGTCTCATCTTGCGCCCTTGTATTAACCATGAATAGGTGTTGTTCCCTGTGCAGATATCAGTCACCCTCCAGGGATGATCCCATCTCTGCGTGATGGTACCCTCCTTTCTCAATTTTGTGCCCTTTATGTCTTCCATAGGAGAACCATACTTTATACATTAGTGCTGGAATCATACACTTTTCTGTCTTATTCAGCACCTGGGGTTCGTGAGTCAATTTTCAGGATTTCATATGATGGCTGTCCAATAAGGATTTATACCCATTCCTTTAGGGATCTTCTCCCATATATATTCTACTGACTGACATAGAGTAGGTGTCTGATAGATATAATAACCCCACAGTCTGTCTGTGTGTCTGTTTGTCTGCCTATGTATAAACCTGTCTTTCTGCCTGCGTGTCTGTCTGTGTGTCTGTATTTTGTGTCTGCTTGTGTGTCAACTTTTGTGTTTCTCTGTGTGACTGCCTGTGTGTACCTAGTATTAACATCATCAGCCATAAAGCAGTAGAACTGTGAGGGCTACAGATGACCGCAGAGACAATTGAGCAGGTATACGAAACCCCTTCTTATGGATCTCCCACACGATTGAGGGGCGTGGAGGTTGCTGACACAGCTGCTGGATCTCCCGCATGAGGAAGGCGCATGAAGGTTGCTGACACAGCTGCTGGATTTCCCACAGAGGAAGGCGCATAAAGGTTGCTGACACAACTGCAGGATGTGACGCAGATGCATAGTAACACGAGAGGGAGGGAGAGGTGAGGACAAGATTCAGAGATAGACACCAGCCGGATAGATCAAAGAACGAAGTTAACATCACTGATTGGTAGTGACTGCTTCACGGTTACTGGAACTGTGGCAGTGCTGGTCGGCGAGGGACAATCATACAGAAGATCGTCTGTGTCTTTTATGTCCCCTTGCGAAAGAAGACTGGTGTAAGAGGTGATTCCAAAATAAAGATCATGCTGTTGGAGATCGATGTAAGAGAAGATGGCATCATTAATGTCTATTGCTATGGGAGAGTGGTTTAAGAGAAGATTGTTACATTATATCTGACGATGTCACCATAATCTATATTGCTATAGGAAACTGGTGTAAGAGAAGATATATAATAGAGAGATCTTATTATAGATATATAAAAGCGAGAGTTGGAGACATCTGATCATAGATTTATAGTATAGAGAAAGATTTCATTGTTGGAGACATCTGATTATAGATTTATAGTACAGAGAGAGATGTTAATGTTGGAGACATCTGATCATAGATTTATAGTATAGAGAAAGATTTCATTGTTGGAGACATCTGATCATAGATTTATAGTATAGAGAAAGATTTCATTGCTGGAGACATCTGATTATAGATTTATAGTACAGAGAGAGAGATGTTAATGTTGGAGACATTTGATCATAGATTTATAGTATAGAGAAAGATTTCATTGTTGGAGACATCTGATTATAGATTTATAGTATAGAGAGAGATGTTAATGTTGGAGACATCTGATCATAGATTTATAGTATAGAGAAAGATTTCATTGTTGGAGACATCTGATCATAGATTTATAATTATAGTTGTAACAGAACGCCAGTGGCCCATGTCCTCATTCCTTCTCTGGGTTTTGGAAAAGAGCGGGAAATGGCTTTCGGGAACTCTCAGTTCTCTTATCAGATCAATTCCCCTGAAAGAGAGTTCTTCGGGAATACCCGATAGGGCGCCTTGCACCAAATACGTACTAGTTCAACTTCTGGAGCAAACAATGTCCGTTGAAAACTCCCACTGCTTGTCATCTGCACCATGTATTAAAAATTTAAAGATTTATACAACTTAGGTGCATCCTGCTGGCATATTGAAAGGTAATTTTGGGTTTTGATTAGTAAGGTTGTGTCCTGTCCCCTCTCTTGTTCATAACATATATAGACAACATATGTAAAGAAACCAGCCAAGCAGAGACAGCAAGAATACCGCATGACGAGAACACAGAAGAAGAACCATCTGCAAATCTAACCATTAGAGAACTCCTGTTTGCGGACGACCAAGCACTAATAGCAAAATCAGAAGCTGAATTACAAGACCACATGAATAGTCTAAACGAAATGTGTAGGGAACATAACATGAAAATTAGCACAAGCAAAACAGAGGTAATGACTATAACTAAAGAAGAACAAACAGCAACAATTCACCTAAACGAACATCCCTTGAAACAAGTAAAGAGCTTCAAGTACCTAGGAAGTATAATATCATCAAATGGCAGATCAGAAGACGAGATCGAAAATAGGTGCAATAAGGCAAATCAACTCATTGGACAAATGGCACCAATACTAAAGAACAAACATGTATCAATAACTACTAAGAAAGCACTTTACAACACAATCTTCCTACCAACTCTGTGCTACCAATGCCAAACCTGGACAATGACAGAAAAAGAGAAAAGAAAAATCACAACAACAGAAATGAGGTTCCTGAGAAGAATACTCAACGTATCAAGAAGAGATAAGATCAGAAATGAAGAAATCAGGACTAAAGTGGGGGTTAAAGCTGCTCTAGATTTTATTAGAAAGCAGCAAGTCAAATGGTTTGGCCATGCAAGTAGGCTACCAGTCAACAGCATGCCACAACAGGCAATGACGTACAGACCAGATGGAAACAGAGGAAGAGGCCGACCACGTAAACGCTGGACGGAGGGAATAACAGAATCCATGGGAATGTCGATATACGAAGCCCATAACCGGGCACTCTCACGAAGTTTATACTTCACCTCGACACCGCAAGGTACAAGAGGAACATGATGAGAGATGATTAGTCCTGCTAGACCCGGAAAATATAAACTTAGGTTGTCTCGACTGGGGAGACGATTTGGCGAAAAGCCAGTCAAGCCTTATTGTGAGTGGGTTGACCGTTGGCCAATCTATCTATGCGTCTTGTTCTTGGCATCGCCTGGGAACGAATCTGAGCAATATATTTCTTCAGATGATGTCGCTTATTCTTGGCGGCAGATGGGCGGGTGCTATCTTTCCTCTTACGGAATGAACTCTGCATACTGTCATCTTTCATTTGACTATAAACATTATATAGCTACGGTATGCCGGAAGGAGGGGAGGACTCCGTGGGGTCGGGTTCCACCCATCTATCTTCTTGAGCCGGAAGAGGGTATCCACTGTGCTATCTCTTTCTTCTTTTAGCAGATGGGATGGCCAGGTGGACGGAATAGTTACTGGTCGATAAGATGAGGTCAGGGATATAAATGGACCTCTGTTTCTCACTGAGAGAGCCTGAATTCTTCTAGATCTACGTGTTATGTGAGGCACTGCCGGTACTTTGCGGCGACAGCTCAGATGAGAGCAGCGGCCGGAAGAGGTAGTATCTTCTTTTCTATTCTTGCTGGGAATCGGGAACTACACTTCTTTCCATATCATATTAGTTAAGGGGGAGAAACACACATAATTACGCACACAACACTACGAGAGTTTTGTCGTGAGAAAGGCAGGGTTTGCAAGTGAGAGGGAAGCCGGAAAACGAATGTGCCTAGTAATAATAAAGGCATGGTATGAGTGTGGAGAGTGAGTCTTGTATGCCCAAAAGTTCCTGGGGTGGCCAACGGAACGTCTACAAGCTGGAGGTATACTAAAGCAGAGACGTGGCCAATCCAGGGGCTACCTGACATGTCAGGCCCATTCACTCGGGCCTCTTATCTAATTGAGTAGGTAGGGGAAATGTATGACCAATGTATTAACTGAGGCCCTATTGGACCTCTGGATTGTGGTACTTGAGTCAGCCCCGTCGCTCACTAATGTTTGTCATCTCCATGGTCCTTCTTTTGGAAGTAAAGAGAGTTGAAAGTCTCGACAGGGCTTCTATTCCTAAAGCTATATGCAACTGATGAAGCCAGGTCAAGTTATTGGCCATACCAGGTAGAATGTTTCTAACTATGAGGGAGAATCAGGACTAAAATTAAACGAGTGACAATATCGCACCTCAAGTCTTCTCGTCGACTTAGGGTCGAGTGGTTTGTTATTATTCTGGTTGGACCTACGCCTAATTCCCATCCTTGTCCGGGACAGCGAAAGACTCCGACCCATTCCCCATACACAAACTGTTCTCATGATATTATTTCCCAACCAAAATTATGCCAAGTGATCCCATGGCACTTTCCCAGACCAGTTGAGTGACTATATCGTGTGGGCCACGGAAACCTGGAAGCCTGATTCTACAGCAGCCTGTTGTTCGAACAACCTACGCTGGAAAGAGAGACCTGAGGACTTGTCCAGTGAGGTGGATGTGAACAAACGGGACAATATTGATATCTGTGATCTATGATGTTCAGAGTGGTGTTGCTTTATGTCTGGACTAGAGTTATCTCCTCAGTTTGTTTATAGACTTTTATAGGTTCAACTGTCTTGATGTTTTCCTGTGCTGTCCTGTATTAAATTATTAAATTACAAATTAGAGTTACTGTGACGCTCATCATGTTATATGTGTGTCAGCCTGAAAGACACCTTAGGGAATAGGCCCAGAGGTCAAGAGAGAGAGTGACAGTGAGTCCGGGGAACGGAGGAGGGTTGGCGGGCAAAGACCTCTCCCAGCCAGGACTAAATAATCAGAATTGAAGAATTGTGACAGGAGTACTTGAGACCCTCCACGTAACTTGCTACAATAGTATAGAGAAAGATTTCATTGTTGGAGACATCTGATTATAGATTTATAGTATAGAGAGAGATGTCAATGTCTTCCCATAAGTTGTTTATTCTTTGACACACCAAGGCATAGATAAGTTTTTCCATAGGTTGTTTATGTTTTGACGGATCATACACAGATACGATATCCTATATGTTGTTTATTCTTTGATACACCATGAAGAGAAGCAGAATGCTCCAGTCATATCTCAACATCAACAGTCAGTCAAGTAGCCGACTGTCCGTCAAGTAGCTGACTGCTGGCTGAGACAGTGAGCGCGCTGGTGTTCTTCTAGCGTCATGTTTGTCAGAGTATTCGGGTGAGTGATATGTCTTCACACCCGCCCATCGTATGTCTGTCTGCCAATGTCGGTGTCTACTCTCTTCAGTTCGGATTTGTTGTCCATTGCCTTGCTCTCAGTTACTTTCTGCCATTCATGGGTCATCATTATATGTGTATTACAATATGTGTAAATATATATGTCCGTATGTCAGTCTTCCAGTACGCACGCATGTCTGCCTGTCTGCCTGTCCGAATGTCTGTACATTAAAATACAAGACTCACCATTGATCTGACCGCTGGCAGACACCAACACAATCAGTGACCAACATAACAGCACCACAGACAGGACTGTGTTGAACCCGTGCATGATTGAGACCCTGTCTTCTCTGCTGCCTCAGGAGATCCTAGGGGTCAACATTATCCCAGGTGAATACATTCACAGTTACAATGAGTTCTTGTAGACGGGTATACAAAGACGAGTGGACAAACAAGACGTCACAGATTCAAACAAACATCAGATTTATTTAGTTTTTTCTGGATTTGAGATTTAAACAATATTTAAACATCAGATAATCAGAATTCGGCTGGCGTGGATCATGTAGATACCCGGGTTAGAATTTCGCCTTATGCGTTGTCATGTCTTATGTCTGTGTCTTCTTTGCTATATATATGCATATATATATATATATATATATATATATATATATATATATATATATATATATATATATATATAACAATTTATGTAATAACTGTAATAACAATTTATGTCAGTTGTGTGTTCCCTACATCTACATTGATATGGCGCTTGCTCGATGTTATCACTCTGCCACGGATTATCACCATGTGAATATCGTTGTATTTTCTAATACCTTAGCCAGGCTTCATTTCTCCGTGCATATCATCTAATAGTAATATCATTCAGGATTTTTTTTTTTTTCAATATCAATATCCGCCTGTTGTTTATTCTGTCTGTTTGTCGAGTCTTCGCTAATACTTGAGCCTGTCTGTTGTGTTTCTCTAATATCTGTAAGTGTCTGTTGTGATTTCTCTAGTATATGTAAGTGTCTGTTGTATATTCTCTAATATATGTAAGTGTCTGTTGTGCATTATCTAATATCGTAAGGTGTCTGTTGTGTATTTTCAAATATATGTAAGTGACTGTTGTGTATTCTCTAATATGAGTAAGTGTCTAGTGTGTATTCTTTAACATATGATAGTGTCTGTTGTGTATTTTGTAATATATGTAAGCGTATGTTGTGTATTTTCTAATCTATGAAAGTGTCTGTTGTTTATACTCTAATGTGTGTTAGTGCCTGTTGTGTAATCTATAATATATGTAAGTGTCTGTTGACGGATGTTGTCTGTCTAAATGACGGGACACCCACTAGTCTAGCAATGAGACCGGGGACCCTGACACGGCCATCGACCTGGCGCTTGTATCCCAAGGGGCGGCATCAGATATAAAATGGAGCGTCCTTGGAGACCATGGAAGTGATCACCACCCCTGTTCTGTGATGATACCTAAGACCGGCACTGTTATGGCTATACGTGCCCGCAGAGCATTCAGTTATGATCGCGACCACTCTTCGCTCTTGGGGCGCCTTAGATCACAGAGAAGATCTAAACCTATAAGAAGAATCTTCACTCAACCACCATGGTGGACACCAGAGGTGGAGAATTCATGGAGGGAAAAGAGGGCGGTCATAAGGAATTGGCAGTGGGTGCGGAGAGCAACCAATTCAGTTGACACAGAATTGGAAGAGGCTGAAAGGTATAAAAAAAAGTAAAGGTGCAGGATGTTAAACGCCAGGCAGCAGAGGCAAAGAGGATTAAGTGGGAACAGTTCATCAATGAAGTCGGTGGGGATGTAACATTGGGAAAATTCTGGAGGCTGTACCGGCAGATGAAGAGACAGGCGATGCCTGGTACACATGGCACCGTTTATGATGATACCAACCCACCTATGCCAACTGACTAGGACAAAGGGGAGGCTTTACTTGCGCGATTTTTAAAACAGACGGATCGGCAAGATAGGGCTATTAGAGATAACGTCAGAGAAGCCGTGTCACGGGTCACTAGAAAGGAGGACTGTGAGATTAAAGTGGAGGAAATTAGACGGGTACTGAAGAGGGCTAAAGATACTGCGCCAGGTCCGGATGGAGTGAGGTACTCCCATATGAGGAACATAAATGATGGGGACTTGGAGGAGATTGCTCTTTGTTTCAACCTAAGCATAAATACTGCGGAAAACCCCAAGATTGGCTGCATAGCTAACTGGTCCCTGTCCCAAAGCCAGGTAAGGACCACTCCAGACTTAATGGATACCGAATCATAACCCTGCAAAACACGTATGGCAAAGTCCACGAAAAAATAGGTTCACGCAGGCTCCAGCAACATTTGGAAAGTCGGAATCTGATTCCCCAAGGACTCGGGAGTTACCGGCCTTGGAAGGACACCTGGGCCAATGCTGCAACTTTTGCATTTGTTGTCTACGAGGGCTTCCATGATAAACAGGAGACAGTGGCGGTAGCTCTTGACCTGGAGGATGCGTATAACAGGGTCAGGTATGTTCGGTTGATACACACACTGTTGGACATGGAGGTCTGACCTTGCCTTGTTGGATGGTCAGTCCTTTATGAGCGTAAGGTTGCACTGCGCATGGGTTCCTGGACTTCTGACCCCTGTACTATTACATCAGGGTTGCCGCAGGGATCTGCCTTGTCCCCAGTGCTCTTTAATGTCTACACCGGCAAAATCGCAGCTATTGAGACACCAGGTGTAGGTAGAATCTTGACATTTGCAGATGATGTGCTGGTGTACACACAGGGCAGAGACAAGGCCAGTTTGGCGAAAGACTTACAGGTGGCGGTAAACAGGGTGGCGGAGTGGTGCAGTGACGCAGGGGCCATTATACACCCAGACAAGGCATCGGCGTCCCCAACTCTGGTTTTTATCTGTAGGATTTTGTGGCCACGTCCACAGTTGCGGTTTCCTCCTGGGCTGAGTCTCTTGGTAAGCTGTCTTGCTGCGTCTCATTGATTGGGTTGTGAGCTTCTTCTTGCTGACTGTAGTTGTGGCCTCGGCAGTGCGTCGGGAACAGATTCAGCTGGTCTATGAGTGGGAGTGCTGTGTCGGGAACAGCTTCAGCTGGTCTAGGAGTGGGACTGCTGTGTGTCGGGAACAGCTTCAGTTGGTCTAGGAGTGGGACTGCTGTGTGTCGCCACAGGATCAGCAGTCCTGGTGGTCTTTCTCGCCTCTGACTGAGTGATTGGAAGGGCAGAATGTAAGACGGGCCTGCGTGCCCAATTTGTTACCCTTTGAAAATAAAGTCTGTTCGTTCGTTCATTCGTTCGTTCATTCCGGCTGCATGCAGCTCGAGTCGTTTCGCAGCGTTTTTAGATTGAGTCAACTTTTGCAATATCAGTTTGTGACCGACTTCTCGATAGAGCCTTGAGTCGGAGTGAAGTATAGATAGAACATACTAATATGAAGAGGAGATGGGCGAAACAGCATAGGGAAGCTAAAGATAGGTAGACGACTCGGAGTGAGTTTGTTCAGGGTCGATTCCCCAGTGTGGGAGATGTGTCCAGAGAAGGAGTTATACATTGTTAAATTAGAAACTAAACACACGTCTTACCGACCTTCAGATTGGGAACACCGCCAGCTGCAAAAATGACTCGTGGCCTTGCAGGTGAAATTATATATGCTCGCCTTCAAGTGTGCCAGCTTCAGTGGGTCAATAAAGACACATTACCTGATCACATTATTCCATGCATACTGATGTATACCGGAGACCGGGTGGCCATCTGACGACAGAAGTACATCATTTCCATTAAGACGAGATATTTAACAGAGAGCAGCGGATCGTGCTGTGTTTGCTGAATGCTACATGTTTTCTGGCTGTGATGTTATTTACATCAAGATACATCAACATGAAAGATATCGCCTACACACAGGTGTCTTGATCATATCCGCTTTAATGACTCATCTATTTGCTCTTTCTTTACCTCCGTTGATCACAGGTGTCGTGAAGGTGGTACAAGGTCATACAACTTATAGGTGGGACATGGTTATACAACATGTAGGTGGGACATGGTCATACAACATGTAGGTGGGACATGGTCATACAACATATAGGTGGGACATGGTCATACAACATGTAGGTGGGACATGGTCATAGAACATGTAGGTGGGACATGGTCATAGAACATGTAGGTGGGACATGGTCATACAACATGTAGGTGGGACATCGTCATAGAACATGTAGGTGGGACAAGGTCATACAACATGTAGATGGGACAAGGTCATACAACATGTAGCTGGTACATGGTCATACAACATGTAGGTGGGACATGGTCATACAACATATAGGTGGGACATGGTCATACAACATGTAGGTGGGACATGGTCATAGAACATGTAGGTGGGACATGGTCATACACAATGTAGGTGGGACATTGTCATACAACATGTAGGTGGGACATGGTCATACAACATATAGGTGGGACATGGTTATACAACATGTAGGTGGGAAATGGTCATACAACATATAGGTGGGACATGGTCATACACCATGTAGATGGGACATGGTCATACAAAATATAGGTGGGAAATGGTCATACAACATATAGGTGGGATATGGTCATACATCATGTAGATGGGGCATGGTCATACAACATATAGGTGGGACATGGTCATAGAACATGTAGGTGGGACATGGTCATAGAACATGTAGGTGGGACATGGTCATACAACGTGTAGGTGGGACATGGTCATACAACATGTAGGTGGGACATGGTCATACAACATATAGGTGGGAAATGGTCATACAAAATATAGGTGGGACATGGTCATACAACATATAGATGGGATATGGTCATACAACATGTAGATGGGGCATGGTCATACAACATGTAGGTGGGACATGGTCATACAACATGTAGGTGGGATATGGTCATACAACATGTAGGTGGGACATGGTCATACAACATGTAGGTGGGATATGGTTATACAACATGTAGGTGGGATATGGTCATACAACATATAGGTGGGACATGGTTATACAACATGTAGGTGGGACATGGTTATACAACATATAGGTGGGACATAGTCATACAACATGTAGATGGGACATGGTCATACAAAATATAGATGGGGCATGGTCATACAACATATAGGTGGGACATGGTCATACAACATGTAGGTGGGATATGGTCATACAACATGTAGGTGGGACATGGTCATACAACATGTAGGTGGGATATTGTTATAGAACTAGTAGGTGGGATATGGTCATATAACATGTAGGTGGGGCATTGTCATAAATATGTAGCTGGGGCATGATCATACAACATGTAGGTGGGACATGGTCATACAACATGTAGGTGGGACATGGTCATACAACATGTAGGTGGGATATTGTTATAGAACTAGTAGGTGGGATATGGTCATATAACATGTAGGTGGGGCATGGTCATAAATATGTAGCTGGGGCATGATCATACAACATGTAGGTGGGACATGGTCATACAACACGTAGGTGGGACATGGTCATACAACATGTAGATGTGATATGGTTATACAAAATGTAGGTGGGACATGGTCATACAAAATATAGGTGGGACATGGTCATACAACATGTAGGTGGGGCATGGTCATACAACATATAGGTGAGACATGGTCATACAACATATAGGTGGGACATGGTCATACAACATGTACGTGGGACATGGTCATACAACATGTAGATGGGACATGGTCATACAAAATATAGGTTGGACATGGTCACACAAAATATAGGTAGGACATGGTCATACAACATGATGATGGGATATAGTCATACAACATGTAGGTGGGACATAGTCATACAACATATAGGTGGGACATGGTCATACAACATGTAGATGGGATATGGTCATACAACATATAGGTGTGACATGGTCATACAACATATAGGTGGGACATGGTCATACAACATGTAGATGGGATATGGTCATACAACATATAGGTGGGACATGGTCATACAACATATAGGTGGGACATGGTCATACAACATGTAGATGTGATATGGTTATACAACATGTAGGTGGGACATGGTCATACAAAATATAGGAGGGGCATGGTCATACAACATGTAGGTGGGGCATGGTCATACAACATATAGGTGGGACTTGGTTATACAACATATAGGTGGGACATGGTCATAAAACATATAGGTGGGACATGGTCATACAACATGTAGGTGGGACATGGTCATACCACATATAGGTGGGACATGGTCATACAACATATAGGTGGGGCATGGTCATACAACATATAGGTGGGACATGGTCATACAACATATAGCTGGGACATGCTCATACATCACATAGGTGGGACATGTTCATAGAACATGTAGGTGGGACATGGTTATACAGCATATAGGTGGGACATGGTCATAGAAAATGTAGGTGGTACATGGTTATAGAACATGTTGGTGGGACATGGTCATACAACATATAGGTGGGACATAGTTATACAACATATAGGTGGGACATGGTCATAGAACGTGTAGGTGGGACATGGTCATAGAACTTGTAGGTAGGACATGGTCATACAACATATAGGTGGGACATGGTTATACAACATGTAGGTGGGATATGGTCATAGAACATGTACGTGGGACATGGTCATAGAACATGTAGGTGGGACATGGTCATAGAACATGTAGGTGGGACATGGTCATACAACATGTAGGTGGGACATCGTCATAGAACATGTAGGTGGGACAAGGTCATACAACATGTAGATGGGACAAGGTCATACAACATGTAGCTGGTACATGGTCATACAACATGTAGGTGGGACATGGTCATACAACATATAGGTGGGACATGGTCATACAACATGTAGGTGGGACATGGTCATAGAACATGTAGGTGGGACATGGTCATACAAAATGTAGGTGGGACATTGTCATACAACATATAGGTGGGACATGGTCATACAACATATAGGTGGGACATGGTTATACAACATGTAGGTGGGAAATGGTCATACAACATATAGGTGGGACATGGTCATACAACATGTAGATGGGACATGGTCATACAAAATATAGGTGGGACATGGTCATACAACATATAGTTGGGATATAGTCATACATCATGTAGATGGGGCATGGTCATACAACATATAGGTGGGACATGGTCATAGAACATGTAGGTGGGACATGGTCATAGAACATGTAGGTGGGACATGGTCATACAATGTAGTTGGGACATGGTCATACAACATGTAGGTGGGACATGGTCATACAACATATAGGTGGGAAATGGTAATACAAAATATAGGTGGGACATGGTCATACAATATATAGATGGGATATGGTCATACAACTTGTAGATGTGGCATGGTCATACAACATGTAGGTGGGACATGGTTATACAACATGTAGGTGGGATATGGTCATACAACATGTAGGTGGGACATGGTCATACAACATGTAGGTGGGATATGATTATACAACATGTAGGTGGGATATGGTCATACAACATATAGGTGGGACATGGTCATACAACATGTAGGTGGGGCATGGTCATACAACATATAGATGGGACATGGTCATACAACATATAGGTGGGACATGGTCATAAAACATATAGGTGGGACATGGTCATACAACATGTATGTGGAACATGGTCATACAACATATAGGTGGGACATGGTCATACAACATATAGGTGGGACATGGTCATACAATATAGGTGGGATATGGTTATACAGCATATAGGTGGGACATGGTCATAGAAAATGTAGGTGGTACATGGTTATAGAACATGTTGGTGGGACATGGTCATACAACATATAGGTGGGACATGGTTATACAACATATAGGTGGGACATGGTCATAGAACGTGTAGGTGGGACATGGTCATAGAACGTGTAGGTAGGACATGGTCATACAACATATAGGTGGGACATGGTTATACAACATGTAGGTGGGATATGGTCATAGAACATGTAGGTGGGACATGGTCATAGAACATGTAGGTGGGACATGGTCATAGAACATGTAGGTGGGACATGGTCATACAACATGTAGGTGGGACATCGTCATAGAACATGTAGGTGGGACAAGGTCATACAACATGTAGATGGGACAAGGTCATACAACATGTAGCTGGTACATGGTCATACAACATGTAGGTGGGACATGGTCATACAACATATAGGTGGGACATGGTCATACAACATGTAGGTGGGACATGGTCATAGAACATGTAGGTGGGACATGGTCATACAAAATGTAGGTGGGACATTGTCATACAACATATAGGTGGGACATGGTCATACA
Source organism: Cepaea hortensis (assembly GCA_963921405.1). NCBI lineage: Eukaryota > Metazoa > Mollusca > Gastropoda > Stylommatophora > Helicidae > Cepaea > Cepaea hortensis. The sequence goes on from OY992884.1 coordinate 3,726,412, forward strand.
ACATATAGGTGGGACATGGTTATACAACATGTAGGTGGGAAATGGTCATACAACATATAGGTGGGACATGGTCATACAACATATAGGTGGGACATGGTCATACAACATGTAGATGGGACATGGTCATACAACATATAGGTGGGATATGGTCATACATCATGTAGATGGGGCATGGTCATACAACATATAGGTGGGACATGGTCATAGAACATGTAGGTGGGACATGGTCATAGAACATGTAGGTGGGACATGGTCATACAATGTAGTTGGGACATGGTCATACAACATGTAGGTGGGACATGGTCATACAACATATAGGTAGGAAATGGTCATACAAAATATAGGTGGGACATGCTCATACAATATATAGATGGGATATGGTCATACAACTTGTAGATGTGGCATGGTCATACAACATGTAGGTGGGACATGGTTATACAACATGTAGGTGGGATATGGTCATACAACATGTAGGTGGGACATGGTCATACAACATGTAGGTGGGATATGGTTATACAACATGTAGGTGGGATATGGTCATACAACATATAGGTGGGACATGGTTATACAACATGTAGGTGGGACATGGTTATACAACATATAGGTGGGACATGGTCATACAACATGTAGTTGGGACATGGTCATACAAAATATAGATGGGGCATGGTCATACAACATATAGGTGGCACATGGTCATACAACATGTAGGTGGGATATGGTCATACAACATGTAGGTGGGACATGGTCATACAACATGTAGGTGGGATATTGTTATAGAACTAGTAGGTGGTATATGGTCATATAACATGTAGGTGGGGCATGGTCATAAATTTGTAGGTGGGGCATGATCATACAACATGTAGGTGGGACATGGTCATACAACATGTAGGTTTGACATGGTCATACAACATGTAGATGTCACATGGTCAAACAACATATAGGTGGGACATGGTCATACAACATGTATATGTCACATGGTCATACAACATGTAGATGTCACATGGTCATACAACATATAAGTGAGACATGGTCATACAACATGTAGATGTTACATGGTCATACAACATATAGATGTCACATGGTCATACAACATGTAGATGTCACATGGTCATACAACATATAGGTGAGAAATGGTCATACAACATGTAAGTGGGACATGGTCATACAACATGTAGATGGGATATGGTCATACAACATATAGGTGGGACATGGTCATACAACATATAGGTGGGACATGATCATACAACATGTTGATGTGATATGGTTATACAACATGTAGGTGGGACATGGTCATACAAAATATAGGTGGGACATGGTCATACAACATGTAGGTGGGGCATGGTCATACAACATATAGATGGGACATGGTCATACAACATATAGGTGGGACATGGTCATAAAACATATAGGTGGGACATGGTCATACAACATGTATGTGGAACATGGTCATACACCATATAGGTGGGACATGGTCATACAACATATAGGTGGGGCATGGTCATACAACATATAGGTGGGACATGGTCATACAACATATAGGTGGGACATGCTCATACATCATATAGGTGGGACATTGTCATACAACATGTAGGTGGGACATGGTCATACAGCATTTAGATGTCACATGGTCATACAACATGTAGATGTCACATGGTCATACAACATATAAGTGAGACATGGTCATACAACATATAGATGTCACATGGTCATACAACATATAGATGTCACATGGTCATACAGCATGTAGATGTCACATGGTCATACAACATATAGGTGAGAAATGGTCATACAACATATAGGTGGGACATGGTCATACAACATATAGGTGGGACATGGTCATACAACATGTACATGTCACATGGTCATACAACATGTAGATGTCACATGGTCATACAACATATATGTGTGACATGGTCATACAACATATAGGTGAGACATGGTCATACAACATATAGGTGGGACATAGTCATACAACATGTACGTGGGACATGGTCATAAAACATGTAGATGGGACATTGTCATACAAAATATAGGTGGGACATGGTCATACAAAATATAGGTGGGACATTGTCACGAGCTCGCCATGAGTTAACCAGATAATAATACCGACCTTTGCTTGGCGTATATTTTCTAGGCCACAACAGTCGTACTAACAGAGTAAACACAGCTGCACGGGTTACATCGGGTCAGCCCATATACACGTTTGGCGGTGAGTGAGAAGGAAGGGATAAAGCGCGTTGGCAGTTCATAACAGTTAAAATCACATATAATTGGCCGCGCAGGATATGGAATGGTTCCGTTTGTCATCTATAGTTCCGGACATCAGACGGAATGGAGGTTTGACTGTCAGCACATGACAGAAAGTTGAGGGTGTTATTGAAAACAGTGGAACACCTGCCGGACATGAACAACGTCACGTGCACAATGTAAGCGTGTTTGGAAAACCATGATTGGCAGCTTGGTATCGAAACTCTTTGTTGGAACTCGACAGTAACTCTCTAGATTGTTTTGGATGTCAGAACCAGTGATGACAAATCTAACATTGAGGGAGCCAGAGGGGGGATGGATCCCTGACAGGGGATGATCTGCCAATGTGCCACCTGTGTGGGGCATAAAGGATAACGTCACGTGGCCAACTTTGGTAGTTTGCCATATAAACCCGAGTTGGGACCAACTAGGGGGACTTGAAAATGCTCTAGTCGGAGTGCCAGGGCACTGCAGTGCTTAGTGGAAATAATATCTACCGTGTGTTAATTAGTGACTTAATTTTACACGTGCCTATAATGGCAGATGTAGATATGATTGATAGGACTGCAGTAGTGCCATTTAAGGTATAACCTATTATAATATTAGTTCTACTTAATATAGACTGTGGCCTTGTTAAACTATAGTGTGATGATTAGCACTGTTAGTGGAAACTAGTTAGAGTAAGAATCGTGATATTAACTCTGCTAGTTAAGAATAGATTAGTGAAGTGTTGATAAGCTTTACTAGTTGAGAATTGAGTAATGAGGGATAATTGGGATCTTCCCGTAGGTGTCCCTGGTGGGCGGGGTTCAGCATTCTGTTTGCTGATTTTTTCTTTGTCATAGCCTGATTCGGCTCTAGGTGGGTAGCTAATCTGCTCTATGACTAAGTCTAGTTAGCTAAAGATTATTAAGCAAGGTGATAGGCTTACACTCAGCCGAAAGGATCAGTGACTAGTACTATCACCAGATGTGTTGTTTCTATCCTAGGTTCCCTACCAGATCCAAGGAAACTCAACAAAGTTTTGGGAAAGAATCCAATCCCATTCGGAAGAACACCAGTTCAACAATCAATAAAGTTGCATACAGAACGTAACTAAAGCTAGAAGGAAGTTGATTCACCAAAGAGAGTGATGCGTACTGATGCACCACACAGCATCAGACAGTAGTAACGAAATGAAAACATTAAGTCTAATAATTACATAGTGTGATATAATCTCGTGTAATAGAACACAAGACTTGATACTTGAGGCTAGATAGACACGAGGGAGGATCCAGTACAGTAACAATTAACATTAATCTGTGTACACAGTACAAAGGACTTGTGCATTTTTTTTAAGGAACGATAGAAACGGACATTGTGTAGAGTGCAACCGGTCCATGATTAATTGTTTATACTACCGGTGTCTATTTCGGATGTTCATGAAATGGGATTACCAGAGGTCTACAGAGGCAAATCAGTATCCGGCAAGATGGTTTCGGCACGGGGTGAGATGTACATGTTCTGACGTAACGTGCTGTGGTCTATCCTTGCTGGGATCAGCTGACTGGGTTGTTGTCTGAGAGTCCGATTCTACACACTTTATAGAACACGTCACACATTTTCTTAACATACACGTCTCATATACGTTACACTTGTCTTTTAATAAATTAATCTTTATTAATCTTGAGAAGCAAGAGTTGTTGAGTATGTTACGTTGGGGAAGTATGAGAAGGGGGCATAGTACGACAGTGAGAGAGCGATAGGAAAAGGTGTCCATAGGCTGATGGAGTGTGTTGGACGGAAGCTGGTGGATTCTCCAGAATATTGAGAGGAAAAAAATATTATAATGTGGGTGTCGACTCTCTTCACTCCAGGGACGACACTGTAAAGGAGGACACGACATTATTGGGGGCTCGATACCGGGATCTTTGGACAGCGGGATCTCTCGTAAACGGGATCTTTGGACAGCGGGATCTCTCGTAAACGGGATCTTAGGACAGCGGGATCTCTCGTAAACGGAATCTTTGGACAGCGAGATCTCCTGCAAACAGGAACCTTTGACAGTGGGATCTTCTGACAACGGGGTCTTTTGACACGGGATCCTTAGTTATAAGAGGGAGATATCATATTGGAGAATCCAGCTAGAGTGAATGTGGATAGGGGTTAGGACTAATCTCTTACCTATTCACACTTCACACGTCTGCATAGGTCTGTGGTCCTGATTCTACTCTTGTCACTGAGTGAATGTGCTGTGTGTAGTAATATCTAGATTTATAGTACTTGTTCATATATCTGTAGAGTAATTTGCAGTTATATTGTACTAGACCTGCTAGCTTACCTCTCTGTATAATGGCCACCCCTAAACTTAGCACAGCAGAATTAAAGGCAAAGGGGGAGGACATGGGATTGGCGGGGTCTGCTCTAACGGATTACATACAGGAAGTGGAGAGAGAGTATCGTCAAGCAGAAAGGGAAGATCGAAAGGCCGAGCTGGAATTGAGAAGGATGGAGTTGGAGCAAGCAGCTAAGAAATTGGAAGCTGAGCAAGCAGCTAGGAAATTGGAAGCTGAGCAAGAAGCACAGAAGAGGGAGCACGAGTACCGGATGCGGGAACTCGAGCTCAAGAGTCAATCTAATGGAGAAACTGAGGGAGCAGTTGGAGGTTCCTCCATCCCAGGATCAACACCAGTAGGTGGACATGGGTACCATGCTATGAAGTTTCCTTTAGCGGTCTACGAGGAGGACAAAGAGAAGATTGACCAGTACCTTCAACGCTTCGAGGCTATGTCAGTTGCTATGGGTCTGGAGCGTAACAAATGGAATCTTAAGCTATCCCAGGGTTTACGCGGGACCGGATACGAGGTTTATTCTCGCCTGCCACCAGGACATGAGAACAATTATGACGAGTTAAAGACGGCTCTGCTGAAACGATTCGAGGTAACGTCACATACCTACCGGAAAAAATTTCGAGCAGCGAAACGAGAACCGGGGAGTTGTTTGCCGCCTACAGTTTGCGTCTAAAATCTTATCTCCACAAGTGGATGGATTTGGCTGGGTTCGCACATGACTATGAGAGTCTGGAAGAGCTCATGGTGGTCGACCAGCTGAAGAAGCAAATGTCTAAACCTCTCAGGACGTTCCTGGGAGAACAAGGAGCGGAACGTATTGACCTCGTGACTAAATTAGCAGAACGGTTCGTCGAGGTACATGGGAAGGCAGGGGAAAACCTTTCCACCAACTCCAAAAGTCAAGAGAAACATGACAAGAAGAAAACCAAAAACTCAGGAACAAAAAAGTGGGAACCTTATGTGCAAAAATCAGAGGATAGTTCAGAGAAGAAGAAGGAGGGAAGCAAGAGCACTTCAAGCTCTACACCTAAACGACCGTGGTCGGAGAAGTGGTGTTCAATTTGTAAGTCACCCTCTCACAATACGAGGGACTGCAAATCGAAGGCTAAGAACCCTCACTTCGCAGCATGTCAAGTGACTTCCAAGGAGGTTGTCACGGAAAATGCCAAGGTCAACAAGGAAGCTCGCCACCAGGAGAGCTCACTCAAGTCTGGCACTAGAAAATCTAGGACAGGGAAATGGTGCAACCAATGCAAGTCAAACACGCACAATGCTATTGACTGTAGGGGAAAGTCAGGAGACACTCAATTCGTCGTGTGCTCAGGAAAACCTAAGGTGGAGCCCACCGAACAGGTCGAGGCCGAGGAAGAGACTCCAGACCAGGAAAAACCACCTGTAGTGGAATTGGTAGAGGTTAACGGTCGTCAAGTGGAGTGTTTATACGACACAGGACTGGACGGGGAGGCCGTGATTTCTGCGGATCTGGTACATCCAGAACAATTCACAGGTGAAACCTTGGATATACAGCCTGCACAGAAGAGTGCTGTAGTCATGAAGTTGCCCATTGCTAATGTGAAGATTCGGTCAAGGTACGTCACCGGCACCATCAAGGCCGCTGTATTGACCGATCCCATTTTTCCAGTCATCCTAGGTTGCCGGTATGTCTTTCTGGGAATGCCCAGGGAGCCAATCCATATGGGAGCAATGCAGACTCGCTCTCAGACGAAAACGGAAGAGGCAGACGCAATTGTGACTAACCCAATGCCGGGGGAGCTACGAACTGCCCAGAGTGAGGATGATACTTTACGTCCTTGCTACAAAAAGCTGCAGAAAAGTGCTGATCCACCAGGACGGGGGCAGTACTACATGAAGAATAGGATACTCTACAGGAGAGCAGGAAGGGGAGACAACCTATACGGTCAGTTGGTCGTCCCGAAAGCTCACCGGTCCCAGATTCTTCATATGGGGCATACCATCTCCTTTAGTGGACACATGGGTATTGCCGCCACCATGCAGCGGATTTCCTGCCACTACTATTGGCCGGGAATGACAGATGATGTGCGTCGGTATGTGAAGTCATGCCCTGAGTGCCAGAGGGTGGCACCGAAACGCTGGACAGCACAGGTGATGTTGGGTGAGATGCCCATCATGAACTCTCCTTTCGAGAGGGTAGCCATCGATATCGTGGGTCCACTTCCCAGGACTAGGAAGAGGAACATGTATATACTCACAATGGTGGATTGCTGTACAATGTGGGGTGAGGCTATACCGTTGACCACGATTGACTCGAAAAGAGTGGCGGACGCACTGATGGAGGCCTTTACCAGATTAGGCTTTCCGGATCAAATTCTGACGGACAATGGATCTCAGTTTTGTGGAAAACTCATGGAGGAGGTATTTAGGGTGTTTCACTCTAACCACATACATACCAGCCCTTACCACCCTCAAGCCAATGGACAAGTAGAGCGTTTCAACGGCACGTTGATGACAATGCTCAGGAAACTAGCGCAGGAAAAACCTGATAGGTGGGATGAATATATCCCAGCAGCACTCTTTGCCTATCGGGAAGTTCCTCATGGCTCAACAGGACTACCACCCGCTACGTTGCTGTTTGGTCGTCCAATCAAAGGACCGTTGGAAGCCATGTTGAGGAGTTGGACTGAAGAGGGGACGTCAGAAGAAGTGATCTCATCCTATCAATACGTGGAGGAACTGAAAGAAAAACTCCACAAGGGATGGACTCTGGCAAATCAAAACTTGAAAAAGGCCAGGAAAAGACATGCGGCTTACTACAACCGTAGGTCTAAAGAAAGATCTCTAGAGGTGGGAGATAAAGTCTTGTTGCTACTCCCAACGGGAAACAACAAACTGGAGATAGGTTGGCAAGGACCATTTCCCGTGGAAAGGGTGATATCCAGAACCAACTATCAGATCCGGATCCGGGGAAAGTCGAAGATTTTCCATATCAATCTCTTGCGGAAATACGAAGAGAGACCCGGAGACAAGGCAGCTCACCTCATGGCAAAGGCAGTTGCAGTGGAGACTGAAGTGGGAACCAGCGAGGGCAGGGAATATCCCTTGGTACACCAGGAAACCTATAGGGATGTACAAGTGAACCCTGATCTGACCTCACAGGAGAGGAAAAAGATAACCCAGGTTCTCAAGTCTCATAAGGAGATACTGACGGATAAACCAGGACGAACGAGGTTGGTGGAGTTCGAGATGACTTTGACCACACAGGAGCCTGTTCGCCAAAAGGTTTACCCAGTGCCATTCTCTAAAGAAAAGGCCCTGGAGGAGGAAATACAAAAATTGCTGGAGGATGACGTGATTGCACCATCCACATCCCCATACAATGCAGGGGTAGTTTTGTTACGCAAACCAAGTGGAGAACACCGGTTGTGTATAGATTACCGACTTCTGAACAGTCACACACAATTTCAGGTGGAACCTTTGCCGAATCCAACTCAGTTATTCGCTAGGCTCCATAAGGCTCGGTACTTTTCAAAGGTGGATCTGAGTCGGGGGTTCTATCAGATACCAGTCAAACCGGAGATTCGACCACTGTTGGCTTTCAGTACACCCAGTGGACACTACGAATTCAAGGTCATGCCCTTTGGACTCAGCAATGCACCCAGTGTGTTTACACGCATGATGAGGACTTTACTAGATCCGTTACAGGATCCGTCCATCATCTCATTCATGGATGATATTCTGATTTCCAGTGACAGCTTGGATGACCACTTACAATCCTTGGAGAGAGTGTTTAATAGACTCAAGGAAGCAGGGCTTACTGCTCGTCCAACCAAGTGCATGATTGGTTACCAGACTCTGGAATTTCTAGGTCACACCATCACTCCAGGACACATTGTTCCAGAAGAGAAGAACCTGGAGAAAATCAGAAATGCACCAAGACCTAAAACGAAGAAGGCTGTGCGATCTTTTCTCTCGTTGTGTGGGTTCTATCACAAATTTATCCCACATTTCACTGAACTGGGAGCTCCGTTTACGGAAACCTTGAAAAAGGGATTCCCGGACCAAATCATTTGGACACCAGAATGTGAGAATGCCTATAGTCAGTTAAAGGAGGCCTTGGTCAGCAAACCTGTATTACAGCTCCCTGACCTTTCAAAACCATTTGTGTTGCGAACGGATGCGAGTGCGATTGGAATTGGAGCCGCTTTGTTACAGGAAGGAAAAGACGATGCGTCGGTTTTGAAACCTGTGGCATACGCAAGCAAGAAATTACTACAGGCGGAGAGGAATTATTCAACTGTCGAGAGAGAGTGCTTGTCCCTTGTATGGGCAGTGCAAAAATTTCAGCCATATTTGTATGGAGTTAAGTTTCGGGTCCAGTCGGATCATCAGCCCCTGATGTTCCTGGCTACTTCTCAGAAGCTCAACGCACGTTTGATGCGGTGGTCGTTGTTACTTCAACCGTATAATTTCACAGTAGAGTACATTCCTGGGAAGGAAAATGTTGGAGCGGACTTCTTGTCAAGACACCCAGCTCCTGAAGAAGAGGAATGAATCATCTGGATTTAACTCATGGTGGAGAAGAGTGAGATGGACTACTCTCTTAAGAGGGGGCCTATGTCACGAGCTCGCCATGAGTTAACCAGATAATAATTCCGACGTTTGCTTGGCGTATATTTTCTAGGCCACAACAGTCGTACTAACAGAGTAAACACAGCTGCACGGGTTACATCGGGTCAGCCCATATACACATTTGGCGGTGAGTGAGAAGGAAGGGATAAAGCGCGTTGGCAGTTCATAACAGTTAAAATCACATATAATTGGCCGCGCAGGATATGGAATGGTTCCGTTTGTCATCTATAGTTCCGGACATCAGACGGAATGGAGGTTTGACTGTCAGCACATGACAGAAAGTTGAGGGTGTTATTGAAAACAGTGGAACACCTGCCGGACATGAACAACGTCACGTGCACAATGTAAGCGTGTTTGGAAAACCATGATTGGCAGCTTGGTATCGAAACTCTTTGTTGGAACTCGACAGTAACTCTCTAGATTGTTTTGGATGTCAGAACCAGTGATGACAAATCTAACATTGAGGGAGCCAGAGGGGGGATGGATCCCTGACAGGGGATGATCTGCCAATGTGCCACCTGTGTGGGGCATAAAGGATAACGTCACGTGGCCAACTTTGGTAGTTTGCCATATAAACCCGAGTTGGGACCAACTAGGGGGACTTGAAAATGCTCTAGTCGGAGTGCCAGGGCACTGCAGTGCTTAGTGGAAATAATATCTACCGTGTGTTAATTAGTGACTTAATTTTACACTTGCCTATAATGGCAGATGTAGATATGATTGATAGGACTGCAGTAGTGCCATTTAAGGTATAACCTATTATAATATTAGTTCTACTTAATATAGACTGTGGTCTTGTTAAACTATAGTGTGATGATTAGCACTGTTAGTGGAAACTAGTTAGAGTAAGAATCGTGATATTAACTCTGCTAGTTAAGAATAGATTAGTGAAGTGTTGATAAGCTTTACTAGTTGAGAATTGAGTAATGAGGGATAATTGGGATCTTCCCGTAGGTGTCCCTGGTGGGCGGGGTTCAGCATTCTGTTTGCTGATTTTTTCTTTGTCATAGCCTGATTCGGCTCTAGGTGGGTAGCTAATCTGCTCTATGACTAAGTCTAGATAGCTAAAGATCATTAAGCAAGGTGATAGGCTTACACTCAGCCGAAAGGATCAGTGACTTGTACTATCACCAGATGTGTTGTTTCTATCCTAGGTTCCCTACCAGATCCAAGGAAACTCAACAAAGTTTTGGGAAAGAATCCAATCCCATTCGGAAGAACACCAGTTCAACAATCAATAAAGTTGCATACAGAACGTAACTAAAGCTAGAAGGAAGTTGATTCACCAAAGAGAGTGATGCGTACTGATGCACCACACAGCATCAGACAGTAGTAACGAACTGAAAACATTAAGTCTAATAATTACATAGTGTGATATAATCTCGTGTAATAGAACACAAGACTTGATACTTGAGGCTAGATAGACACGAGGGAGGATCCAGTACAGTAACAATTAACATTAATCTGTGTACACACTACAAAGGACTTGTGCATTTTTTTTAAGGAACGATAGGAACGGACATTGTGTAGAGTGCAACCGGTCCATGATTAACTGTTTATACCACCGGTGTCTATTTCGGATGTTCATGAAATGGGATTACCAGAGGTCTACAGAGGCAAATCAGTATCCGGCAAGATGGTTTCGGCACGGGGTGAGATGTACATGTTCTGACGTAAAGTGCTGTGGTCTATCCTTGCTGGGATCAGCTGACTGGGTTGTTGTCTGAGAGTCCGATTCTACACACTTTATAGAACACGTCACACATTTTCTTAACATACACGTCTCATATACGTTACACTTTTCTTTTAATAAATTAATCTTTATTAATCTTGAGAAGCAAGAGTTGTTGAGTATGTTACGTTGGGGAAGTATGAGAAGGTGGCATAGTACGACAGTGAGAGAGCGATAGGAAAAGGTGTCCATAGGCTGATGGAGTGTGTTGGACGGAAGCTGGTGGATTCTCCAGAATATTGAGAGGAAAACAATATTATAATGTGGGTGTCGACTCTCTTCACTCCAGGGACGACACTGTAAAGGAAGACAAGACAGACATGGTCATACAAAATATAGATGGGACATAGTCATACAACATGTAGGTGGGACATGGTCATACAACATATAGGTGGGACATGATCATACAACATGTAGATGGGATATGGTCATACAACATATAGGTGGGACATGGTCATATAAAATATAGGTGGGACATGGTCATACAACTTGTAGGTGGGGCTTGGACATTCAACATGTAGGTGGGACATGGTCATACAAAATGTAGGTGGGGCATGGTCATACAAAATATAGGTGGGACATGGTCATACAACACATAGATGGGATATGGTCATACAACATGTTGGTGGGACATGGTCATACAACATGTAGGTGTGACATGGTCATACAACATGTTGGTGGGACATGGTCATACAACATATAGGTGGGACATGGTCATACAACATGTTGGTGGGACATGGTCATACAACATATAGGTGGGACATGGTCATACAACATATAGGTGGAACATGGTCATACAATATGTAGGTGGGACATGGTCATACAACATGTAGGTGGGATATGGTCATACAACATATAGGTGGGGCATGGTCATACAGCATAAAGGTGAGACATGATCATACAACATGTAGGTGGGACATGGTCATACAACATGTAGGTGGGACATGGTCATACAACATATAACCGGGACAGGGTCATACAACAAGTAGGTCGGACATGGTCATACAATATAATGGTGCGGCATGGTCATACAACATGTAAGTGGGACATGGTCATACAATATATAGGTGGGGCATGGTCATACAATATGTAGGTGGGACATGGTCATACAACATATAGGTGGGACATGGTCATACAACATATAGGTGGTCTGACAGATTGGCTGGATCTGAACTGATGGGCGGGGTATTGGTGCATGATGAGGCAGATGTGGTCGGACAGACTGGCTGGATCTGCACCTCTGGGCGGGGTATTGGTGCATGATAAGGCATATGTGGTCGGACAGACTGGCTGGATCTGCACCGCTGGGCGGAGTATTGGTGCATGATGAGGCAGATGTGATCGGACAGATTAGCTGGATCTGAACTGATAGGCTGTGTATTGGTGCATGATGAAGCAGATGTGGTCGTACAGACTGGCTGGACCTGCACTGATGGGCGGGGTATTGGTGCATAATGAGGCAGATGTGGTTGGACAGACTGGCTGGATCTGCACTGTTGGGCGGTGTATTGGTGCATGATGAGGCAGATGTGGTCGGACAGACTGGCTAGATCTGCACCGCTGGGCGGGGTATTGGTGCATGATGAGGCAGATGTTGTCCGACAGACTGGCTGGATCAGCACCGCTGGGCAGGGTATTGGTGCTTGATGAGGCAGATGTGGTCGGACAGATTGGCTGGATCTGAACCGCTGGGCTGGGTTTTGGTTCATGATGAGGCAGATGTGGTTGGACAGACTGGCTAGATCTGAACTGATGGGCGGGGTATTGGTGCATGATGAGGCAAATGTGGTCGGACAGACTAGCTGGATCTGAACTGATGGGCGGGGTATTGGTGCATGATGAGGCACATGTAGTCGGACAGACTGGCTGGATCTGAACTGATTGGCGGGGTATTGGTGCATGATGAGGCAGATGTGGTCGGACAGACTGGCTGGATCTGCAATGATGGGAGGGTGATTGGTGCATGATGAGGCAGATGTGGTCGGACAGATTGGCTGGATCTGCACCGCTGGGCGGGGTTTTGGTGCATGATGAGGCAGATGTGGTCGGACAGATTGGCTGGATCTGAACTGATGGGCGGGTTATTGATGCATGGTTAGGCAGATGTTGTCGGATAGATTGGCTGGATCTGATCTGATGGGTGGCGTATTGGTGCATGATGAGGCATATGTGGTCTGACAGATTGGCTGGATGTGAACTGATGGGCGGGGTATTGGTGCATGATGAGGCAGATGTGGTCGGACAGACTGGCTGGATCTGCACCTCTGGGCGGGGTATTGGTGCATGATAAGGCATATGTGGTCGGACAGACTGGCTGGATCTGCACCGCTGGGCGGAGTATTGGTGCATGATGAGGCAGATGTGATCGGACAGATTAGCTGGATCTGAACTGATAGGCGGGGTATTGGTGCATGATGAAGCAGATGTGGTCGTACAGACTGGCTGGACCTGCACTGTTGGGCGGTGTATTGGTGCATGATGAGGCAGATGTGGTCGGACAGACTGGCTAGATCTGCACCGCTGGGCGGGGTATTGGTGCATGATGAGGCAGATGTGGTCCGACAGACTGGCTGGATCTGCACCGCTGGGCAGGGTATTGGTGCTTGATGAGGCAGATGTGGTCGGACAGATTGGCTGGATCTGAACCGCTGGGCGGGGTTTTGGTTCATGATGAGGCAGATGTGGTTGGACAGAATGGCTAGATCTGAACTGATGGGCGGGGTATTGGTGCATGATGAGGCAAATGTGGTCGGACAGACTAGCTGGATCTGAACTGATGGGCGGGGTATTGGTGCATGATGAGGCACATGTAGTCGGACAGACTGGCTGGAAGTGCACCGCTGGGCGGGGTACTGGTGCAATATGAGGCAGATGTGGTCGGACATATTGACTGGATCTGAACTGATGATTGCGGTATTGGTACATGATGAGGCAGATGTGGTCGGACAGATTGACTGGATCTGGACTGATGATTGCGGTATTGGTGCATGATGAGGCAGATGTGGTCGGACAGATTGATTGGATCTGAACTGATGTTCGGGGTATTGGTGCATGATGAGGCAGATGTGGTCGGACAGGCTGGCTGGATCTGCAACGCTGGGCGGGGTATTGGTGCATGATGAGGCAGATGTGGTCGGAAAGATTGGCTGGATCTGAACTGATGTTCGGGGTATTGGTGCATGATGAGGCAGATGTGATCGGACAGATTGGCTGGATCTGAACTGATAGGCTGGGTATTGGTGCATGTTAAGGCAGATGTGGTCGGACAGACTGGCTGGACCTGCACTGATTTGCGGGGTATTGGTGCATGATGAGGCAGATGTGGTCGGACAGACTTCCTGGATCTGCACCACTGGGCGAAGTATTGGTGCATGATGAGGCAGATGTGGTCGGACAGACTGGCTGGATCTGCACCGCTAGGCGTGGTATTGGTGCATGATGAGGCAGTTGTGATCGGATAGATTGGCTGGATCTGAACTGATAGGCTGTGTATTGGTGCATGATGAGGCAGATGTGGTCGGATAGACTGGCTGGACCTGCACTGATGGGCGGGGTATTGGTGCATGATGAGGCAGATGTGGTCGGACAGACTGGCTGGATCTGCACCGCTGGGCGAGGTATTGGTGCATGATGAGGCAGATGTGGTCGGACAGACTGGCTGTATCTGCACCGCTGGGCGGGGTATTGGTGCATGATAAGGCATATGTGGTCGGACAAATTGGCTGGATCTGAACTGATAGGCGGGGTATTGGTGCATGATGAGGCAGATGTGGTCGGACAGACTGGCTGGACCTGCACTGATGGGCGGGGTATTGGTGCATGATGAGGCAGATGTGGTTGGACAGACTGGCTGGATCTGCACTTTTGGGCGGTGTATTGGTGCATGATGAGGCAGATGTGGTCGGACAGACTGTCTGGATCTGCACCGCTGTTAAGGGTATTGGTGCATGATAAGGCAGATGTGGTCCGACAGACTGGCTGGATCTGCACCGCTGGGCAGGGTATTGGTGCTTGATGAGGCAGATGTGGTCGGACAGATTGGCTTTATCTGAACCGCTGGGCTGGGATTTGGTTCATGATGAGGCAAATGTGGTTGGACAGACTGGCTGGATCTGAACTGATGGGCGGGGTATTGGTGCATGATGAGGCAAATGTGGTCGGACAGACTAGCTGGATCTGAACTGATGGGCGGGGTATTGGCGCATGATGAGGCAGATGTGGTCGGACAGACTGGCTGGATCTGCACTGATGGGCGGGGTATTGGTGCATGATGAGGCAGATGTGTTCGGACAGACTGGCTGGATCTGCACCACTGGGCGGGGTATTGGTGCATGATGAGGCAGATGTGGTCGGACAGATTGGCTGGATCTGCACCGCTGGGCGGGGTATTGGCGAATGATGAGGCAGATGTGGTCGGACAGACTGGCTGGATCTGAATTGATGGGCGGGGTATTGGTGCATGATGAGGCAGATGTGGTCCGACATACTGGCTGGATCTGCACTGTTGAGCGGGGTATTGGTGCATGATGAGGCAGATGTGGTCGGACAGACTGGCTGGATCTGCACTGATGTGCTGGGTATTGGTGCATGATGAGGCAGATGTAGTCGGATAGAATGGCTGGATCTGCACCGCTGTTCTTTATATTGGTGCATGATGAGGCAGATGTGGTCGGACAGACTGGCTGGATCTGCACCGCTGGGCGGGTTATTGGTGCATAATGAGCCAGATGTGGTCGGACAGATTGGCTGCATCTGCACCGCTGGGCGGGGTATTGGTGCATGATGAGGCAGATGTGGTCTGACAGACTGGCTTGGTCTGAACTGATTGGCGTGGTATTGGTGCAGGTCAGCAACTCAACTTTAACAGGCATACAAGGATTTCCGCTTTTGTACCACAAGCAATGATAACACGAAGGTTATGCCAAAGATACAAGTATAATACAAGTTTATTCTGAGCTTAATTTACAATAGCTCGGCGAGCGGCGGATAGCCACATGGTTAATACATATCATGATGTATGGTCATGATATGAAATGAGAGATGGTCTCGATGGTAATCTCTATCAAAGTTAAGTAGTCTAAGTCACATCTATGAATACTGTCCTTTCTATGCAACACAGTCTTCTTAGCGAATACAGCAGTCTGTCTACTAGGCTGTCGAGTCCCGATCTTAGGATCTTCGTGGCGTGTCCAGCCACAAGCGATCGACCCTTCGTGGATTAGCTGGTTTGCGTGCTCGGTGGTCCAGCACGCCGTTAATTACTGGTCACCCGGTTGGAGTACCAGTGTTTTCCCTGGACACTTCTCGTGAAGTGGGTTTCCCCATTCTATCCTGGGTATCCCCAGCTCACGTCTTGCGTTGTCCCCTTTTAGGACACAAGTGTGTCCCGTTGGAGAACTATTCATAGTTCTGTCACATGCTTCTGTCCTTTCTGTCCCCTATCTCTTAGATAGCTATGTTCTAACTATCTTGTTTAATTCTATTTCTATAGCTCTTCTATCTTGTCTATTAGCAGCTTTTTGACAGACTCTCCCTCCCTCTGTGTTGTGTTACAAACTTTTAATTCATGGGTGTAACACAAGTCGTAATGTCCACAAAAATTAGGGCTGTCTAATTTTGTCAAAAGCTGCTTAAATTTTCTAACTCTGCTCTGGGCATATGACAAGATCTCTCCTTTCCCTCGTCACACTGTTGTACCACTTCACTTGGCTAATTTACTAGCATACCATAGTAGTACAGTTTGCTAGAGACTATGCTCATCCTAATATTATACTTATCAGGAGTTGTGTGAACCGGACTTATGCCTTTTGGCCTTTCCTCCAATTGCCAATTAGCTGACAACCCATACAAAATGCCTCTATTACGAGTACAATACATGAATAATATTCATGCTCCCATATAATATTCTATTCCAACGCGTCTACATGCTTATGTGCCAATGTTCACCTTTTTAGCTTCCGCTTGTGAAGAAATATTTCAGTGTTAATGTTAGGTTATTTGAGATTTTGTTGTGTCCCCTGTTTGGAGTAGTTATCCGTCTTTGCAAATAATAGTGTATGCATCTTTATGTGTTTGTTTTCCTGATTGGTTGCGTGTTTTATATTAAACTAATGTGTATTAAACTAACCAATATGTGTTTGCGTCTATAATTTATGTGTATGTACTCTTTCGAGCGCCGTAAAGCGGTTTGTTGCAGTCACAAACGAGTGTGTTAGTCTGATTTCTGACTACACTTCCGTTTTAGGATGCTCAAAATATAGTTCCTATCTCTATCATTGAAGTATAGCAACTACACAGATAAAATTAGGACAACACACATTTGACACAGGCGAATTACAAGAACTCGCATTGTGCGGCGAAAATCAAATTTCCGCAACATGTCTCACTCTTTCTGTTTTTGTTTCATTCTCTCATTCCCATTCATACATCTCTTATTCATCTTTCATTCCCATTCATACATATTTCATTCATCTTTCATTCCACAAAGGTTTTAAAATACTTATTCTGTCATTAAAATACGGTTGCAGAAAATAATGGATGAACAATATATATTTACAATAAACAATTGGCTGAATTTAAACAGATCTTCAAGCCAAATGACTGTGCTATCTTTATGCACTCGTCATTTCTGTACACAATAATACATATTTAAGAGGATTTTTAACTACCAATCCTGTAGGTAATGATGGCTATTTCTAATCTATTGTAAGTTCGTGCACTGTGCTACGCTAACTAAGGGAATTAATCTAATTAAATGATGAAAATGGGGAAAAGTGTATTAGTTACCTTATTGTGTGTTAGTGCATGGGATGGTATAAATTTATAAATGGTGGGATTAATTTCTAAATGATGTTTTAACTAACTAAATGTCTAATAAAATGTGTTTAAAATATGGTAAACTACAGTAATGTTTCCTAAGTTCTAAAGTAAGCTGTTAAGGTTAAACTAAATGAGTTTCTAACTAAATGTAACTGGATTTTAACTATTAAATGTTATTACAAAAGTTATATGGGTGGTTTCTAAGTAATATTCTAACTAAGAAAAATACGTTATTACATGCAACTGTTATAAAAACATATTATTATACATATCACAAACAATCTATATCTAATTAAATTAACTAATTACATCCAGGAATATTGTCGGAGTAGCGTCCTCTGTTGAATATCGTTAGAAAAATAGAGTTCATCTAGACAAAGTCTGGTACATACGCTGTCGTCCTGGGTAATGTTCAAATATCGTTCAACTCCTGGGTTGCATATATGGTGATGGTGGAGAACTCTGATAATATATCTGTTCACTTTCACTTGTACTGACACAGTTCATAGTAAGCAAGTTCATGCGATTCATAATGGAAAAGGCACCATAGTGTCTATATTCACCATCTAAGGCACTAGTTAACTACAGTGTCACTGACTTTGGTGATGTCGGATCGCTCTCTTCTCGCATCTCAGGTATCTCGATCTGAGAAGGACGGCTTAGTGTGTCTGATAGCGAGTTCATGTTCCCCTTTATATGCTTTATAGTAAAGGAGTAGTTTTGCAGGATCAAAGACCATCTGTAGATCCTGTTGTTGCGGTGGACTCCAGTTTGCATCACTGTAAGCGGTGAATGGTCAGTCTCAACGACAAAATGTGTACCCGCTAAGAATCTATGAAGCTTCCGGATACAATAGATGACGCTTAAAGCTTCCAACTCAGCAACTGAGTATTTTGATTCAGTAGGGCTAACTTTGCGGCTTACATACATTATTGGGTGGAATTTTCCCTCATGGAATTGGCCTAGAACGCCAGAGATTGCTATAGCACTTGCGTCTGTACGAAGAAAATACGTAATATTTGGATTAGGCAAACGTAGGATAGGTAAAACGCTGAACATATGTTTTAATTTTGATAAAACAGCAATTAACTTTGCATCTTGCACATTTAAATTCACAGATGCTTTCAAAATATTAGAAAAAACGCTGGTGATTTCAGCTAAGTTGGGTATACTTTTGCTATATTATTTCACTAACACAAGCAAGCTTCTGACCTGTTTCTTGGTCGTTGGCATAGTTAAGTTAAAATTTTTGTGACAATGTCCTCGTCTGTTTTAAGTTGGCCTCTGGTGATCGTGTGGCCTAGAAAATCAATATCTTCCAACCCCAACTCAACCTTGGTTGGTCTTACAGTAAGCCCAATGTCTTAAAGTGCCTGTCCTCTAAATCCCACGGGACCGTACACTCAAAGCAACTCACATTGAACTCGTCAAGAACAGATCAGAACAACAAAACATGTTCTATCTTACCAACAGGATCATGAACATATGGCAGACTCAAATCGAGCAAGCGAAAGTCGTACTTTTATTCCGCCGCAGGACAAAAGATATAACTCTTGTAGAAACGTGAGCTGATCCCTATACGCAGGATCGGCGCTCACTTAAATAACATCTACTTACGAGCTCCGAGTCCAGCTCGCTGCCCTTGAGGCTTAATTATCCAAATCCTCAGTTCAACTGATTAAATAAAAGTCTAGGTATCCGCACCCGGTCTTTCTACTGTTGTGTTGTCTTTAATATATTCCTCTCCGGACTCCCAGCTGCTTCATCACGAAATTACCGCCTCCAGGTGTCACCTTCACACGGAGCCTTTTATAAACACATCCTTTAGAATCCACGAATTCACAGCGTCCTCCGTTGCCGTCCAATGACGTTGTTTTCCTTTCCTTGGTTTCTCATTTTTGTCGTCCAGTTTTGTGACTGTCTGGGAAAATCCAGTAAGGTCTCTTCTTTATACTTGGTGGCGCATGTTCCGTTATGTGGCATAATGCCCCCTCCCAGATAAAAAAATTATTTATAATTTTTTCCTTTATATCTGTATATCTGTACGACTATCACAACAATTTTTTTTTTCTTTTAACTACAACTGAATAGCACTTGGTTTTACCCCCTTATCTACCCTTAAAAAAAATAAAGCTACATAACGGGCAAGCCCACCTGCCCAAACCCTCCGTTGGACGTCGTGTGGCTGATCATGGGCAATCAGACCAACTAATAAACATATCAGTCCCTACCTTGTCATAATAGACAAGTGTGTCCTAACTCTAGGTTTTACCATGAGTTTAGGACGAGGGTAATAATGAGGTTTTCCATGTAACCATTTTTGTTGTAGTTGATCCTTGTTGTCCTTGTTTGGTACCATACATCTATTTCTTTTCCTGAAATTTATCTCCATGGGTAGGGTGACTCATACGCTTTCCGCCTTGAGAATCCATTGATCCTTTTCCTGTGGATATTTTAAGAATGTCGCTTGATTGTATCTATTCTTTTGCTCCTTCTGTGCAGCTTAATCCATCTAATATAATATTAATTAATCTAACAACATTGTTAATGCAAGTAAATAATTAATATCATAGAATTCACTATTTATATTAATACCAATACCATATTAATACTAATTTACAATTACTTATTAATAATTTAACAATCAACTAATGAATAACTATTATTAACACAATCATATACTGTTCAAAGTTAGTGTGACAATACAAAACAAAATACTTGGCTTGGCCATTGAATGCACAATGAATGTTCCAATCACGCGTCTCTTGTGACGTTCTTATTCCGAGTATTGCCATAACTCAAGCTGTCAATGGAAAATCGGTAACATATGTACCTAATTGACTAAATTCTATTTGTAATAATAATCTATTAATATTTAGTTGATTCTTATAGCATTGCTCCCTCAATTAGGCGCCATCTGAATATATCTTTATCGACTTTATTAATAACTTATGAAAGAACAGAACATTAATATATATAACTAATTAATTTATAACAAAGATCTGCCCTTCTATTCAACTATAATCGACTGAGAATGTCAGCAAGATTATTATCCTTTCCAGGAATGTGACAGATGTCAAATTCATAGTCTTGTAATAGTAATGACCATCTATGTATTCTAGCATTCTTCAGATGACCCGATTTGAAAATTTGTAACGGTTTGTTATCCGACAGAACCAGAAATTTCCTACCTAGTAAGTATCTAGAGAACTTCTCAATACTTTCAATTAAAGCTAGAGCCTCTAATTCAGTAACAGCATAGTTTCTCTGAGTTTCAGATAGCTTCTTACTGAAGTAAAGAATAGGATGTAGTTTCCCTTCATGTAATTGAAGTAATACAGCTGAAATAGCATGTAAACTAGCATCCGTTTGTAAAACAAAATCTTTTGAAATATCAGGTAATTTCAAATAGGATATGTACTAAATAGAGTTTTTATTTGTTGTAATAATTTCTCATGATCCTCTGTCCAACTATTTTTATAGGTCTGTAATATAGATATATACATGTGAAAAATCATACATTTCAAAGATTTAAGACTTTTTAAGGAAATAACTCAGAATTATATTCTAATATTATGACTCAACAAGAATAAATCCTTAACCAATTCATCATCATAAAATAACAATATAGTTACTAACAATTATCTGTAAAATAGAGAACTAAAATATTTTCACACACCTAAGTGTGGAGATATGAAATAGCGTGAACACTTTGAACAAATATAGATTTAGATCTAAAAAATTTGGAATTCTAAGTAATAAGACTGTAAATGTGTCTGTAATGTATTTTGTGTTAATATGAACCTAACACTTTCATCCCATTCTATTTTTCTTTTATTCTTCTCTTTTATTCTATTTCTTTCTCTCTTTCTTTCTTTCATACTTATGGTGTTTCCGTACTGAACGTATGTTCATATTTGTACTTTTCAACTTTGTTAAATTGGACACTGTCATAACTTTCACTCGTATATATAACGTCAATAAAGTATATTTGATTAATTTGTAGCAGAAACAAGCCAAGCAAATAAAGTACGCATTAATTAATGCATCGTAATTTTGTTTGTTATCAATCTTGAGTGATTGAATGACTGTATTTTTATTCACAATATCATCAATATATGCCTTTGTTTGTGAGGCTGTGTTTGTGACTATGGATGTAACCTGAGATAAAGTCAATTTAAGCCAACTCAACATGTTTATCATGAATATGGTTACAACATCCCATTTCATCTGTTGTTTGTAACTATTGTGTTTAACTTTTGTTCTATTTTTGTGTGCCACACTGTTGTTATTACCAGTCAGTTGAACTTTTAATGAATGTGTAATTCCTTCTTCTTGTGTTGTTGTGAGTATCACATCAGGTTTGCGTTCTATAGTTTGAGCGTAATCTTTGACATCTGCGATGTTACCAATTATCAACCCAGCACATGGGTTTGGTAGTACTGCTGCGCACACTCGACCTTTATAGTATGGGCATTTTATACTGACCCATGCAGTTTTGTACATTTCTATTGTACCCCCAAATGTCCTGCACTCAATACTTTTACCTGTATAATCACTTTCTCTTATGAGTTTGTGATTAACACCTGTAATATCGGACCCTGTGTCTCTAAAACAGGTTGTTGGTAAACCATTCACCAACGCTTGGTGTATCGTCAGAGTACCTTGACGAGTGTATGCTGCATTTGCCTCGTGAATATGTCTCTTATTGGCTTATGTAAGGTCATCATTACTATTATGACCTTCTTTACCTGTTTTGTTATTGTATGATTCTATTATGGCTGCGTGTGTGTCCTCTAGATCATCTGAATCGCTACTACTACTAGACAACACATATGCGATACTCGCTTCCTTCCAGGAATTTCTCATTGGACAAGACCTGCTTGTGTGTCCGTACGCCCTACATGAGAAACATTTCATGCTACTTTTAAAAGAGTCATACTTACTTCTCTTCTTAGTAATAATGTCTTTCAGATATGCGATATAACCTGGATGTTTATCACACATCTCTAAGTTTCCGTGCGATAATCTACAATACTGACATCTGGTGAATTGGCCTTTCTTTGGTCTATCACCTTCTCTATTGTACGGACTATTTCTATTAGTACTACTACCACACTTTCTAAACTTACTGTTTCCTCTTTGAAATTTTGCACTTGCTCCTATCACTAAATCAGGTTGTGTACAGTTAGCAAAAATATCCCTATGTGCATTGAAATAAGATTCACCCTTATTCTCCATTTCACTTAAACTTTTACATTTGTTTTCCATAAGAAATACTGACATAGGTTCTGGTATTGCAGACAATAGTCTATCTCTGATAATTAAGTCTCTCACTTTCTCATAACTATCATTAATATCCGCAGCCTTACACCACTTATCAAAACTAGAAGACATTTCCGAAGCGAAATCCAGGAATGTTTGATTCGATTTCGGTGTAAGTGTTTTAAACTTAGTCCGTAAACCAGATTCATCCAAAGAAAAATGTGATAGCACCCGATCGCGCATATATTTGTAGTTCGTACGTAAATCCTCAGGAATTAACTCTATCACTTTCAACGGCTCTAACGCGAGGTGACGATGAAACAAAATCGGTACGTCCTTCTCCGGTACCTTGTAATACTTTACGAGCACTTCAAAGTTGGTTAACCATGAACTAACTAAATCACCTTGTTGAAAATTCCTGAATAAACCTTGGTACTTTTTCACAGGATCGTTCTGTTTAGCCAGCATTTTCTCTCGTTCGATTTCAGTTCCACGTTCCATCTCAAGCGTCTTGACCTTTATGTTACCTTCAACCTCCTTGTCCTTCCAGAGTGTTTCTGTAGCAAGTCGCTCTTTATCAAACGCCAATTGTTTTTCTTTCAATTGCATTTCCATAATTAACTTCTCTTTTTCTGCTGCAATTTTTTCGTGTTCCAAAACTATCTCTTTTTGTCTGATAGCCATCTCTTTTTCTTTCAGTTCTCTCTCAAGAGCCATTTGAAGTTGTTTGGTTTCCTTTTCCGATGCCAATCTTTTGTGTCTTTCCTCCTTCTCACGTGTGGCTTGAAGTTGTCTTTCCTCCTTGTCACGTTTCTGTTGTTCACTGAACTCAAGCTTTGCCCAATTTCGAAGCTCAGCACCAGTTAGACCAGACTTCTCACCCATTTCAAACAAATATTGCAGCGTAGACATCTTCTCTTAATGTCCTACCTGTAAAATGAGCTATCTGGGTGAAATAAATATGGTCGTAGGCAAGAGAAGAAAAGAATCGACAAAATTGTAATATTGTCTCAGATCACTATCACTCGGATAGTACAGTAAATGTTGTATCACACTTGAGCAAATACAACTCAAATAAATTTGTAGTGTCAACTCGAACACCACAAAAAAAATCAATCAAATATCTCTATAATAAACTAAATAAATATACTAGAGAAATAAATATGAAGAAATATATTGAATATACAATATATATGTAACGCAAGACAATTAACAATCATCAAAGATGAATGACGAGTGACGCGAATACATATTATTGTTTACAAACAATAAAAAAATTTTGTATCCACATTTTAACGGGTAACGCACATACTATACTACTACAGTTATGACAAGACAATAGTATTGTGGTGACGCCAGCAAGATCAGAACAAAATTGATAAATAGCGCCTTATTACTAGGATCAATGCTATAATACATCAACAATACAATTGCTACTGGCCTTTAGTGCATCTCCCGAACGTAGAGTAATATTTGAATCGCTCGAGAATTGATGTAATTTGAGACTCTCAATTACGTGTTGATAAGTTCCAAACTATACTGATCCGTAATTGGCAATCGATTAGTGGTATCCTGGCATGAAAATATGTGAGGAGTTGTGTAACGATTGTTGCTCCTGCCTTGAGATGATAGTACAATTAACTTGTACCGGTACCCTGGACCGACGTGGTCCGTCACCGACTCATAAGAACACGTAGTCGGCTGTGGTATATCGACGAAACTTGAGTTTATTTCAGCCTTAGTATTTATACTTTAGGCTGAATGTGCGCTGTAGGTATTTGAGTGAATGATGTCCACAGTGAAGTAAGTACAGTTGAAAGACGTGATTCGACTTCTGGTAAGTAAGGTCCAATGAGTGAACAGGCTGTGTGCCCGTTATCACGATGATAAACGATAGTGTAGTCTTGTTATCGATCCGTGTGACAGTGTTCGTATGTCCTGGCGTCAGCGTATTAGAGTACGTTCGTAAATTCAGTTCATAAATGTCGACGTGAGGAGTTCGTGTTCGGTCCCGATTGACCGCGTTGACTTGCTCGATGGTAGAGAAATCCTCGACAATTTCAACAATAATATGTCATAGTGTACGTGTGCGTGTCGTCCTGACGTGTGATGAAGTGTCCGGTATGTGACTAATGTAATGTCCCCAATGACGTAATAAATATGTGTACACTGACCTGGTTGTCATTATGCGTTGATGTATGTAACGTCCAGATAACGTAACATCTTCCTTGTTAATTATGGTGGAGATGAGTGTCCGTGGTGTACGTGCTATCCATCTTGACACATGACGAAGTGTGCATATAAAATGTCGTAATATGTACTAACTCACTTATGCGCCGATAATTCAGACATAAAGTAGTGTCGGCAGAAGATATAATGAACGTATGATGTACATGTCCCACAAATGTAGGTAGTTAAATGCTTTGGCGTTCTGAACCAACAAGTCAAAACTTTCTGTGCTGCTCACAGAATTAGGGAATGTCTTTCCAACCACGTAACTATAACTGTGCGTCGGCAGTACACCCCATCATGTGTATATCAGTCCACCGATAAATCTGATAAAATTGTGACAAATGTCTGAGTCTGTAATGAACTTCATACATTCAGCAAATTGCTCAACATAATGCAACACTTTCGAGCAGTTCCAATCGATCACAGATTCTTGAATACAAATTGTCAATCGTTGTGCTATAGTATAATAGGTTACTGTGGTGTAGAATTGTGGCAGCGCAGTGTTTCTTCAGATCTCACTGCCTACTCACATCGACATAATTCTTTTCAATGTCGACCATGGTGTCCATTGTTTCGTATATCTCTTATGTAACCACCATCTTCTTTTCTCACGTAGACTTATAGTTGTAACTGTATATTCTTTAAATAAATACTGTTCTTAAATAAGTTACACTATTACTAAATGTTCGTTGTTTCTAATATTTCATAGCGCTGTGGTGTGTTCAATAAGGTGGAATGTTTTTGCGCATCTGGTGCAAACTTGATATGATTAATAGATCGCACTTCTTGAACATGATTGAGTTATTACGTATTAATTTTTTTCGTACTTACAGTTTTTATGTTTTAATTTCACCTGTTATTACTTTATCACAAAATGCTTTTCACTTCATTTATTCTGGGTGATCTTCCGGCATTTTGGTGACGCGGGTTTTCATGTGCTCCTTCTTTCTTTCTGTGTAGCACGGTGTGGAATGTGCCGCTGGCGCGTAATTTCTTTTATGTTCAGCTATGGAAACTGGCGGGGAATCTGTGTTGACAAACAAACAGTCCAGAGACGACCCCCACGTGTCTTAAAGTGCCTGTCCTCTAAATCCCACGGGACCGTACACTCAAAGCAACTCACATTGAACTCGTCAAGAACAGATCAGAACAACAAAACATGTTCTATCTTACCAACAGGATCATGAACATATGGCAGACTCAAATCGAGCAAGCGAAAGACGTACTTTTATTCCGCCGCAGGACAAAAGATATAACTCTTGTAGAAACGTGAGCTGATCCCTATACGCAGGATCGGCGCTCACTTAAATAACATCTACTTACGAGCTCCGAGTCCAGCTCGCTGCCCTTGAGGCTTAATTATCCAAATCCTCAGTTCAACTGATTAAATAAAAGTCTAGGTATCCGCACCCGGTCTTTCTACTGTTGTGTTGTCTTTAATATATTCCTCTCCGGACTCCCAGCTGCTTCATCACGAAATTACCGCCTCCAGGTGTCACCTTCACACGGAGCCTTTTATAAACACATCCTTTAGAATCCACGAATTCACAGCGTCCTCCGTTGCCGTCCAATGACGTTGTTTTCCTTTCCTTGGTTTCTCATATTTGTCGTCCAGTTTTGTGACTGTCTGGGAAAATCCAGTAAGGTCTCTTCTTTATACTTGGTGGCGCATGTTCCGTTATGTGGCACCCAAACAATCTTAATCTTTCGAAGACATGTCGCAGTTTCTGTAAGTGTGATGTCCACTCTGCAGTATGGATACAAATATCATCAATGTATGTCTCCGTATTGGTCACTCTGTGGAGAAGGTCCCTAGTAAGTCGGACAAAAGTGGCTGGTGCATTGCGAAGGCCGAAAAGAAGAATTCGCCACTCATAAAGACCCAGAGGTGTTGAGAATGCAGTAAGAGGGATCGAAAGTGGGTGCATCGGGACGTGCCAGTATCCCTTCGTTAGGTCAAGTTTAGAAAAAATTAGAGAATTTGACATATTCAAAATTAGATCTTCGCATGATGGGATTGGCTCTGCGTCGACTTTAGTAACATTGTTTAAACGGCGATAATCGACACAGAGGCGGATTGTCGAGTCCTTTTTCTTGACAAGGACGATAGGAAAAGAATAGTCTGACTGCGACTTTTGAATTATTCAGCTCGACTCAAGATCTAAAATTTCCTTGTCGAGACTTTCCCTGTAACTTAACGGGTTGGAATAAGGTCGGCATTTGATAGGAGTGGTATCAGTCAGAATAATAGAGTGTTCTATTCTGTCAGTCCTACATGGAATGTCGGAAAAAATGTCTCTGTATTCAGTTACTAAATCTATTATTTGTCGTCTTTCCCCGTCTGTGAGTTTCGGTTCTAACCGCATGCTATTAATTGTCCCAGTCGAGTCTACTGTCGGGACTGGTAGTTCAATGTCATCGTCGTCTATGTGGTTGAGTATTGTCGTTGTGCTAACTGTTTGTTCTGTTTCTTGACTAGGTGTGTATGCGCTGTCGTTGTCATCTGTCGCCCTGACTAGTGTAGTTGCGCTATGTACGTCTGTCGTCGGGTTGGTTGGTGAATGGTCCTTGCCATGAAGTTAATAATAAGTTACATTTATCTGGTAGTAAAAGTAGCACCTCTTGATTGGGTTCAAGGTGTAGGGTTTTGTTACCCTTATTGGTATCGGCTAAACTTTCACACGGTATGGAGGCCAATGTTGAAGATTGGACCTCGGGTGTTACATACTTTCACTTTCTCTCTACATGTTGGCAAATGGTACATGACCGACAAAAAGTTTTAATATCGTTAAAAAAAATTTAGGCCAATAGAAATGTGCCAAAATTCTGGCTCTCGTTTTGTTATAAGCCAGATGTTCAGCAAACGGTGAATTGTGTGCATTCTTTAACACATTTTGTCGATGTTTCAAAGGTAGCACCGTCTGCTGAATTTCATGGTTATTAGTAGTGTAATACCGCATGAGAATTCCATTATGCAGTTTGAAGTACCAAGAGGCATTCTTGGTTAATTTCGCTTTCTCACCCAATAATCTAAAATAGGGTGCAATAGTTGAATCAGTATGTTGTGCCTCGATACATTCTTGTCGAGTGGTATTGTCAATGGTACCTGTAGGTGTTAATAAATGTAACATCTCATCTTGTAGGTCAGTTTGATGTGTTTGGGTCTCTGACCTAGTTACTGTATTAGCCATGTGTGTTTGTTTCCAGGCTAATATCTCGTCATCAGTGCAGTGTCTTAACCCAGGAAGGCATCCCAAAACAAGGTCAGTACAGGGGTTCTGTAAGATAGCGCACGTAAATGTGCCGGAAAGGAATATAGTATTTATACGGACTTTTGCCAGCGGATATTTCTCAATAGTGCCAGAAAAAGTGCGGCATTTAACAAAATCTAACCCCGAGTAAAGTGCTCCCGCTATCGAGTAAACATTGGCATGGCTGTTCATTGACCAGTGCATCGTGGAACTTTAAATTGCCTCTAGAGGCTAAAGCTGAATTTGCATCTTCATGAGAGGATGGTACAATGTGACCACATTTGAGTATACCGTTCGTATGGTACTGATGACAGGTCTCACATTTATTAAAGTCTAAAATATCTGTACCAACCGCTACACTTTCACTTGACTGGATCTGAGCTGATGGGTGGGGTATTGGTGCATGATGAGGCAGATGTGGTTGGATTGACTGGCTGGATCTGCACCGCTGGGCGGGGTATAGGTGCATGATGAGGCAGATGTGGTCGGACAGACTGGCTGGATCTGCACCACTGGGCGGAGTATTGGTGCATGATGAGGCAGATGTGGTCGGACAGACTGGCTGGATCTGCACGGCTGGGCGGGGTATTGGTGCATGATGAGGCAGATGTGGTCGGAAAGATTGGCTGGATCTGAACTGATGGGCGGGGTATTGGTGCATGATGAGGCATATGTGGTCGGACAGATTGACTGGATCTGAAGAGATGGGCGGGGTATTGGTGCATGATGAGGCAGATGTGGTCGGACAGATTGACTTGATCTGAACTGATGGGCGGGGTATTGGTACATGATGAGGCAGATGTGGTCGGACAGACTTCCTGGATCTGCACCGCTGGGCGGGGTATTGGTGCATGATGAGGCAGATATGGTCAGACAGACTGGCTGGATCTGCACCGCTGGGCGGGGTATTGGTACATGATGAGGCAGATGTGGTCAGACAGACTGGCTGGATCTGCACCGCTGGGCGGGGTATTGGTGCATGATGAGCCAGATATGGTCAGACAGACTGGCTGGATCTGCACCGCTGGGCGGGGTATTGGTGCATGATG
Source organism: Cepaea hortensis (assembly GCA_963921405.1). Taxonomy (NCBI): domain Eukaryota; kingdom Metazoa; phylum Mollusca; class Gastropoda; order Stylommatophora; family Helicidae; genus Cepaea; species Cepaea hortensis. Next base: position 3,755,945 of record OY992884.1, read on the forward strand.
AGGCAGATATGGTTAGACAGACTGGCTGGATCTGCACTGCTGGGCGGGGTATTGGTACATGATGAGGCAGATGTGGTCGGACAGACTGGCTGGATCTGCACCGCTGGGCGGGGTATTGGTACATGATGAGGCAGATGTGGTCTGACAGATTGGCTGGATCTGAACTGATGGGGGCGGTATTGGTACATGATGAGGCAGATGTGGTCGGACAGATTGACTTGATCTGAACTGATGGGCGGGGTATTGGTACATGATGAGGCAGATGTGGTCGGACAGACCTCCTGGATCTGCACCGCTGGGCGGGGTATTGGTGCATGATGAGGCAGATATGGTCAGACAGACTGGCTGGATCTGCACCGCTGGGCGGGGTATTGGTGCATGATGAGGCAGATGTGGTCAGACAGACTGGCTGGATCTGCACCGCTGGGCGGGGTATTGGTGCATGATGAGGCAGATATGGTCAGACTAACTGGCTGGATCTGCACCGATGGGTGGGGTATTGGTGCATGATGAGGCAGATATGGTCAGACAGACTGGCTGGATCTGCACCGCTGGGCGGGGTATTGGTGCATGATGAGGCAGATGTGGTCAGACAGACTGGCTGGATATGCACCGCTGGGCGGGGTATTGGTGCATGATGAGGCAGATATGGTCAGACAGACTGGCTGGATCTGCAACGCTGGGCGGGGTATTAGTACATGATGAGGCAGATGTGGTCGGACAGACTGGCTGGATCTGCACCGCTGGGCGGGGTATTGGTACATGATGAGGCAGATGTGGTCTGACAGATTGGCTGGATCTGAACTGATGGGTGCGGTATTGGTACATGATGAGGCAGATGTGGTCGGACAGATTGACTGGATCTGAACTGATGGGCGGGGTATTGGTGCATGATGAGGCAGATGTGGTCCAACAGATTGACTGGATCTGAACTGATGGGTGCGGTATTGGTGCATGATGAGGCAGATGTTGTCGGACAGATTGACTGGATCTGAACTGATTGGTGCGGTATTGGTACATGATGAGGCAGATGTGGTCGGACAGATTGACTGGATCTGATCTGATGGGCGGGGTATTGGTGCATGATGAGGCAGATGTGGTCGGACAGACTGGCTGGATCTGCACCGCTGGGCGGGGTATTGGTGCATGATGAGGCAGATATGGTCAGACAGACTGGCTGGATCTGCACCGCTGGGCGGGGTATTGGTGCATGATGAGGCAGATGTTGTCGGACAGATTGACTGAATCTGAATTGATGGGTGTGGTATTGGTGCATGATGAGGCAGATGTGGTCGGACAGACTTCCTGGATCTGCACCGCTGGGAGGGGTATTGGTGCATGATGAGGCAGATATGGTCAGACAGACTGGCTGGATCTGCACCGCTGGGCGGCGTATTGGTGCATGATGAGGCGGATGTGGTCTGAAAGATTGGCTGGATCTGAACTGATGGGCGGGGTATTGGTGCATGATGAGGCATATGTGGTCGGACAGACTGGCTGGATCTGCACCGCTGGGCGGGGTATTGGTGCATGATGAGGCAGATGTGGTCGGACAGACTGGCTTAACCTGCACTGGTGGGCGGGTTATTGGTGCATGATGAGGCAGATGTGGTTGGACAGACTGGCTGGATCTGAACTGATGGGCGGTGTATTGGTGCATGATGAGGCAGATGTGGTCGGACAGACTGGCTGGATCTGCACCGCTGGGCAGGGTATTGGTGCATGATGAGGCAGATGTGGTCCGACAGACTGGCTGGATCTGCACCGCTGGGCAAGGTATTGGTGCTTGATGAGGCAGATGTGGTCGGACAGATTGGCTGGATCTGAATCGCTGGGCGGGGTATTGGTTCATGATGAGGCAGATGTGGTCAGACAGACTAGCTGGATCTGAACTGATGGGCGGGGTATTGGTGCATGATGAGGCAGATGTGGTCGGACAGACTGGCTGGATCTGCACTGATGGGCGGTGTATTGGTGCATGATGAAGCAGATGTGGTCGGACAGTCTGGCTGGATCTGCACCACTGGGCGGGGTATTGGTGCATGATGAGGCAGATGTGGTCGGACAGATTGGCTGGATCTGCACCGCTGGGCGGGGTATTGGTGCATGATGAGGCAGATGTGGTCCGACAGACTGGCTAGATCTGCACTGTTGGGCGGGGTATTGGTGCATGATGAGGCATATGTGGTCGGACAGACTGACTGGATCTGAACTGATTGGCGGCGTATTGGTGCATGATGAGGCAGATGTGGTCGGACAAAATAGCTGGATCTGCACCGCTGTTCTGTGTATTGGTGCATGATGAAGCAGATGTGGTCGGACAGACTGGCTGGATCTGCACTGATGGGTGCGGTATTGGTACATGATGAGGCAGATGTGGTCGGACAGATTGACTGGATCTGAACTGATGGGCGGGGTATTGGTGCATGATGAGGCAGATGTGGTCCAACAGATTGACTGGATCTGAACTGATGGGTGCGGTATTGGTGCATGATGAGGCAGATGTTGTCGGACAGATTGACTGGATCTGAACTGATTGGTGCGGTATTGGTACATGATGAGGCAGATGTGGTCGGACAGATTGACTGGATCTGATCTGATGGGCGGGGTATTGGTGCATGATGAGGCAGATGTGGTCGGACAGACTGGCTGGATCTGCACCGCTGGGCGGGGTATTGGTGCATGATGAGGCAGATATGGTCAGACAGACTGGCTGGATCTGCACCGCTGGGCGGGGTATTGGTGCATGATGAGGCAGATGTTGTCGGACAGATTGACTGAATCTGAATTGATGGGTGTGGTATTGGTGCATGATGAGGCAGATGTGGTCGGACAGACTTCCTGGATCTGCACCGCTGGGAGGGGTATTGGTGCATGATGAGGCAGATATGGTCAGACAGACTGGCTGGATCTGCACCGCTGGGCGGCGTATTGGTGCATGATGAGGCGGATGTGGTCTGAAAGATTGGCTGGATCTGAACTGATGGGCGGGGTGTTGGTGCATGATGAGGCATATGTGGTCGGACAGACTGGCTGGATCTGCACCGCTGGGCGGGGTATTGGTGCATGATGAGGCAGATGTGGTCGGACAGACTGGCTTAACCTGCACTGGTGGGCGGGTTATTGGTGCATGATGAGGCAGATGTGGTTGGACAGACTGGCTGGATCTGAACTGATGGGCGGTGTATTGGTGCATGATGAGGCAGATGTGGTCGGACAGACTGGCTGGATCTGCACCGCTGGGCAGGGTATTGGTGCATGATGAGGCAGATGTGGTCCGACAGACTGGCTGGATCTGCACCGCTGGGCAAGGTATTGGTGCTTGATGAGGCAGATGTGGTCGGACAGATTGGCTGGATCTGAATCGCTGGGCGGGGTATTGGTTCATGATGAGGCAGATGTGGTCAGACAGACTAGCTGGATCTGAACTGATGGGCGGGGTATTGGTGCATGATGAGGCAGATGTGGTCGGACAGACTGGCTGGATCTGCACTGATGGGCGGTGTATTGGTGCATGATGAAGCAGATGTGGTCGGACAGTCTGGCTGGATCTGCACCACTGGGCGGGGTATTGGTGCATGATGAGGCAGATGTGGTCGGACAGATTGGCTGGATCTGCACAGCTGGGCGGGGTATTGGTGCATGATGAGGCAGATGTGGTCGGACAGACTGGCTGGATCTGCACAGCTGGGCGGGGTATTGGTGCATGATGAGGCAGATGTGGTCGGACAGACTGGCTGGATCTGAACTGATTGGCGGTGTATTGGTGCATGATGAGGCAGATGTGGTCGGACAGACTGGCTGGATCTGCACTGATGGGAGGGTTATTGGTGCATGATGAGGCAGATGTGGTCGGACAGACTGGCTGGATCTGCACCGCTGGGCGGGGTATTGTTGCATGATGACGTAGATATGGTCGGACAGATTGGCTGGATCTGCACCGCTGGGCGGGGTTTTGGTGCATGATGAGGCAGATGTGGTCGGACAGATTGGCTGGATCTGAACTGATGGGCGGGTTATTGATGCATGGTTAGGCAGATGTTGTCGGATAGATTGGCTGGATCTGATCTGATGGGTGGCGTATTGGTGCATGATGAAGCATATGTGGTCTGACAGATGGGCTGGATCTGAACTGATGGGCGGGGTATTGGTGCATGATGAGGCAGATATGGTCGGACAGATTGGCTGGATCTGCACTGATGGGCGGGCTATTGGTGCATGATGAGGCAGATGAGGTCGGACAGATTGGCTGGATCTACACCGCTAGGCGGGGTATTTGTGCATGATTAGGTAGATATGTTCACGGCCTCCTGTGATAACGTGTATTGTGTGGAAGAACAGCTGAATTCTTATGATCTGGAGAGAATGATGTGTCAAGGAATGACAACCGGATGTAGCCGCACTTAGTATCCTGAGGAAAGGTTAGAGGTACTTATAATCAGACGCCAGATTTGTTTTTTTTTGTAACTCTGTACATCTGTGGCTGTGTGTACATTTTGTTTTTCAATTTCCATGTCTGCCAGTGTGCCTTTGTGTCTATTCAACAATTATATATATCTGCCCATATCGTTTCTTTCATTCTGGCGACTAAGGTAATCGGATAATCAGATAGTCTTTTTAACAATTAGATATCTTGTTATTTTGTTATTTGTTGGGGTATCATGACGTCCATAGGGGCTCAGATTCCCCCCCCCCCCGACCCCTTGTTTGTAAACATCTGTAATATCTTATTGGAAGTTCCTTAGAACAAGCACCGCTATGGTTACAATAGGCTATCGCAAGATGTTGAACACACTGACCAATAACAAGCTGCCAAATGCAGTGGGGCCAAGATTGTTGAAGGGCTAACAACACACTAAAATGAACCTATACTGCTATAAGCATGTGAGACATGGACAAGCCGCAGACAAGCTGAAAACACTTGTAATGGAATGAACATTTGGCTTTTTAGGAAAACGCAAGAAAAATACCATGTCCGAAATGGTGAATAAAAAGACCAGAGGAAATTATACAAGAAACAACTGCAAACCGTAAATTTTTTGGAGAAATTAGGCGTAAAAAGTAAGAATTTGTTGACATATTATGAAGGAAAATTAGACGTAGACAGAAAGAGTTTGTGGACATATTATGGAGGGAAATACACTAACACCTTTGTGACAACTGGCACTAACAATGGCACAAAAGCAAAGAGGAGACAGAGCGGTACATATCTGGATGGTTTGGTCGCATGGCGTGGCCGTGACTGGAACATAGACCCGATCCACGGCTCTGGTGATTGTATGAAATGTCGAACCTTGACCGCCCACGCCTGTAGGCATAGTGCATGATGATTATGGTAATGTTGTATGCCAGGACTGTCAGCCACACACCAGATGTTGTTTGTGTTAGTTCGTATATCGACTGAGGATACAGTGGTACACCAGTCACCGCTAAATATCAACATCTACGATAGCAAGAGATCAATACTTACACATTAGCTAGAGACAAGGAATTAATGGGACAGGACAGCGGGCGGTGAACACTGACAGGTAAACATGGACAGGACAGCGGACGGTGAACACTGACAGGTAAAAACTCTAACTGATGAAGTGCAGAAGGACAATATATCGCCATATATGAGTGCCATGTAACAACTCGTATAGGGAGGACATGAATAGTCATAGAAACAGACATGTACATAATGAATAGGAGAATAGAGTTAATCTCTACGAGAGCCTGATACAAGGGAGACAAGGCGAATAATTGAAAACCATTTGGCAGTATAAAAACAGAGTGAACTCTAAAAGTTAAGAGTTCACCGGATCACGTGACACGCAACCGGTGACACGGAGCTGCGGACGTAAGGCCTTCAGTTAAGCCAAGGTTGTTGTGTGAGAAAGACGCAAGAAATGGTTGCAGCTATTTGAAATCAACAAAGAAGCCGAGTTAACATTGCTATAAGCTGAGCACAGATGTTGGGCGTCGAATTATAATATTACAGCCTCGGTGAAGATGATGGCAGTTCAAAGTGATTCAAGTTTCGTCGGCCGACCGGCCTGGTGTGGTCACTCCAGCAAAGTGGCAAGCGACTGCCGTAGGCATAAGTTGGTCCATAGTTAACATTTAACATTTATATTGTAGGAGTGGTTTGAGAAGGTGCTTCTTCCAGACCATTGGGCTGACACAAAATAGATATATTTAAATAGTAAGACCAGCAAATTCGCAAATAAATCTATGGCACCCTCTACCCTCTTTTGTTATTTGAGCATGAGGGCGGTGAAAAAAAAAATGTCATTTGGAACGAGAAAAAGAGTTTGAATAACTAAGACACAAACAATAGATTGCACGATTTATTGCCTGGCATATTTCGCTGCATCTCGTCAGGTACATACTGCAGAAATCACACAACTTACATGAATTAATTAGATAAATCCTTCAAACTGAAATATACACATGTTCGCACAGTAATGTCGATTGTCTACCACGGTAATTTTAAACTGACTAACATGTCTTTCTGCTTACACAATGACGGCTTACGAAGGTTGATTAGTATAGCTTCAGCAAACTTTAACAATCGACCACTTTGTGTGTTGAACAACACACGGAAGGCATTGTCTCTTTCAACCACGTGAGCAGTCTCGAGCATATGTCTCCCGACCGATGAAGCCAGACTTTTCCGGTGTGTCGGCCTGCCTAGGCTACCATCTTCTGTGTGTAGTATTTTGTCCAACCAATTCGGAATATGTTCCGAAACCCTGCAATGTAACTGTCGCTCAGTTCTGCCTATGTAGATGGCCTCGCATCTGCATGTAAATTGGTAAATACAATTTGATTTGGCGTACAAAGCTACAGGTTCTTTTACTGCTGGGACTGGGATCGGTGTGTTTCTGTACCTGATGACTAGAGCTGCAGTACAGAATGTTCGCTCAACTGCTGTGGTGAGCCGGCTCCGCAGACGTTGCATTGCGTCATCTCCTCGGAAGGTTAGCTGGATGAATACTTTGAGTTTAGGGACTGTAGTTACTTCTGATTTCGGTTTGGGATGTTGGCAGTGGCGCTTTATAAATCCTGTGGAGTACCCATTCAGGTTTAAGGCATTCTTCAGAGTTTTAAATTCCTCTGTCAATGTGTCCTGGGTGCATATCTTCCTAGCACGGTGAAACAGGGTCCGTACTAAGCCCCGTTTGTACTGGACAGGTGCGTAGCTCTGAAAATTTAAGTATTGACCAGTCCATGTTTCTTTGCGGTACACTGATCTTTGAATTGTGCCGTCTGCTCTACGTCTCATTAGGATATCTAGAAACGGCAACGCTTCGTTGTGTTCGTGTTCCATAGATAAAGAGATGTTTTTTTATGTGTCTCGTTCATTGTGGCCTGGAACGACGTTGCTTGTAACTCGTCTGTGGTGATAATTAGTATATCGTCCACGTAACGACGGTAAAAGGCCAATTTATTGATTTCTGAGGATCTCTTTTCTTCTAAGTATGCCATGAAGATGTCCGCTAGAATAGGTCCAAGTGGGCTCCCCATGGCCACTCCGTCAATTTGGCGATATGACTTGTTTAGAAAGTTGAATTGTATGTTGGCAGTACATAATTTTAATAGCCTCTCTAGAATAGCTGATGGTATGCCTAGTTTTAGTTGTTTGTCTCTAATGCGTTCGCTTATTATATTCACGGTCTCATCTAATGGAACGTTGGTGAATAAAGAGGCAATATCCATGCATGCCATGTGTTTGTTGTTTATGTCCATAGTATCCAATAATTCCACCAGTTCGAATGTATCCCTGAGTGTTCTTGGATCGAAGGACTGTCGTACTGGCTTTAAAATTTCAGCTAGCCATCTCGCCATTCGGTGTTGTGCCGAGTTAACCACGGAAAGGATCGGTCTTAGTGGGATGCCGGGCTTGTGAAGCTTGGGTAGACCGTACATCTGAGGTGTTTGGGAGCCACGCGGTGTGAGCGTTTTTGCAGTGGCCTCACTGATGAGTCCTGCATTCACAAGTGACTGGATTTCTTTCCTCATTTTTGCATCCAGGTCCTCCGACTTGTTGACTGTTTGCTCTACTCTGAATTTAGATGCGTCTGATAATATATCATCCATTTTTCTCTGGTAGTCTGATATGTCCATCAGTACTGCACAACTCCCTTTGTCAGGTTTCAATATTACAAGGCTTTTGTTGGCCTTTAACGCTTTTAAGGCAGAAAGGTGTTCGTTGGTCAGCGGACATGTCTGTTTAGAGGGGGTTGTGCGATACTGGTGTTCTAAATCTACCAGTTTGGCCTTCAGCCACCCGACTGACTCAGCAGAAGTAGGTGATAACTTGGAGACTTGATCAAACAACATTTCAAATTGTGCTTGCGACTCAACACGGTTAATGTGTTTGGGCTTTATGCAGAATTTTAATCCGTATGCAAGGGCCTCCGTTTCAATGTTGTTGAGTACGTACGACGATAAGTTCCTCACATACTTCTCTGGGTTGTCTAGTACTGACGTAGTTATCTTTTCAGTGCTCAGTGATTTGTTGAGGCGAGCATTCTCTGCGATTTTCACCTTTTACACTGTTTCTGTACAGAATTTGGTGAACTTCAAGTAGCCATACAAGCTCAATTCTTTGGTGACGTAGTAGACAGAACTGTGTGTGCTCTTGAGGTTGGCCAGTTTAGACTGGGTTTCTTCTATCTGGTTTTTTGTCAGTCATCTCAGGTTTTTTCTTGTTGGACATATTCTGTCCGCCCTGAGAGATCTGAAATACCGGTGAGGGAATATTCCCGCCGAGAAATCTCAATCGACACTCCTGTACCGATATTTTACACATCAGCTTGAGTAATCCATCCAATCGCTTCACTGTTGGTAATGGAACGCGACGTTTCAGAAATTCAAAACAATGTTTTCCCGTGATGAATTTGAATAACGAAGACACAAACAATAGATTGCACGATTTATTGCCTGGCATATTTCGCTGCATCTCGTCAGGTACATACTGCAGAAATCACACAACTTACGTGAATTAATTAGATAAATCCTTCAAACTGAAATATACACATGTTCGCACAGTAATGTCGATTGTCTACCACGGTAATTTTAAACTGACTAACATGTCTTTCTGCTTGCACAAGGACGGCTTACGAAGGTTGATTAGTATAGCTTCAGCAAACTTTAACAATCGACTACTTTGTGTGTTGAACAAGAGTGTTGAGGTGTTACATAGATCCTGTACTTTTGTATGGATATGAAGATTGGACAATAAGCAGTAAAGCTGGGAAACATGTGATGGCTGTTAAAATGTGGTTTCTGATGAGAATTCAAAGAATACCATGGACAGATAGAAAAACCAATGACCAAGTACTACAAGAAACAAATGAAGATCGTAAACTGTTTAGAGAAATTAGACGTAGACAGTCAACAATTTTTGGACATTGTAGCGAAACGCCAGTGGCCCATGTCCTTATGCATTCTTTGATTTTGGGAAAACAGGGGGAAATGGCTTTCGGGAACTCTCAGTTCTCTTGTCCGATCAATTCCCCTGAAGGATAGTTCTCTGGGTTACCTCTTCAACCCGATCTTCTTAATAGAATGATTGGAAGTCTGGCCTGTCTTGGGGAAAACCCGATGGCGCGCCTTGCACCAAATATGTACTAGTGTAATTTCTTGGGCCATGAATGGACATTGAAAACCTTATCGGTTGTTGTCGGCACAATGTATTGAAGTTTTAAAGAATTTTACAAGTCAAGTGCCGTCTCCTACTGGAGGAATGAAAAGGTAAACTTGGGTTTTCTTTAGTCCAGCCAAAACTTGGCCTATAAATCTCTGCTGTCTCAACTGGTGAAACGAACTGGCGAAAAGCCGGTCATGCCCATATTGTGAGTGGGTTGACCGTTGGCCAATCTAGTTAGGCATTCTGTTCTTGACATCGCCTGGGAACGAATCTGTGCAATATCTCTCCCTGGATGATTTCGCTTGTTCTTGGCGGCAGATGGGAAGGTGTTATCTTTCTTCATACAGCCTGAACTCTGCCTAGTGTCATCTTTAGTTTAAATATAAACACAACCTATATACAGTATGCCGGAAAGGGGGGGGGGGGAGTGCTCCGTGGGGATGGATTCCCACCATCTATATTCTGTCTTCTTGATGCGGAAGAGGGTTTACAATGGGCTATCGCTTTTGTCTTTTGGACGATAGGGTAGCCATTGGATCGAATGATGGCTAGTCTTCGGAGTGAAGCCAGAGAATAAAGAGAGTCCTTTATAGCACTGGAAAGAGACAGGGCTCATCTACACCTATGGCTTGTGCAGGGCAATGCCGGTACATTGCGGCGACAGCTCAGACAAGAGCAGCGGCCGGAAGGAGTAGTATTTTTTTTTCCTATTCTTGCTGGGAATGGGGAACGACACTTCTTTACATACACATAATTACCCACACAACACCACAAGAGCTTTGTCGTGAGAAAGGCAGGGTTTGCAAGTGAGAGATAAGCCGGGAAATGAATGTGCCCAATAATAATAAAGGCTTGGTATGAGTGTGGAGAGTGAGTCCTGTAGGCAAAAAGTTTCTGGGGTGGACAACCGGACGTCTACAAGCTGGAGGTCTACTCAAGCTCGGATGTAGCCAATCCAGGGGCTACCTGACAGGTCAGGCCCATTCATTCGGGTCTCTTATCTAATGTATTGGGTAGGGAACCTATATGTCAAATGTAGTAACTGAGGCCCTATTGGTCCTCAGGATTGTGGTACTTGAGTCAGCCTAGTCGTTCACTGATTTCTGTCATCTCCAGGGTCCTCCTTGAATTGAAGGGAGCATAAGAGATCTGCAAGGCCACTAGAGTATCACCTTAAGACATTCTCAGGTGAACCATGGACTTTCAGGACGGCCACAGGCTAATGACTCCAATCAAGGAATCAATGTCTGATTAGTCCTGATCTAGTGGCATCCTTCGGTACCCGCTCAGTACAAATCCCATCGCCAATAGTGGAGTGATTGAACCTATGTTCCTGAATGGACCTACAGCTCATTCTCGGTCCTACTCATCCGTATCAGTGACATTGAAAAACTCATACCCATTCCACATTCACGAACCATTACCATTATGTGAAATCTTACCCAGCCTGGTCAGTGACATTAAAACACCCATACACCTTTTCCCTGTCAAGAACTGTTCCCATTGTGACAAATGATGTATTCCTGTACCATTGGGCTACAACGAACACAAGACTCATTGTGTAGAGAGGACCACTGGAACTAGTAGGACTGGTTCTACAGGTGCCTGTTGTTTGTACAACCGATCGGGAAGGAGGAAAATACCGGCGGACCAAATCGGTGAGGCAGATGTCGACTGACGGGACTTTATAGTACTCTTCGGTCTATGAGGGAAAGCCATGAGGCTCTCTGCCTGAACTTTATCCTTGTTGTGTCTGTTTAGAACTATCTGTTTTATCTGCCGTGATGTTTTCCTGTGCTGTTCTTTATTAATTTAATAAATCACGTTTTAGTTTACTCCAACGTTCACTGTGTTATATATATATATATGGATCAGCCAGAAATACACTTTAGAGATTAGGTCCCGAGGTCGAAAGAGAGAGAGTGACAGTGAGTCCAGGGAACGGAGGAGGGTTGGCAAGCAAAGACTTATCCCAGCCAGGGCTATAGAATAATATTGAAATATTGTTACATAGGTACTTGGGACCCTCCACGTAGCTTGTTACAGACATGTTATGAGAAGAAATAAATTGGAGAACTTGGTAAAAACTGGCAAGATCTCGGGGAAAAGAATAAGGAGAAGACAGAGAAGAAAATACCTGGATGGCTTGACCATGTGGCATGGACGAGGAACACTGAGCTGATCCTGGTGATCGAGTGAAATGGTGAGTCATGACCTCTCACGCTTACCGGCATGACCCATGATTTATGGATGGATGTTATACTTCCCAGGTACTTGAAACCCTTTACTTGTTTCAGGGGGTGTTCGTTGAGGTGAATTGTTGTTGTTTGTTCTTCTTTAGTTATAGTCATTACCTCTGTTTTACTTATGCCAATTTTCATGTTATGTTCTCTACACATTTCGTTTAGACTATTCATGTGGTCTTGTAATTCAGCTTCTGATTTTGCTATTAGTGCTTGATTGTCCTCAAACAGGAGTTCTTTAACAATGTAATTTTCAGATGGTTCTTATTCTGTGTTCTCGTCATGCGGTGTTCTTGCGGTTTCTGTTTGGCTGGTTTCTTTACATATGTTGTCTATATAGGTTATGTAAAGATAGTAAATTTCTCTAATCAGGTTACTGTTTCCATTTATTTTTTGAAGGACTTGGTCATTGGCTTTTCTGTCTGTTCATGGTATTCTTTGCATTTTCCTCAGAAACCACATTTCCACAGCCTTTAGATATTTTTCAGCTTGCTTGCTCATTATCTAGGTTCTGTGTAGCACCTCAACACTATTTTTTTCGTTGCAGTTGATATCTTTGTGTGCCAGTCTTGTCAATAATGAGTGTCCCTCCAAACCGCTGGTGCTATGGAGGCCAGCCGATCTACTGCCTCGTGAACCCGCAACTTGAGTGGCGGCCGGCTGTCGATGGATTTACATATTTTGCCTTTTCGGTTCACGAACGCACTTTTCTCGGAGACTCCTGGGGATCGTCGCTGGAGCTACGGAGTCCGTGCTTTGTGCGGTGCTTTCGGCGGGTCACCTTGCTGAAAGAGACCGAGCCTTATGGGATAAAACCCGGGTCAATGATGTCTTTCAGGTGACTGCCGATTCCATCGACGATGAACTGTATATTCCGTGGAGGAGTTTTATATGGGCATTCTGGTGGCGGCATTATGCACAGGGTATTTGTGCAGGTTGTTGGCTTTCCAAAACTCCTGTCTTTTCCACTTTTCACATTGTGCCGTGAGGAGCATTTTATGTTATATTCACTGATTAAACAGGCAGATAGGCAGACATACAGGTAGACATACAGGAAGAGATACATTTGTTTAAACAGAAACACAGACGTAGAGATAGACAGACACACCTACATTCAGTCTGGCAGACAGTTTATTAAATAAGAAACACATACTTTAATTTAAAGGTACACAGACAGAGAGAGCGAGAGAGAGAGAGAGAGAGAGAGAGAGAGAGAGAGAGAGAGAGAGCGAGTGAGAGTGAGAGAAAGATATATATATATATATATATATATATATATATATATATATATATATATATATATATATATATATATATATACATATATATATATATATATATATATATATATATATATATATATAGAGAGAGAGAGAGAGAGAGAGAGAGAAATACAGACATAAATACAGACAAACGCGCATCATGTATATAATGTAGCGTATGCACAGTTTAATAAAAAACAGGTACACTTAAAATCATAGTACGTTGTTCTACTTCAAAAACTAAATATCGTGAAACATTGTTTTACTACAGAATCTAAACATCGTATAGCATTGTTTTACTACAGAAACTAATCATTGTGGAACATTGTTTTACTACAGAAACTAAACACTGTGGAACACTCTTTTACCAATTATATTAAATATCGTTGAACATTGTTTTGATACATAAATTAAACATCGTGGAACATTACTTTACCACAGAAACGAATCAGTGTGGAATGTTTTACTGTGTAAACTAAACATTGTGGAACATTGTTTTACCAGAGAAACTAAATATCTTGAAACATTGTTTTACTACAGAAACTAAACATCGTGGAACATTGTTTTACCATAGAATCTAAGCATCATGGAGCAATATTTTACTACAAAAACTAAACATCGAAGAAAATTGTTTTACTACAGAAGCTAAACATCGTAGAACATTATTTTACAACATAAACGAATCATTGTGGAACACTGTTTTACTATAGAAACTAAATATCGTGGAACACTGTTTTACTATAGAAACAAAACATCGTGGAACATTGTTTTACCATAGAAACTAAATATCGTGGAACATTGTTTTACTATAGAAACTAAATATCATGGAATATTGTTTTACTACAGAAAGGAAACATCGTGGAACATTGTTTTACTACAGAAAGAAAACATCGCGGAACATTGTTTTAGTACAGAAACTAAACATTGTGGACCATTGTTTTACAAAATAAATTAAACATCGTGGAACATTGATTTACAACATAAACTGAATATCGTGGACCTTTATTTTATTAAAATAACTAACAAAGCGAAACATTGTTTTACAACATAACTTAAACTTAATGAAACATTGTTTCAATATTCGGTTTCAAGATGCCGACGGACGGTCGGTTTTGTTTTGTGATCGTTAACCTTTTTCGCGTAGGAGATGGATTTATTCATCTCTTGCGTGTATTTTGTGTGCTAGGATGTAAAACCAGGAGTTTCTACTCAAGATCTGCGCGGATGCTACGGAGTTTCGTGCATCGAGCGAAGCAATCCTTGAGTAAATTTTTCGCAGCGTGTGTAGTTTCTGTTGTTTTCGGTTTTTCAACATGGCGGAACAACGTGTGTTCGCCGAGCGGTCAGCAGTCAACCTAACGAGGCGGCGTGGACGCCGGGCAGGCAGAAAGAAACAAGTTAAGCGTGGTGGTTTAAGACGTTTTAGACTCAAGTGTCACCGTCTAGGACTCAGGAAAATCCGTATTCTGTATTGGAGCTGCGCCAGCGTAAAACAACGGGGCTCTATTTTAGAAACCCTAGTTTACAGGAACGACATTGTAGCGCTCCAGGAGACGAGACTGGGCGATCAGCTACTCCGAATTGCCGGCTTCAAATGTTTCTACAGCAGACGACATCTGGAAATGGCGATTCTCGTTCGCGACAGCATGGTGACGTCAGAGCTAGACATGTTCAGTTGAGACAGTGACGATATACAAATACAAGCGTTGAGAGTTCAATCCAGTATACCATTCGTGTTGGTTAATGTTTATGCCCGCAACGCGAGTATGGATTCCCAGAAGTGGCAGTGCTTAAGTGGCATATTAGGTCACCAGAGAAATGTTATTTTCTGTGGCGATTTCAACGCTAAAGGCAGATCATGGGGAAACATTTCCTCCAACACCAAGGGGGGGGGGGGGGGAGCTCGATACTGTACTTGAAAACATTGATCTGGTTTATATCAACAGTGGCTGTGTCACCAGGACTGCAAGACGTCCAGGCGAGGAGGACAGTGCTATTGATCTGGCTCTGGTTTCACCTTCACTCACTACAGTGTGTAGATGGGGTGTCCTATGACACCACGGCAGCAACCACTACCCTTGCAGCATATTGGTGGAGAAAGGCAGAACGAGGCAGCACAAGCTAAAGGTAATGACTTTCCAGTATGACAGTACAGGGCAAGATGCGGTGAGTAAAATAAGACGTGACAAGCGCAGAAAGCTTCAGGGCAGGAAAAAAAGCTGGGAGCAGACACCTTGGTGGAATTTCGAGGTGGAGAAGGCTTGGGTGGATAAGCGTAGTGCTGTAAGGAGATGGCATAATGCCAAGAAGAACAGAGCTGGTCATCCCAGTCACTGCTTGCACTTAGAAAGAGAGATGCACACAAAAGTAAGCTATTTCAAAAAACTGGTCGAGGTGGTTAAAAGCGAAAAATGGGCACAGGTGTGTCAAAGATTAAGCACAGACAAGTCACTGAAATTGTTCTGGCGACTACATAAAAGCATGAGTGGTGTAGTCAAGAATAAGAGCATTTCTGACTTCCAAGGTGCTGACCTCATCTGGCAGAGGACTGAAGAGGACAAGGTCAAAGCTCTCTTTGAACGCTATCTAGAGCAGAGCAACCAGACAGACATGGGAGGCCGAAATCTGGCCAAGGAGGTCACCTTGGACAGGTGCAAGGCCCAGAACACGTCGGATGAAGACACAATGACAGTGAAAGAAATCAAGGCTGTGCTTCGACGATCAAATAACAGCGCTCCAGGACCTGATGGCATAAGATACGACGACATCAATATGTGTACCTACAAAGAGCTAGAGAAACTAGCAGACATGTACAACAACAGTATAGGGAGTGCTAGCATCAAGGAGGAGTGGTTACACATCTATCTTATTCCCTTGCCAAAGCCTGACAAAGACCACAAAAAAATTCAGGGATATCGAATTATAACCATGCAGAATAAAATAGGCAAGCTGCTGGAGAAGGTAATTGCCAGGGAAATATCAAGCCAGCTAGAGAGGCAAGGTGTTTTCCCACCTACCCTGGGTGGGTACCGTCCAAAAAGAGAAACCTGGACCAATGCAGCAGTTTTTGCCCATGATGTATATGAAGGTTTCCACTCAGGCATTGAAACCTTTGCTGTAGCGATTGATCTTGAGGACGCATACAACAGAGTACCACTGGATCTTTAATGCTTCAGCTTCTTGAACTAAAAGTAAGTCCATTCCTCCTTAGTTGGATCGCTGCAGCCCTCTTCCAATGGAAAGTAGTTTTTAGATGTGGCAGTTGGACTTCGGAACCAACAACAATATATCCTGGCCTACCATAGAGATCACTATTATCTCCTGTACTGTTCAACGCCTACACAGTGAGAATCACCAGTGAGCAGATCACTGGACCTGGCAGGACATTGTCATATGCCGATGATGTTTTAGTGTATCGTCAGGGTAAGGATAGAGAGCAGGTTGCTGTGGAACTACAAACCGAATTCAATCGCATAAGTACTTGGTGTGATGAAGCTGAGGCAATGGTCAACCCAACAAAAGCAAAAGTGACTTGGTTCTCGTTGAAAAATCATATTGTCAACACTCCAACACCAACTGTAAAGCTGTGTTCAGAAACGGTGGAAAGAACGCAGGCAATGAATTACCTGGGGATACGTTTGATCGAAGCCTTGCTTATAATGAGCACATAGACCAGGTGATAACAAAGGCCAAGCTGGGTTTGGCTGAAATGCGGTTGATGGCTGCAGCAAACTGTGAGCAGCGCCATCTATGTCTTCTGTACGAGGGGTTGGTCATGTCTGTTTTTGAGTATGCAATGGCAATCCTGACTCTCAGTCGTAAGCAGATAGAAAGATGGAAAGGATACAGAATGAAGCTATGCGCATTATTCTTGGATATACAAGAGATACAGCATGCAGGGCGATGCGCTACCTTCTTGATTTTCCAACCATTGAAGAGAGAATACAAGTTTTCAGAGCACGCGCCTACCTCAGAGTTAACGCAAACACACAACATCCACCTCATAGTGAAATTATGAAGGTGAAGGGCAGCAGGTTAAAAAGAGGACGGTCGTGGATGAGCCAAGCCGAAGACATTCTTCAACAGGTGTGTTCATTTGAGGACTTAGAACCTGGCGAGGAGTCGGTACAAGTGCCAACAGATTTCTGCAATCCTTTTCAGTTTGCATCCAACTAGATAGAAAATGGAGACAAGAAAATCCGGCTGCTGTGGAGGCTGAAGTACAAGCGTTGATTTTCGAGAATTCGCTTGACGGTGATGCTGTCATCTACACAGATGTCCGACATGTGAGAAGCTCATGGGCCTTTGCTACTCGGGCCGGAGGGAGAATTGTGAAGGAGGACTCTGGTGCTTTCACTGAAACCACAAGTAGCCTGACTATGGAAGTCATGGCAGTAAGTAAAGCAATAACATGGCTCGAGACACAGACATTCACTAGGGCATATGATTGATTGATTGATTGATTGATTTAGGAATCGACATCACAGCATTCGGAGCATTCCCATAAGTGCTCCGTCCCCATCCTCAGTAGCCAGCGAAGAGTTCCAACATTAATAGTACCAGTAGCAATCTGATTATAAGTCCGTCTCGCCTTTCCTCTGAGCGTTGAGCGTCGGCCAGATCCCCTCGTCACACCTCGCTGTCTCATTCTTGCCAGACCATGGCTATCCATTTGCTCCACTGAGGTGTACACGTGCTCCCACAAGGCCGCAACCACGTCTGCCTTGTCATGTATCAATACTCCACCAAGTTCTGCAGAGCCAGCCAATCTGTCCGCCTGTTCATTTCCCAGCACACCGGCATGCCCCGGAGAAAAGATTCAGGCGATGCTTGTCACCCGTGACCTCCGAAGCGAAGCAAGCCACTCCTCACAAAATCTGCCCGTCCTCACCCTCGTCAGCATGCTTTCTGAGTCAGTTACAATCACGATGTGTGTGTGTGTGTGTGTGTGTCGTATTCTCCATCCAGCGGAGAGCCACAGTGACTGCCTCCACTTCCATTCTTAAGCTGGATGTTGTGGTATCATATGCCAGGCTCTCCTGCCCCAAACATCGACCATTAGCTTTGACTATGAACCCCCAGCCACTTCTCTCACCTCTTGACACCGAACCATCTGTGTAGATAATCACATCACTCGAGTGAGCATTGTCCTGAATTAGTTGCTGTATTTCCACTTCTGTGCCCCCTGCTGGTCACTCCCTGCACTCCCGGCTTAATGTGATTATAACTCTGCACAAGTCTGACTGCTCCGCTGGAACTCTGACCCACTCCTCTCCACGCCTAATGTTCTCCAAGGGGCACACCTGTCTGATCGTATCCTCCGCCTGAGCCATCCATGATTTCCCTCTTATCAGTCGCTGACCCTTAACTGCGTCCAGCGCCTCATGCAGTGGGTGGTCTGTGTCTGCAGCTACTCTGAGGTATGCCTTCGCCTGCATCACCTTGAGCCTACCAGCAACAGTCGGCAGACCAAGGATGTAACGCATACACACTACTGGGGTGTCTCTAGTGCATCCCAGAATGACCCGCATAGCTTCGTTATGTATACGCTCTAACTTCACCAGCTGACTCTCTGAGACAGTGAGGGCATGTTTCCTTAGCAACTCAATGAACATGATCAAGAGGATAGAGGAGGGGTCGATCCGAAGAGAATGGTTGCTGCCTCTGGAGCGGTCTCGGCTAGCAAAGATTAGTTTCATCTTCGTGCCAGGGCATGCGGGAGTACAAGGAAATGAGTGGGCTGACAGGTTCGCAGGTGAGGCTACTGTGGAGGGCGGACGCGCCATGGACCAGACCGACATTCTGAATGCTCTACGAGAAGTAAGATTTTTGCGTGAACCAAGTGATGACTGTGAATCTACAACCATGTCCAGACTGCGAGAACAGCAAATTAAAAGAGGTGTGGCCAAACAAGAACAGTACGCAGGAAGCCAAAGAAGATTGATAAACCAACACAGAACTGGCATCGTTAGCCGCTACACGCTGCGGGATTTGCTGAGGATGGGATCCGAGCACTTATGGACTGATGGTTCGATGTGAAATGAGGATGATCTGTCGACTAACTAACTAACTAACTTCAATACAAAAATCAAACATTGTGGAATATTGTTTTACTTTAGAAACTAATCATTGTGGAATATTGTTCCACTAAAGAAACTAAACATCGTGGAACACTGTTCTAATACCTGGGTGGGCAAACTACGACCCGCAGGCCGCATGCGGCCGGCAACTGATATTATGCGGCCCTCGAGGACATTTAGAAATAACAATTTTTACTTCGTTTGTAAGTTATTTTGTTGAATTTTACAGAATTTCATGCATCGTTATGATTGTTGTAAAATTTGTCATAAAATTTAATTGTAATTTTCTATTTTTGTAAACAGTCCTTGACTTCAATACTAACATTATCAATAAAGAGTGGAAGTTAGACTTCATGTTTGCCATTGAAATTATTCAAAATTTAATTGAACTGATTGTCACACTTCAGGGCAATGGTTTGTTTGCACATGAATTGTATGTACATGTAAAATCCTTTCAGGCAAAACTCACTGTTCCCCAGACAAGCAAGTGAAAAACACGTTTTGTCACTTCCGTTTGGTGAAACAAGAAACCATTTCTGTGAAATGACTGAAAAGTACGAAGTCCAAGTAGATGAATTGACTGAAGAATTTGAAAGGAGATCCCAAGATTTCAAGAACATAGACCCAAAGTTCAATATTCTCAGTTCCCCTTTTAGTGCAGAAGCTGATACAGCCACAGAGGACATACAGTTAGAGCTGCTTGACTTACAAGCAGATCATGACCTGAAAGAGAAATTCAAGTCAGATGGTTTGCTGGATTTCTATGGATCTTTATCAGAAGAATCATTTCCCAAATTGAAAAACTTTTGCAGCTAAACTTTTATCATTGTTTGGATCAACATACAATTGCAAACACGAATTTTCTTGTTTGAAGATCAACACATTTTAGAATTAGTCTCTATTGTCGGACTGCACCTTGCATGCTGTCATGAGAATTTCAACAAGTAAACTTGCTCCAGATTTCAAGAATATAGTCAAAAGTTTCAAGCAATTACATACATCCCATAAGAAATCAACAATTGTCGTGACAATGTAGTCGGTTTGTGCCTAAATTAAAGCCATTGATAAATAATTAAAAACAAAAATGTAATTTGAAAATTGTAAAATCTTGTTAACAAATTAGTAAAGGTTTTTGTCCATATTGTAAAATATGATGTATAAGCGTATAAGTAAAATAAAAATGCAATAATTAGTTATTTATACTGTTTAATAACATATAAATAATTCATAATTACTTATCGTGATAGGTTGCTGTAAACAAAGTGGACATAATAAATGTACGCCTCCCCCCCCCCCCCCCCCCCCTTATATTTTTAAATGTGTCAATGTGGCCCTACGCACAAATAGTTTGCCCACCCCTGTTCTAATACATAAATAAAACATCGTGGAATATTGTTTTACCACAGAAACGAATCATCTTGGAATGTTTTACTGCATAAACTAAACATCGTGGAACATTGTTTGACTACAGAAACTAAACATCGCTGAACAATGTTTTACTACATAAACTAAACATCGTGGAACATTGTTTGACTACAGAAACTAAACGTCGTGGAACATTGTTTGACTACAGAAACTAAACATCATGGAACATTGTTTTACTACAGAAACTAAACATCGTGGAACATTGTTTGACTACAGAAACTAAACATCGCTGAACATTGTTTTACTACAGAAACTAAACGTCGTGGAACATTGTTTGACTACAGAAACTAAACATCATGGAACATTGTTTTACTACAGAAACTAAACATCGTGGAAACTAAACATCTTGCTGACTGGGGGATGCGGTCTTGCCACAGACGCTACCAAAGGTGTCAGGCAAGCCAGTGAGCGCGTACCTGTTGAGGATATGATGTGTTTGTTATTGTTGGTGTCATCTGTATTGTGTGGTATTCGATGTGTCACACGATGGCGAGGAAATGTGAGAGATGTGACAAGTGATGGTTGTGACATGTCAGATGTGACATATGTTGGCTGTTAAATTTGAGATATGACAAATGTTGGTGGTGACATGTGACAAGTGACAAATGATGGTGGCCAATGTAAGATTTGACAAATGATTGTGCTGGCATGTGAGATGACACATGTGATGATGGTGACATGTGATGATTGTGACCTGTGACACACAGCACCAAACAACAACAAACAGCAAAATAACAAACAACTAAACAATTTTTAAAAAAAAACATACATGAAGCATCAACAAGCAACAACACTCAGCAACAGACAACATACACCAAGAAAAGCAAAAACACGATGCAACCACCAACATACAATAAGCAACAGCACTCAGCAACCGCAACCCTACAACAAGCAACAACACTGAGCAACCAACAAACATACAACAATCACCAACACTCAGCAACCAACATACACCAAGCAACAACACTCAGCACCCAACACCATACAACAATCACCAACACTCACCAACCGACAACATACAACAATCACCAACACTCAGCAACCGACAACATACAACAATCAACAACACTTAGCAAATAACAACATGCAACAATCACCAACACTCAGCAACTAACAACATACAACAATCAACAACACTCAGCAAATAACAATATACAATAATCAACCACACTCAGCAACTAACAACATACAACAATCAACAATAAATAACAAAACACCATAAAGAACAAACAGCAAGCACCAACACATGACAATCACGTGCTCTCTTCACAGCTCACGTTAATTCTCGCCTTTTAGTAGCCACTCCCATTAGGCAGTGAAGTGTTTAACCTTCACATGTCTGGACCACAACGTATTTCGTTGTTTTGTCCAGTTCACTTCCTCGACCCAGTTCTGTCAGGAAAATGGCATTTACTTAGACCCAGTCACCGAGTATTAGTCTAGGCAGTAAACAGGCAATGGTTGTGTATGTTATCAACTCAGATTATAGGGACACATGCCGGCACGGTCAAACCGTGGACTATAGCAAGGTGGCTATGTGTGGAACAGTCTTCCCCTCACTATGTGAGACTATAGCAAGGTGGCTATGTGTGGAACAGTCTTCCCCTCACTATGTGAGACTATAGCAAGGTGGCAATGTGTGGAACATTCTTCCCCTAACTATGTGAGGCAATAGCAAAAGGGCAATGTGTGGAACATTCTTCCCCTCACTATGTGAGACTATAGCAAGGTGGCAATGTGTGGAACATTCTTCCCCTAACTATGTGAGGCAATAGCAAAAGGGCAATGTGTGGAACAGTCTTCCATTCACTATGTGAGACAATAGCAAGGTGGCAATATGATGGACAGTCTTCCCTTCACTATGTGAGACTATAGCAATTTGGCAATGTGTCGAACAGCCTTCCCCCAGCTAGGATTGATAAAGTGATATGCTGTAGTGTCTGACACCTTACTATTGACACATTATAATAGGATATATTCCCTGGTGTGCTCAAGGTTACTTCGGCGTGGATCCCGGTTCCTGGGCTTGTGGTCAAGCAGCTAACACCGGGTTGGTAGATTACATACTTGTCTCCGAGATGGTAGATTACATACTTGTCTCCGAGATGGTAGATTATATACTTGTCTCCGAGATGGTAGATTACATACTTGTCTCCGAGATGGTAGATTACATACTTGTCTCCGAGATGGTAGATTACATACTTGTCTCCGAGATGGTAGATTACATACTTGTCTCCGAGATGGTAGATTACATACTTGTCTCCGAGATGGTAGATTACATACTTGTCTCCGAGATGGTAGATTACATACTTGTCTCCGAGATGGTAGATTACATACTTGTCTCCGAGATGGTAGATTACATACTTGTCTCCGAGATGGTAGATTATATACTTGTCTCCGAGATGGTAGATGACATACTTGTCTCCGAGATGGTAGATTACATACTTGTCTCCGAGATGGTAGATGACATACTTGTCTCTGAGATGGTAGATTACATACTTGTCTCCGAGAATGTACATTACATACCTGTCTCCGAGATGGTAGATGACATACCTGTCTCCGAGATGGTAGATTACATACCTGTCTCCGAGATGGTAGATTACAAACCTGTCTCCGAGATGTTAGATGACATACCTGTCTCTGTGGTGGTAGATTACATACCTGTCTCCGAGATGGTAGATTACATACATGTCTCCGAGATGTTAGAGGACATACCTGTCTCTGAGATGGTAGAGGACATACCTGTCTGTGACCTGGTAGAGGACATACCTGTCTCTGAGATGGTAGAGGACATACCTGTCTCCTTTTCGCTGGAAGATGTACGGTGTGCTGGAGAAGAACGCGCCAGCAGTTGGTGGAGTTATCGTTGCCACGACATCACAGGTGACTGTGTCAGCGAAAAATGGGTGGTGCTGAAAGATAAAACATCACAGGTGACTGTCTCAGCAAAGAATTGCTGGTGCTGATAGATAAAACATCACAGGCGATTGTGTCAGCAAAAAATGGGTGGTGCTGAAAGATAAAACATCACAGGTGATTGTGTCAGCAAAGAATGGCTGGTGCTGAAAGATAACACATCCATTTTACACCCGTACCTGGCACTGCGGCGATGGGGTTACGAATGCAAGAATGCATTTCATACTCCCGCAAACCACGTTCGATACACAACTGTGGGCCATTTGGAAGCAAATCGTTTTACGTTGGTTTCCATACAGTTGTATGAGTGCCGTCGTTTAGAAAGCAATGGCAAACTACTAAACATAAACTTGTCCGGAAACGCAGACAAACAAAACATGATGGGGTTGACTGCAACGTCCTGTAAAGGATATGCAACTAACGTTTACCTGGCGTCGCTGGCTAAGAGATAGCGAGGCGATTCGCAATTCCGTATGCTGCGTATGAGATCAGGGAGCTTCAAATGAAAACAGTAAAACTATGATATACATTACAATAACCATTCCATTGTCTTGTGACCTGTCAAGGTTGTTGCTAAGGATTGCAGACGAGCATGGTGACGTCACAAGAACACTTTAAAGATAGCAGCCCCACTTTTGACATGCACTGAAGAGGAGCAGCGTTCTGTTCTCCGTTTTTAAAAAAAAAAGTTAGTGAATGAGTGAAACGTACAGAAAGTCATCGGGAATGAAAGTCCAGTATGACGATGTTTGCTTGTCAGCTCAGCAAGTGTTTGAGTGGAGTACGAAGTTTCACAATGGCGTAATTTCTGTGAAGATGTACAGCAGGTGGTGCATGAGTGGTTACGTTACATAGGCGACCAAGATACATGTTTTTTTCCACAACAGGAATCCAAGCACTTTATCGTCGCTGGAAGACTTGCATTGAACGCAGTGGTGACCACATCGAAACATGATACATTTGTTCTTTGATTTTTCAGAATACATTCACCCCCCTCCCCCCCCCCCCCCCCAGAACAAAGAAAAAATTAAAAAAATTAAAGAAATTAAAATAATTAGGTTTTCATTTGAAATCCCCGTGTATACATATACATATGTTGAAGCAAACAGGTTTGTTTAGACATGTACATACCTAACTAGTGTCTCGGGCCGGTAACAGAGTAACGAGGGGTAAGTAGATGAAAACAGTACAATAACAACCATGATATAGGAAATATAATAATATAATAACAACTAACATGTTGAAACATCCTCATGGTGGCGTAAACCGCGTCGCTTCGATTCGGATATTAATTATGTGTTCTGTGCGTGTTTCTTAACATCTGTCTGTTCAAATAAGGATGAACCTACGACAGGTCCAGCAAACCGGTTGGGAATCTATTTGTTCAAGTACTATTGCTCGAGAATTATGGAGGAAATTGAAAGAAAAATGCAACTCAACTCTATCTATCAGCGTTCACGCCGGAAACACACCGAAGCCGAACAACGAGCGACTAACATCTGCTAAACTTCGAAATAGAAAGGAGATTTTCGCGACTTGGAATATCTCTTATCTAGGATGTAAGGAACCAGCTCTCGTAGAGTTTATGAAAAAATCAAATATTCAAATATTAGGTCTCGCAGACACTAGGAAGAAGGGGCAGAACACGAAACGAACACAAGAAGGTTACGTTCTTATATGAAGTGGCGTCGATCAGCGAACTACAGCTAAACATGGAGTGGGTTTATTGTTGCATCCAGACAAAGCGAAAGCCATTATCAACACTAAATTTATATCGGAAAGGATAATACTAGTACATATCAAAGAAGGAAATAGAACAACAACTTTTATACAAACATACGCCCCATGTAACGACACTTACAGCGCCGAAGACAAAGACGAGTATTTTTATAAACTTGCAGACACGTTAAATAATGTCAGGGAGACAGATGAACTTATTATAATGAGAGATATTAACGGACGAATAGGCGCACGAAGAACACCGTGAGATAATTGCATGGAGCCATTCAGCAACACAGAGACTGAATGTAACAGCAATGATGAACATTTGCTCAACATATGCTCCGAACACGGACTAATAATAGCAAAGTTTTTTTTCAACATCGTCGTGGAATGACATAAATGGAATGACATAAACCAAGCATCTCAAATTGACTTTATTCTAATTAGGAAATCAGACAGAAGGCTACTATTAGATTCAAGAG
Source organism: Cepaea hortensis (assembly GCA_963921405.1). Lineage (NCBI taxonomy): Eukaryota > Metazoa > Mollusca > Gastropoda > Stylommatophora > Helicidae > Cepaea > Cepaea hortensis. The sequence continues at coordinate 3,781,712 of OY992884.1, forward strand.
CACTCCCAAATGCAGATGTTGATACTGATAATCATAATAAAAAATATTTCAACAAACAGGAAAATAAGAACAACACATGTCACCAATTATAGGAGGCTTCAGGAAAATATGGTTAAAGACGAATTCAATCAAGAAATAAATAACCTACATAAGAACATCCCTGATGACCACTCAAGTGTAGATAAGGAATCGGCATGTTTCAAGGCTGCCATACTCGACACATTGGAAAATAAATGTGGAACAAAGAAAGTAGGGGAAGACAAAAGATTAAGAACAGCTTGGTGGAACAACGAAGTTAAAGATAGCATATTCAAAAAGAAGGTAGCGTTCAAAAAGTGTTTCACAACTAAATCTGAACAAGACTATAATACTTATAGAATATCACGACGCAATGCCAAACGAACTATTAGAGCATCTAAAGATGAATCCTGGAGAATATACGGTGAACTGATGGCGACCCTTAGCAAATACTCCCCAAGAGAATTTTATAAACGTTCCACCACAATGAGAAACAGAGATGCATGCTACAACCCAACTACCATCATAAACAGCAAAAGAGGTATACCGATATTTAATCCACAACAAAGACTAGCAAGGTGGGCAGAATACTTTCAAGAACTACTTAACCCCACACATAACATAGAAAACCTCACTTTTGTGCCTAAATGCCATGGACAGCAAGAACCAAATTTCATACTCGCAGAAGTTAAAGCAGTTATACAGAAAAGTCCTAAAAACATATCACCAGGTCCAGATGGAATAACCACAGCAGCTATTCAGGCCTGTGGGGAAACAGGAGTTAAATGGCTAACAAGACTTTTTAATATAGCATGGGAAGAAAGAAAAGTCCCAGATGATTGGCAGCAGGCAATGATAGTGCCAATATGGAAAAAAATAAAGGCAATATGAGAGAGTGCGAAACATACAGAGGCATATCACTCCTGAGCCATATAGGAAAAATGTATGCAAAAGTATTGGAACAAAGAGCTAGACCGATAGTTGCACAACAATTAAGCAAAGTAAAATTCGGTTTTCGGAAAGGTAAAAGTTGCACTGATGCATTATTTACACTTATCGTTGCCGTTATGAAAGAGTAAAATCTTCGGCGTCACTGCGAAACAAAACATCTATCAACATACTCATAGTTTTCTGGAAAGTTTTTTTTTTTCCTTTGCATATCCTTTACAGGACATCGCTGTCAACAGCAGCATCTTTCAGCTGTCAGTTGATTTCTTGGCATGATTACGCTCTGTAGTTTGCCATTGCTTTCTGAGCGGCCAGCTCAGTATCCCGCAAGTCACCAGCGGGGGTCGAACCGCTCCCAGTTCTCGCCCGCTACGAGACTCTGCGTGATAAACGGCATTACGGAGAAAGTGTTGTTACCCCTCAGCCAGAGAGACCGGCTCTGGAAAGTTACACTCTGAGAAATATGAGTCCATGAAATGTCGTTAAGACACACAAAAAAATCTCTTCACGAGAAAGTTTGCTGAATATTAATCTGCCACTCGTACAAGGTACACAATAGTGCATAAGATGGCAGAACCAGGAAAACAGTTCACTGATGGCATCTTCATCAAAGAGTGTATGATGGACGCAGCAAATAATTTGTGCCACGAGAAAGCCGATTTGTTTGAAACTGTCAGCCTTTCTGCTAGTTCATTTGTACGAAGAACAGAAAAACTTTGGAGAGAACATAGTGCTAATGATAAAAATGATATGCGAGAAAATTAGGAACTTGTGGTATTCTCTGGCGCTGGATGAGTCTACTGATCTCTAGAGTACGTCACAACTTCGCGTGTTCATTCGTGGTGTCAATGTGGACTTTCAGATAACGGAAGAGTTGGTATCCGTTTGCAGCGTGCATGGAACAACTGGAAAAGACATGCGAAAGGGTTTGCAAGACTATAACTTTCAGTGGAATCAGCTTCGCGGTGTTACAGTTGATAGAGGAAAAAACATGGCTGGAGTGAGGAAGGGTCTGATGGGGCAGATCAGGACTCAGATGAAAGATTTGCAAATTATGGGCGCTCAGTTCATAGACTGCATCAAACATCAGCTAGCACTATGTGGGAAATATGCAGATATTTCTTGTGCACTGAAACCTGTCGTTTCTGATGTGAACTTCATTCGGGGACATACACTCAATCACCGTCTGTTCCAGGCTTTTCTTGAAGAAATTGATTCTGAATTCTGTGACTAGCGTTATCAAATATAAGCTACGTGGCTCACTGGCGGTAAAGTCATATTTCGTGTTTACAAGCTCCGAAACGAAATAGATGTTTTCCTCACTGAAACAGATAAAGCTGATCCACAGCTGTTAGATCTACCCGGCTGTCAAAGTTGTCATTATAGGTTAATATTTCATTCTACATGAATGAACTGACTTTGAAACTTCAGGAATAGGATAATCTCGTCTGTGATCTATACAGAATTATCAAAGGATTTGGAAGAAAACTGCCATTGTTTGAAGCGCAACCAGAAGGAGAAAGCTTTTCTCATTTTCACTGTTTCAAAGAGTTTTGCGCTACAATCGCCGAAGATGTCAACCTCGATTTTCCGAAGAAAAAAAAAACGTATTCGTGACTTGAAGAAGCATGTTTTGGAGAGATGTTCAGATAGTTACATAATTGAGAGTGACTTTCTTCTGTTCCAGAATCCGTTTAATGCACGCCACTCACCCATGATTAACTTAATTTTTCGTCTATTTTTCTCAGAGGTTTTGTTCTGGCTTACATTTATCGCTAAAGTTAGTTGCATATCCTTTACATAACGTCTGCAGTCAACCCCAGCATTGTTTGTTTTTGTTGATGTCTGCTTGCACGTTTACGTTCAATGGTTTGACATTGCTGTCTGAACAACCGGCACCAATACCATAGCACAAAAACCAGCGTAACACGGTCTGCTGCCAAATCGCGCGCAGTTGTATTTCAAACGCGGGTATACGGGATTACGAACAGCGTCCGTAAGAACTTCTCCACGGAGACCGGCGCAATTATTGTACAGAATGAGTATGCGGCCCGCGCTCATCATCTTGTCAGCTATTCGGCCCTCCGTGAAGAAAGGTTTGGTGACCCCTGCTCTAGGCTATGAGGATGTATCTGGTAATACACGCTATATACATGACCCCTGCTCTAGGCTATGAGGATGTATCTGCTCATACACGCTATATACATGACCCCTGCTCTAGGCTATGAGGATGTATCTGGTAATACACGCTATATACATGACCCCTGCTCTAGGCTATGAGGATGTATCTGCGCATACTCGCTATATACATGACCCCTGCTCTAGGCTATGAGGATGTATCTGCTCATACACGCTATATACATGACCCCTGCTCTAGGCTATGAGGATGTATCTGGTAATACACGCTATATACATAACCCCTGCTCTAGGCTATGAGGATGTATCTGCTCATACACGCTATATACATGACCCCTGCTCTAGGCTATGAGGATGTATCTGCTCATACACGCTATATACATGACCCCTGCTCTAGGCTATGAGGATGTATCTGGTAATACACGCTATATACATGACCCCTGCTCTAGGCTATGAGGATGTATCTGCTCATACACGCTATATACATGACCCCTGCTCTAGGCTATGAGGATGTATCTGCGCATACTCGCTATATACATGACCCCTGCTCTAGGCTATGAGGATGTATCTGCTCATACACGCTATATACATGACCCCTGTTCTAGGCTATGAGGATGTATCTGGTAATACACGCTATATACATGACCCCTGCTCTAGGCTATGAGGATGTATCTGGTAATACACGCTATATACATGACCCCTGCTCTAGGCTATGAGGATGTATCTGGTAATACACGCTATATACATGACCCCTGCTCTAGGCTATGAGGATGTATCTGCTCATACACGCTATATACATGACCCCTGCTCTAGGCTATGAGGATGTATCTGCTCATACACGCTATATACATAACCCCTGCTCTAGGCTATGAGGATGTATCTGCTCATACACGCTATATACATGACCCCTGTTCTAGGCTATGAGTATGTATCTGGTAATACACGCTATATACATGACCCCTGCTCTAGGCTATGAGGATGTATCTGGTAATACACGCTATATACATGACCCCACAGTGCCCTGACATACATCTACCCCATCATGCACCAACACCCCACCCAGCGGTGCCCACCCAGCCAGTCTGTCAGTCTGCTGTTTCCCGGCACACCAACATGTCCTGGAGGAAAGATCCAACAGAAGCTTCCAATCTTCGATGTTTGAATGGAAGCATGCCACTCTGTACACGGCATACCCGTCTTCACCTGTCTCAGAATGGTCTGTGAGTCAGTGACAGCCCTGACATGTGTGTTGTTTGTTCTCCAAAGCAACTGACAACATCAACCTTCGACTGGATGTCCACATTCTACGAGAAGTACGCTAGATTATTTCCCAGTTAACACAGACAACGAAAGTATTCTAATTGGGTAAAACAGAAATTACAAACACACGTTACCCCTTCGATGGTAGTTGTACAGTCTTGGTAGTACCCAGAAAAGACACCTGGGCGTAGGCTCTTATACAGGCCTGTACAATTGCTGTCTCCGAGATCCTCACGGGTTAAATCAGACAGCGTCGAGACATTGAAGTCGCCAAATCTGTAGACATCAACATGAGTACAGCATTGTACATGTCATGGTATGCACATAGAATGCAGTCTGCTAATGACATACAAATATCTACCGTCATCGTATCAATTCAGCGACAGCAAATCACAAACATTAACACTTAGACAATTATATGAATTCAAATCGTGAAAAAGGGTGGGTTGAAGTTCCGGAAGATAAGACGGACTGGCACAATGTAATAATAACACTGGGTTGTGAGTGCAGGGACTGGGCAGCGGGCCGCACTGAGTTTGAAGTGCAACAGCTGATCCAGAGCAACACACATCAAGGTGACATAGTCATCTACACCGATGGGTCAGTGGTGAGAAACATACCTAGTGGCTGGGGCTTTATTGCAAAGGCTAATGGACGAGTCTTGAAAAAGGAGAGTCTTGCATATGAGAATACGACCTCCAGCATGAGAATGGAGGTGGAGGCAGTAACAGTGGCATTCTGTTGGCTAGAGGAGACTACTGCAACCATATTGTATTCATTACGGATTCAAAGAGTATGCTTAGTAAGTTGGAGAAAGGAATGTTTCGTGTGGAATGGCTCTCGTCGCTTCAGAGGTCACAGATTGTGAGAATTGTATGGATATTTTGCCCTGGCCATGCGGGGGTACGGGGGAATGAACAGGCTGATAGGATGGCAGGGAGGGCACCTCTTGGTGGTATTTTGCCTATGGACAAAGGGGGGGGGGGGTGTATGAACTCTTGTGCGGCCAGGTGGAGAAGGCGAATGAACAGATTGAGAACCCATAGGTGAAAATAATGAGATTGTAGGGGATCGGAAGGGGTTCTGGAAGAATTTCATAACTGAGAGGGAAGACCAGGAGAACTTTTAATCGGTTAGCGGTGGGAACGATTAGTATTATGACTCTTCGCTGGCTGTTGAACGAGGGGACGGAGCCCTTTTGTGAATATCCTGAGTGCAATGATGTCGGTTTTTAATTCAACTCAACTCAACTCATGGATTCACAACAGTGTTTTCCCGTAGTAAATTTCAATAACGAAGACACAAACAATAGATTGTGCGATTTATTGCCTGGCATATTTCACTGCATCTCGTCAGAGTTTGCAGAAACCATAATGATTAAGCTATACAAGCCAGATTTGTGCAAACAGAAAGACATGTTAGTCAGTTTAAAATTACCGTGGAAGACAACTGACATTATTGTGCCAACATGTGTATATTTCAACTTGAAGTATTTATCTAGTTAATTTCACGTAAGTTGTGTGAATTCTGCAGTATGTACCTGACGAGATGCAGCGAAATATGCCAGGCAATAAATCGTGCAATCTATTCTTTTCTAATCAAATTATATTAATAAGTATATAATTGTGCCATGGTTCCTCTCATTTATAACAAAGAACGCGTTAATTCAGCAACACCTCTTATAACAAAGAACGCGTTAATTCAGCAACATCTCTTATAACAAAGAACGCGTTAATTCAGCAATTGCTCTTATAATAAAGAATAAGTGAATTCAGCAAAAGTTCTCATTAAAAAATTTAAAAAATTTAAATTTAGCAACAGCTGTAACGACAAACAGTAAGTTAATTCAGCAATAGCTGTTATAACAAAGAACAAGTTAATTCAGTAACATCTATTGTAACAAACATTAAGTTACTTAAGTAACAGCCCTTATAACAAACCAAAACAAAAACAAGTTAATTCAGTAACAGCTGTTATAACAGGAACAAGTCCACTTCGCCACAGAGACTCCCGACGCTTAAAGGTCGACAGGGTCGACTTCATCGCACCGGGTTTTATCCCATATGGCTCGGTCTCTTTCTGCAGCGCACAGCAACAAGTTAATCCAGCAACAGCTTTTACAATAAAGAACACATTGACACCAAAATGTAATAATACAACACAAAGTGAAATGCCTAAACAAGTCAACAAGTGCAAATACGTGTGGACAGCCACACACAAACAATCAAGATGTGTGACAGAGATGACAAGCAGACTAGGCCAAACGAAAGTTTCACGTCAGAAGATTAACACGTATACAAGGCAATAAATCAATGTAACCAATTGCTAGGAGAAGTACTGAGACGTCATGTACACTCTGTTCTGCTGTATGGTAGCAAATCATGGGGTGTGAACGAACAGACTAGGACCTGATGTAGGACGGCGGAGATGTGCGTTCTGAGACAATTGTTGCGACATCCTTGGATGGTGTGAGAGACTAGTGATTGGCTGCAAGAGATACGCGAAATGTGATGAACAAAGCAGCTGTAAGACTGCGACAGACACCGATTGTCGGTCACACAAGGAGAAGAATATAGGCAGCTGTAAGAAGGTGACACACATCGATTATTGGTCACACAAATAGAAGAATATAGGCAGCTGTATGAAGGCCACACACAACGATTGTTGGTCACACAAAGAGAAGAATATAGCAGCTGTAAGAAGGAGACACACAACGATTGTTGGTCACACAAGGAGAAGAATATAGGCAGCTGTATGAAGGCCACACACACATATTGTTGGTCACACAAAGAGAAGAATATAGGCAGCTGTATGAAGGCCACACACAACGATTGTTGTTCACACAAAGAGAAGAATATAGGCAGCTGTATGAAGGCCACACACACATATTGTTGGTCACACAAAGAGAAGAATATAGGCAGCTGTATGAAGGCCACACAAGGAGGAGACAGGCAACACCGTGACAACAGCATCTCGGAGGCTCACGTGTAGAACAGGCACAGACGTATCAATGACAACTGACAGTATACCACAAAAGGCAATGATGTACAGTGGGGAGCCCACTTGGACCTATTCTAGCGGACATCTTCATGGCACACTTAGAAGAAAAGAGATCCTCAGACATCAATAACTTGGCCTTTTACCGTCGTTACGTGGACGATATACTAATTATCACCACAGACGAGCTGCAAGCAACGTCGTTCCAGGCCACAATGAACGAGACACATAAAAACATCTCTTTATCTATGGAACACGAACACAACGAAGCGTTGCCGTTTCTAGATATCCTAATGAGACGTAGAGCAGACGGCACAATTCAAAGATCGGTGTACCGCAAAGAAACATGGACTGGCCAATACTTAAATTTTCAGAGCTACGCACCTGTCCAATACAAATGGGGCTTAGTACGGACGCTGTTTGACCGTGCTAGAAAGATATGCACCCCGGACACACTGACAGAGGAATTTGAAACTCTGAAGAATGCCTTAAACCTAAATGGGTACTCCACAGGATTTATAAAGCGCCACTGCCAACAGCACAAACCGAAACCTGAAGTAACTACAGTACCTAAACTCAAGGTATTCATCCAGCTAACCTTCCGAGGAGATGACGTAATGCAACGTCTGCGGGACAGGCTCACCACAGCAGTCGTGCGAACTTTCTGTGCTGCAACTCTAGTCATCACGTACCGAAACACACCGATCCCCATCCCAGCAGTAAAAGAACCTGTAGCTTTGTACGCCAAATCAAATTGTATTTACCAATTTACATGCAGATGCGAGGCCGTCTACACAGGTAGAACTGAGCGACAGTTACATTGCAAGGGTTTCGGAACATATTCCGAATTGGTTTGACAAGATACTACACACAGAAGATGGTAGCCTACGCAGGCCGACACACCGGAACAGCCCAGCTTCATCGGTCGCGAGGCATGTGCTCGAGAGCGGTCACGTGGTTAAAAGAAACAGTGCCTTCCGTGTGTTGTTCAACACACAACGTAGTCGATTGTTAAAGTTTGCTGAAGCTATAATAATCAACCTTCGTAAGCCGTCCTTGTGCAAGCAGAAAGACATGTTAGTCAGTTTAAAATTACCGTGGTAGACAATCGACATTACTGTGCGAACATGTGTATATTTCAGTTTGAAGGATTTATCTAATTAATTCACGTAAGTTGTGTGATTTCTGCAGTATGTACCTGACGAGATGCAGCGAAATATGCCAGGCAATAAATAGTGCAATCTATTGTTTGTGTCTTCGTTATTCAAATGATGTACAGACCAAGTGGACACAGAACAGAGGCCGACCACGTAAACTATGGACAGAGGGAATAGCAGAGTCCATGGGAATCTGGATACATGAAGTCTATAGACGGACACCGTCCCGCTATTTATAATTCACCTCAAGATAGCATGGCCGAATGTGTAAACACGCAAGTTAGTAGACATCCAGTGTGTTGATGCCGAGGTAAGGGGTTCAACTCCTACACCAGACAGTTGGATTAAAATGTTGACCTGTCGTCCTTGACTTGGGGACGTAAATTACAAATACCTCTGAATTTCGGAGTAGGTCCACCTGACGACGAGAGAAACTGTTAATAGGGAAAGCTAATCCACACGCACAACTCAATCCAGCACTACGCTTGAGTTCAAAGCGAGCGAGCGCAATAAGAAAAAAAGAAAGGAAAAAAAAAAAAGAAAAAGAAAACCAACAACAATAAACATACACACAAAAATATTCTTTATTTCGACACCACAAGTTACATGAGGAACAACATGAGATCAGATGATGAGATAAAAGTATTCAGAAATTAATAAAGCAAAATACTCACTTGTGTACATGAGGATCCGACAGGCTATACAAGGTCAATCGAATGGCTTCCCCTGGCCCTTCACTGACGGCGTAAATACCACGGGCCATTTTCCCTACCATCTCCCACTCAGTATACATCACCGACGCCTGTTGGAGATATCAACAGCAACTATCAGATAATAAACTGTCGGGGCAACTGTTGGAGATATCAACAGCAACTATAAGATCACAAACTTTCGGGGCATCTGTTGGAGATATCAACAGCAACTACAAGATCACAAACTGTCGGGGAAACTGTTGGAGATATCAACAGCAACTAGAAGATAATAAACTGTCGGGGCAACTGTTGGAGATATCAATAGCAACTACAAGATAGTAAACTGTCGGAGCAACTGTTGGAGATATCAACAGCAAATACAAGATACTAAACTGTCGGGGCAACTGTTGGAGATATCAACAGCAGATATAAGATCATAAACTATTGGGGCAACTGTTGGAGATATCAATAGCAACTACAAGATAATAAACTGTCGGGGCAACTGTTGGAGATATCAACAGCAACTTCAAGATACTAAACTGTCGGGGCAACTGTTGGAGATATCAACAGCAACTACAAGATAATAAACTGTCGGGGCAACTGTTGGAGATATCAACAGCAGATATAAGATCATAAACTGTCGGGGCAATTGTTGGAGATATCAACAGCAGCTATAAGATCATAAACTGTTGGAGATATCAACAGCAACTATAAGATCACAAACTGTCGGGGCAACTGTTGGAGATATCAACAGCAACTATAAGATCACAAACTGTCGGGGCAACTGTTGGAGATATCAACAGCAACTAGAAGATAATAAACTGTCGGGGCAACTGTTGGAGATATCAATAGCAACTACAAGATAATAAACTGTCGGGGCAACTGTTGGAGATATCAACAGCAACTACAAGATACTAAACTGTCGGGGCAACTGTTGGAGATATCAACAGCAGATATAAGATCATAAACTATTGGGGCAACTGTTGGAGATATCAATAGCAACTACAAGATAATAAACTGTCGGGGCAACTGTTGGAGATATCAACAGCAACTACAAGATACTAAACTGTCGGGGCAACTGTTGGAGATATCAACAGCAACTACAAGATAATAAACTGTCGGGGCAACTGTTGGAGATATCAACAGCAGATATAAGATCATAAACTGTCGGGGCAACTGTTGGAGATATCAACAGCAGCTATAAGATCATAAACTATTGGGGCAACTGTTGGAGATATCAATAGCAACTACAAGATAATAAACTGTCGGGGCAACTGTTGGAGATATCAACAGCAACTACAAGATACTAAACTGTCGGGGCAACTGTTGGAGATATCAACAGCAACTACAAGATAATAAACTGTCGGGGCAACTGTTGGAGATATCAACAGCAGATATAAGATCATAAACTGTCGGGGCAATTGTTGGAGATATCAACAGCAGCTATAAGATCATAAACTGTTGGAGATATCAACAGCAACTATAAGATCACAAACTGTCGGGGCAACTGTTGGAGATATCAACAGCAACTATAAGATCACAAACTGTCGGGGCAACTGTTGGAGATATCAACAGCAACTAGAAGATAATAAACTGTCGGGGCAACTGTTGGAGATATCAATAGCAACTACAAGATAATAAACTGTCGGGGCAACTGTTGGAGATATCAACAGCAACTACAAGATACTAAACTGTCGGGGCAACTGTTGGAGATATCAACAGCAGATATAAGATCATAAACTGTCGGGGCAATTGTTGGAGATATCAACAGCAGCTATAAGATCATAAACTGTCGGGGCAACTGTTGGAGATATCAACAGCAACTACAAGATCATAAACTGTTGGAGATATCAACAGCAACTATAAGATCACAAACTGTCGGGGCAACTGTTGGAGATATCAACAGCAACTATAAGATAATAAACTGTTGGAGATATCAACAGCAACTATAAGATCATAAACTGTTGGGGCAACTGTTGGAGATATCAATAGCAACTATAAGATCTTAAACTGTCGGGGCAACTGTTGGAGATATCAACAGCAACTATAAGATAATAAACTGTTGGAGATATCAACAGCAACTATAAGAAAATAAACTGTCGGGGCAACTGTTTGAGATATCAACAGCAAGTACAAGATCACAAACTGTCGGGGCAACTGTTGGAGATATCAACAGTAATTATAAGATAATAAACTGTCGGGGCAACTGTTGGAGATATCAACAGCAACTATAAGATCATAAACTGTTGGAGATATGAACAGCAACTATAAGATAATAAACTGTCGGGGTAACTGTTAGAGATATCAACAGCAACTATAAGATAATAAACTGTCGGGGCAACTGTTTGGAGATATCAACAGCAACCATAAGATAATAAACTGTCGGGGCAACTGTTGGAGATATCAACAGCAACTATAAGATCATAAACTGTCGGGGCAACTGTTGGAGATATCAACAGCAACTACAAGATAATAAACTGTCGGGGCAACTGTTGGAGATATCAACAGCAGATATAAGATCATAAACTGTCGGGGCAATTGTTGGAGATATCAACAGCAGCTATAAGATCATAAACTATTGGGGCAACTGTTGGAGATATCAATAGCAACTACAAGATAATAAACTGTCGGGGCAACTGTTGGAGATATCAACAGCAACTACAAGATACTAAACTGTCGGGTCAACTGTTGGAGATATCAACAGCAACTACAAGATAATAAACTGTCGGGGCAACTGTTGGAGATATCAACAGCAACTATAAGATCACAAACTGTCGGGGCAACTGTTGGAGATATCAACAGCAACTAGAAGATAATAAACTGTCGGGGCAACTGTTGGAGATATCAATAGCAACTACAAGATAATAAACTGTCGGGGCAACTGTTGGAGATATCAACAGCAACTACAAGATACTAAACTGTCGGGGCAACTGTTGGAGATATCAACAGCAGATATAAGATCATAAACTATTGGGGCAACTGTTGGAGATATCAATAGCAACTACAAGATAATAAACTGTCGGGGCAACTGTTGGAGATATCAACAGCAACTACAAGATACTAAACTGTCGGGTCAACTGTTGGAGATATCAACAGCAACTACAAGATAATAAACTGTCGGGGCAACTGTTGGAGATATCAACAGCAGATATAAGATCATAAACTGTCGGGGCAACTGTTGGAGATATCAACAGCAGCTATAAGATCATAAACTATTGGGGCAACTGTTGGAGATATCAATAGCAACTACAAGATAATAAACTGTCGGGGCAACTGTTGGAGATATCAACAGCAACTACAAGATACTAAACTGTCGGGGCAACTGTTGGAGATATCAACAGCAACTACAAGATAATAAACTGTCGGGGCACCTGTTGGAGATATCAACAGCAGATATAAGATCATAAACTGTCGGGGCAATTGTTGGAGATATCAACAGCAGCTATAAGATCATAAACTGTTGGAGATATCAACAGCAACTATAAGATCACAAACTGTCGGGGCAACTGTTGGAGATATCAACAGCAACTATAAGATCACAAACTGTCGGGGCAACTGTTGGAGATATCAACAGCAACTAGAAGATAATAAACTGTCGGGGCAACTGTTGGAGATATCAACAGCAACTACAAGATACTAAACTGTCGGGGCAACTGTTGGAGATATCAACAGCAGATATAAGATCATAAACTATTGGGGCAACTGTTGGAGATATCAATAGCAACTACAAGATAATAAACTGTCGGGGCAACTGTTGGAGATATCAACAGCAACTACAAGATACTAAACTGTCGGGGCAACTGTTGGAGATATCAACAGCAACTACAAGATAATAAACTGTCGGGGCAACTGTTGGAGATATCAACAGCAGATATAAGATCATAAACTGTCGGGGCAACTGTTGGAGATATCAACAGCAGCTATAAGATCATAAACTATTGGGGCAACTGTTGGAGATATCAATAGCAACTACAAGATAATAAACTGTCGGGGCAACTGTTGGAGATATCAACAGCAACTACAAGATACTAAACTGTCGGGGCAACTGTTGGAGATATCAACAGCAACTACAAGATAATAAACTGTCGGGGCAACTGTTGGAGATATCAACAGCAGATATAAGATCATAAACTGTCGGGGCAATTGTTGGAGATATCAACAGCAGCTATAAGATCATAAACTGTTGGAGATATCAACAGCAACTATAAGATCACAAACTGTCGGGGCAACTGTTGGAGATATCAACAGCAACTATAAGATCACAAACTGTCGGGGCAACTGTTGGAGATATCAACAGCAACTAGAAGATAATAAACTGTCGGGGCAACTGTTGGAGATATCAATAGCAACTACAAGATAATAAACTGTCGGGGCAACTGTTGGAGATATCAACAGCAACTACAAGATACTAAACTGTCGGGGCAACTGTTGGAGATATCAACAGCAGATATAAGATCATAAACTGTCGGGGCAATTGTTGGAGATATCAACAGCAGCTATAAGATCATAAACTGTCGGGGCAACTGTTGGAGATATCAACAGCAACTACAAGATCATAAACTGTTGGAGATATCAACAGCAACTATAAGATCACAAACTGTCGGGGCAACTGTTGGAGATATCAACAGCAACTATAAGATAATAAACTGTTGGAGATATCAACAGCAACTATAAGATCATAAACTGTTGGGGCAACTGTTGGAGATATCAATAGCAACTATAAGATCTTAAACTGTCGGGGCAACTGTTGGAGATATCAACAGCAACTATAAGATAATAAACTGTTGGAGATATCAACAGCAACTATAAGAAAATAAACTGTCGGGGCAACTGTTTGAGATATCAACAGCAAGTACAAGATCACAAACTGTCGGGGCAACTGTTGGAGATATCAACAGTAATTATAAGATAATAAACTGTCGGGGCAACTGTTGGAGATATCAACAGCAACTATAAGATCATAAACTGTTGGAGATATGAACAGCAACTATAAGATAATAAACTGTCGGGGTAACTGTTAGAGATATCAACAGCAACTATAAGATAATAAACTGTCGGGGCAACTGTTTGGAGATATCAACAGCAACCATAAGATAATAAACTGTCGGGGCAACTGTTGGAGATATCAACAGCAACTATAAGATCATAAACTGTCGGGGCAACTGTTGGAGATATCAACAGCAACTACAAGATAATAAACTGTCGGGGCAACTGTTGGAGATATCAACAGCAGATATAAGATCATAAACTGTCGGGGCAATTGTTGGAGATATCAACAGCAGCTATAAGATCATAAACTATTGGGGCAACTGTTGGAGATATCAATAGCAACTACAAGATAATAAACTGTCGGGGCAACTGTTGGAGATATCAACAGCAACTACAAGATACTAAACTGTCGGGTCAACTGTTGGAGATATCAACAGCAACTACAAGATAATAAACTGTCGGGGCAACTGTTGGAGATATCAACAGCAACTATAAGATCACAAACTGTCGGGGCAACTGTTGGAGATATCAACAGCAACTAGAAGATAATAAACTGTCGGGGCAACTGTTGGAGATATCAATAGCAACTACAAGATAATAAACTGTCGGGGCAACTGTTGGAGATATCAACAGCAACTACAAGATACTAAACTGTCGGGGCAACTGTTGGAGATATCAACAGCAGATATAAGATCATAAACTATTGGGGCAACTGTTGGAGATATCAATAGCAACTACAAGATAATAAACTGTCGGGGCAACTGTTGGAGATATCAACAGCAACTACAAGATACTAAACTGTCGGGTCAACTGTTGGAGATATCAACAGCAACTACAAGATAATAAACTGTCGGGGCAACTGTTGGAGATATCAACAGCAGATATAAGATCATAAACTGTCGGGGCAACTGTTGGAGATATCAACAGCAGCTATAAGATCATAAACTATTGGGGCAACTGTTGGAGATATCAATAGCAACTACAAGATAATAAACTGTCGGGGCAACTGTTGGAGATATCAACAGCAACTACAAGATACTAAACTGTCGGGGCAACTGTTGGAGATATCAACAGCAACTACAAGATAATAAACTGTCGGGGCACCTGTTGGAGATATCAACAGCAGATATAAGATCATAAACTGTCGGGGCAATTGTTGGAGATATCAACAGCAGCTATAAGATCATAAACTGTTGGAGATATCAACAGCAACTATAAGATCACAAACTGTCGGGGCAACTGTTGGAGATATCAACAGCAACTATAAGATCACAAACTGTCGGGGCAACTGTTGGAGATATCAACAGCAACTAGAAGATAATAAACTGTCGGGGCAACTGTTGGAGATATCAATAGCAACTACAAGATAATAAACTGTCGGGGCAACTGTTGGAGATATCAACAGCAACTACAAGATACTAAACTGTCGGGGCAACTGTTGGAGATATCAACAGCAACTACAAGATAATAAACTGTCGGGGCAACTGTTGGAGATATCAACAGCAGATATAAGATCATAAACTGTCGGGGCAATTGTTGGAGATATCAACAGCAGCTATAAGATCATAAACTGTCGGGGCAACTGTTGGAGATATCAACAGCAACTACAAGATCATAAACTGTTGGAGATATCAACAGCAACTATAAGATCACAAACTGTCGGGGCAACTGTTGGAGATATCAACAGCAACTATAAGATAATAAACTGTTGGAGATATCAACAGCAACTATAAGATCATAAACTGTTGGGGCAACTGTTGGAGATATCAATAGCAACTATAAGATCTTAAACTGTCGGGGCAACTGTTGGAGATATCAACAGCAACTATAAGATAATAAACTGTTGGAGATATCAACAGCAACTATAAGAAAATAAACTGTCGGGGCAACTGTTTGAGATATCAACAGCAAGTACAAGATCACAAACTGTCGGGGCAACTGTTGGAGATATCAACAGTAATTATAAGATAATAAACTGTCGGGGCAACTGTTGGAGATATCAACAGCAACTATAAGATCATAAACTGTTGGAGATATGAACAGCAACTATAAGATAATAAACTGTCGGGGTAACTGTTAGAGATATCAACAGCAACTATAAGATAATAAACTGTCGGGGCAACTGTTTGGAGATATCAACAGCAACCATAAGATAATAAACTGTCGGGGCAACTGTTGGAGATATCAAAAGCAACTATAAGATCATAAACTGTCGGGGCAACTGTTGGAGATAGCAACAGCAGATATAAGATCATAAACTGTCGGGGCAACTGTTTGAGATATCAACAGCACCTATACGATCATAAACTGTTGGAGATATCAACAGCAAATACAAGATCACACACTGACGGGGCAACTGTTGGGCGTATTTACAATGTCTAAAGATGTGTTGTTGTTTTTTTGGCATCTTCTCCTTATAGCCCGTGTGGCTTTGGTGATCTTGTCTCTCAACAGCCTTCTGTCTCGTGTACTGCTAATCTTCGTATAGTCCATATCGTGTGTCTTTGTAGTCATGTATGTCCACAACCTTCTGTCTCATGTGCTGCCAATCTTCTTATAGTCCATGCCGTGTGGCGTTGGTGACCATGTTTGTCCACAACCTTCTGTCTCAAATACTGCCAATCTTCTTATAGTCCATGCCGTGTGGCGTTGGTCGTCATGTCTGTCCACTGCCTTGTGTTTATATTGCTGCGAATCATTTCTGAAACCAAAGTTCCTCCATGCCATCATGTCCAACTGACCAGTATCTCGTGTCTTGATTAACAACTGCCCCCCCCCCCCAACTGTCGCTTCCTCCTTCTCATAACATGCCCAAAGTATGTGGACTCTCTTCTCCTGATTCCATTAACCAGTTCTCTTTGTGAGTTCACATTGTCATTATATCTCCAGTTCTCTTTGTGAGTTCACATTGTCATTATATCTCCAGTTCTCTTTGTGAGTTCACATTGTCATTATATCTCCAGTTCTCTTTGTGAGTTCACATTGTCATTATATCTCCAGTTCTCTTTGTGAGTTCACATTGTCATTATATCTCCAGTTCTCTTTGTGAGTTCACATTGTCATTATATCTCCAGTTCTCTTTGTGAGTTCACATTGTCATTATATCTCCAGTTCTCTTTGTGAGTTCACATTGTCATTATATCTCCAGTTCTCTTTGTGAGTTCACATTGTCATTATATCTCCAGTTCTCTTTGTGAGTTCACATTGTTATGATATCTCCAGTTCTCTTTGTGAGTTCACATTGTCATGATATTTCCAGTTCTCTTCGTGAGTTCACATTGTCATTATATCTCCAGTTCTCTTTGTGAGTTCACATTGTCATTACATCTCCAGTTCTCTTTGTGAGTTCACATTGTCATTATATCTCCAGTTCTCTTTGTGAGTTCACATTGTCATTATATCTCCAGTTCTCTTTGTGAGTTCACATTGTCATTATATCTCCAGTTCTCTTTGTGAGTTCACGTTGTCATTATATCTCCAGTTCTCTTTGTGAGTTCACGTTGTCATTATATCTCCAGTTCTCTATGTGAGTTCACATTGTCATAATATCTCCAGTTCTCTTTGTGAGTTCACATTGTCATTATATCTCCAGTTCTCTTTGTGAGTTCACATTGTCATTATATCTCCAGTTCTCTTTGTGAGTTCACATTGTCATTATATCTCCAGTTCTCTTTGTGAGTTCACATTGTCATTATATCTCCAGTTCTCTTTGTGAGTTCACATTGCCATTATATCTCCAGTTCTCTTTGTGAGTTCAAATCAAATCAAATCAAAGCAACTTTATTAGGGTCACAAATTGGGCGCGCAGGCCCGTCTTACATTCGACCCTTCCAATCACTCGTCTTTCGTTCATCAAGAGCATTATACATTTACATAGGAAGAAAAATAAACATTGTGAAATGAATGTTGTAAACATAAACAAGGCAAATTACCACGTTATGAGGCCCATCTCCCACCTACCCATACATCACCCCACCCACACACACCCCCACCTACCCACACACACGCACACCAAGGGACACATACATACCCCACCAACCGACCCATCCCCCACCTACACTCCCCTCACCTGTTCCCCCAACCAAAACACACTCGCCACCCACAATCATTCCCCACCAACCCACATATCACACGCCCACCCACATACACATCCTAACCCACACATCCTCTCCCAATTCACACCTCAAACCACCCATCCCCCAGCCACATCTCCATTGACCACATATTTGCCACCCACGCACACAATCCCCCACAACCCACACATCGCACATCCACTAACACATCCCCAAACCATACACACACATCCCCACCAACTGGCATCTCCCTCCCCCCTCCCCCCCACACACACACACACATCTCCCTGACCACCCATACATCCTCAATCTACACACACACACCCCCCACCACCCACACATACATCCTCCACCCACCCATACATGCCTTAACACAATCCCCTACTACACAATCCCCCACCCACACATCACATACATCCCCTACCACGCAATATTCCCAACCTACGCACCGCACACACACATATCCCTCACCAACACATCCCACGCCCACATACCACTACACATCCCCACCTACACACCACACACATATCCCCCACCCACATACCACACAATATTCCACCCACACCCACACAGATACCCTTACCCATCCACCCCACATACCCCACCCACACACCACAAAAATCCCCCATCCACACACACATACCTCACCCACACAATACCTAACCAACACACCACACACCTCTCCCCATCCACACACGCATTCCCTACCCGTCCACCAACACAATGTGAGTTCACATTGTCAGGATAACTCCATTGCTCTTTCTATCCCTTCGCTGTCTTCTGGTTAATCGATCTCCGCAGCTTCATCATAAGTGCTCACTTATATGTTAAATGTCCATGATTCGCTTCCGTACATCAAAATGTGAGCGTGCACACATATATTAAGGTATTTCAGTCTGAATTCCTGATTAATATAAATGAAATTAATTCTCAGTTCCTTACAAAATCAGAGTAATTCAGTTTCTATCACTAACAACATTTGGGCATATACAATTATATATTTCCACAACTTATCCGCCAAACGTACGCACATACATACATACAGATGCAATAACAGATAGACAGATACAAGAATAGAGATTAACACATAGATATGTAGATAGAAGGATAGACATTCACACTTAGATAAATGGATAACCTTTCACACATAGATATACAGATAACGGATAAACATTCACATACAGATATGTAGATACATGGGTAGACATTCACACATATATATGTAGATACATGGATATAAATTCACACATAGATATGTAGATACAAGGGCAGACATTCACACATAGATATGTATATAAAAGTGTAGGCGTATTCACAGCTAGTAGATGGGTGGTGTCCTGGTCACGGCGTTGGACTGACTCTGGCATGAGCGTGGTCGTACAATGGCGTCATGTCATCTCAACAGGGGCCCTATGGGATGCAGGATGTCACACAATGGCTTCGTGTCATCACAAGAGAGGCGCTATATTATGAGGATGGTTGTAAAAGGTCTTCATGTCATCACACGAGGGACACTATGGGATGGGGAGGTTGTACAAGGTCTTCGTGTCATCTCAAGAGGGGCGCTATTGAAGAAATAGACTGACCACCAACGTTGAACCAAGTCCTTCAACGTGTGACAGTTCTAATACGTGACATGCCCACAGCGGGTTTCTACTGCTGGAACGGTTTCTCCCATGTGCAGACATACCAATGGATATACTGAGAGAAGACATGTTTCTCCCATGTGCAGACATACCAATGGATATACTGAGAGAAGACATGTTTCTCCCATGTGCAGACATACCAATGGATATACTGAGAGAAGACATGTTTGTAGACACACCTACCGGCCGCAGTACTGGAATATCCACAGGCACAACCTTGGATCGTGAAAACGAGTTATCCGAGAATCCCTCATGGACTTGATTCTGGTTGTCATAGTAACCGTTCACAATGTTCAGGAAATCCACTGTAGACTTGGAATAACCTGCCAGGTGACAGGTTATATATATATATATATATATAAATATATATATATAGTGCCAATAGAGTTAGTACGTCCTTTTCAATTTGCATCAAACTAGACAGTTAATGCAGACAAGACAATCCTGCTGCTGTGGGAGCGGTGATGCCGTCATTTGCACAGAATGGTTCGGTCATTCGACGAGTGAGAAGTTCATGGGATTTTACCGCTCAGGTCGGAGGGAGAATTGTGTAGGAAAATTCTGGTGGTTTTGCCTTGACCACAAGCAGACTGACTATGGAAGTCATGGCAATAAGTAAAGCAATAACATGGCTCGAGACACAGACATTCACTGGGGCATGTTTCCTTAGTGACTCAATGAGTATGTTCAGGAATATAGAGATGGGTTCGATCTGAAGAATGTTTTGTATCTGTAGGGCGGTTTCTGCTGGCAAAGACTAGTTTCATTTTCGTGACAGGGCATGCGGGTGTACAAGGAAATGATCAGGCTGATAGTCTTGCATTTAGGGCTACTGTTGGGAGGCGGTCGAGCCATGACCAGGCTGATATACTGAATGCTCTACTAGAAGAAAGACTTTTGCGAGAACCAATTGATGACTGTGAATCTACAACCATGGTTATATTGCGAGAACAGCAAATAAAAATAGGTGTGGCCAAACAAGAACATTACGCAGGAAGCCAAAGAATATTAAACAACCAACACAGAACTGGTGTCGTGGGCCGCTACGGACTGCGGGATTTACTTTGGAGGGGATCCGAGCACTTATTAACTGAATGTTTCGATGTGCAATGAGGATGATCTGTCGACTAACTAACTATAACTTTATATTATATAGAGGGAGATTTCAATGTTGGAGACATATGATCATAGCTATATAATATAGAGAGATATTTCAATGGTTGAGACATCTGATTATTCATTCATTGGCACCTTTCCGTCTTGACAGACGATTGTTTGGTACATTGTGCTTCAAAAAGGCTTAATAACTACTATCCATGGCGGTGGCGAGTGTGGCTGGTAAGGCCAATTCTTGCTGCAAATGTTTGCCCACAGTAGGTGCATGTGAAAACATGGTTATTTCCACCATTTTGCACCATCTTACGTCTCTCACGCTCTGTGTGTGCTTTATCTGCAATCATTTTCTCCTTTGTCTTTATTCCATTTCTGATAGTTGCCCTCCATGCAACACGTTCAGTGGCGACATGCTCCCAATGTGCATTATCAATGCCTGTATCAATCATGTCCCGCTTACACACATCTTTGTATCGTAGTAGAGGCCGACCCTGAGATCTCCTATCCGTCTGTAATTCACCAAAAAAGATGTCCTTTGGTATTCTACCATCATCCATCCTCCTAACGTGTCCTATCCATCTAAGTCTACGAAGACTGAGCATGGAATACACCGTCACACAACCTGATCTTTCCACTACTTCAGTATTTGTGATTTTGTCTTGCCATTTAATACCAAGAATTCTTCGCAGACACCGCATATGAAAGCTGTTTAAACGTTTCTCTTGGTGTGAGTAAGTTGTCCAGGTTTCACTGCCATAGAGAAGAGTACTAAGGACACAGGCTTGCTAGACGAGGCGACATCTGATTATAGGTATATAATATAGAGGGAGATATCAATGTTGGAGACACTGATGTGAAAACACCGTGAAGATCTGTCCATGAACCAGACACCGCTAACCAATTACATGATTCTACAAAAGTGGCAGTCGCTCGACTGGCCTCAAGTCTAGAGCACGTGATGCTGATAGTGCCCTTAACTGGCACTCATATCCAGTGCATGTGTTTCCTCAACAGGCTGGAATGTGTTGGGGGAACAGGGAAGTTCTCACAGTTCGTATTCCTCATAGGTAGGGAACTATCGCAAGACAAGCAACAGAAATATCAGCATAGATGATCAATTTCATTGCATGTGGCTAGGTCCCTATAAGGTCTGTTGTAAGCTCCGCTCAATGCTCCGACCTTCAGGAGTCTCAAAGAAAACTGCACCCATCAACCGGAATAGAACCCACGAACTTCAGAGCGCAAGGTTATCGCGTTAACCACTTGGCCCGGGAAATCTAAACAAGCTTTATGGTGTACAGAGGAAGAAACAGGTGTGTGCTTACGTCAGAGTGTCAGAAGCAGACAAGTCAGAACACAACTAGTTCAATAACCAAGATAGAAGGAGCCGGCGGAGAAGACACGTGGATAGATATATAGCAGACAACAAGCAGGTAAACCGAAATAAGAGATAACGACACGATATGGAAGTAGAGAAGAATAAAGAAACATGCGCAATGCAAATATTCAAACACCCGGCTACACATTCATTGGGAAACTTATGGGGGAGTTTGTGATGGAGACAGGCATAGATCAGACTTCCCATAAGTTGTTTATTCCTTGATATATCAAGGCATAGATAAATCTTCCCATCGACTGTTTATTCCTTGATATACCAAGGCATAGATAAATCTTCCCATCGACTGTTTATTCCTTGATATACCAAGGCATAGATAAATCTTCCCATCGACAGTTTATTCCTTGATATACCAAGGCATAGATAAATCTTCCCATCGACTGTTTATTCCTTGATATACCAAGGCATAGATAAATCTTCCCATCGACTGTTTATTCCTTGATATACCAAGGCATAGATAAACCTTCCCATCGACTGTTTATTCTTTGACACCCCAAGGCATAGATACGTCTTCCCATCGACTGTTTATTCTTTGACACACCAAGGCAATGATACGTCTTCCCATCGACTGTTTATTCCTTGATATACCAAGGCATAGATAAATCTTCCCATCGACTGTTTATTCCTTGATATACCAAGGCATAGATAAACCTTCCCATTGACTATTTATTCTTTGACACCCCAAGGCATAGATACGTCTTCCTATCGACTGTTTATTCTTTGACACCCCAAGGCATAGATACGTCTTCCCATCGACTGTTTATTCTTTGACACACCAAGGCAATGATACGTCTTCCCATCGACTGTTTATTCTTTGACACACCAAGGCATAGATAAGTCTTCCCATCGACTGTTTATTCTTTGACACACCAAGGCATAGATAAGTCTTCCCATCGACTGTTTATTCTTTGACACACCAAGGCATAGATAAGTCTTCCCATCGACTGTTTATTCTTTGACACACCAAGGCATAGATAAGTCTTCCCATCGATTGTTTACCTTTTGATGTGTTTACTCTTTGATACACTAAGACATAGGTAAATCTTCCCATATATATTGTTTAACACACCAATGCATAGATATGTTGTCCCATAGATTACTTATACTTTGACACACCAAGACATAGGTAAGTCTTCCCATACATTATTTATACTTTGACACACCAAGACATAGATAAGTCTTCCCATACATTATTTATACTTTGACACACCAAGACATAGATAAGTCTTCCCATAGATTGTTTATACTTTGACACATCTAGACATAGATAAGTCTTCCCATACATTATTTATACTTTGACACACCAAGACATAGATACGTCTTCCCATACATTATTTATACTTTGACACACATAGACATAGATAAGTCTTCCCATCGATTGTTTATACTTTGACACACCTAGACATAGATACGTCTTCCCATACATTATTTATACTTTGACACACCAAGACATAGATAAGTCTTCCCATACATTATTTATACTTTGACACACCTAGACATAGATAAGTCTTCCCATACATTATTTATACTTTGACACACCAAGACATAGATAAGTCTGCCCATAGATTGTTTATGGTTTGTCACACCAAGGCATAGATAAGACTTCCCATAGAATATTTATTCTTTCACACACCAGACACAGGTAAGTTTTCCCATGGTTTATGTATTCTTCATCACACCATGAACATAAGCTAAGCCTTCCAGTCATTGCTAAACATCACCAGTCCGTCAGGTAGTTGCCTGCAGGCTGAGAGAGACAACATACAGTTGTTATTCTAGCGCTATGTCGTTCAGGCTGACGCAGGTGAGGGATGTCATGAGATGGATACGGGAAACAGAGCAAGTGTGTAAACTTGTGTCACTAAGACACGAGTTGATAAACCAACCCGAAACAGGGAATAGAAGGGGCGGAGTTATGTGGTCACATGGCGCGCCCAGGTCAGATGCCGGAAAAAGTGTGCAGAGGAGAGGGAGCTGAGACGTGAAAGAAGAAGGTTGGTTCGGGGAGATTTTG
This sequence comes from Cepaea hortensis, assembly GCA_963921405.1. Taxonomy (NCBI): domain Eukaryota; kingdom Metazoa; phylum Mollusca; class Gastropoda; order Stylommatophora; family Helicidae; genus Cepaea; species Cepaea hortensis. Next base: position 3,806,151 of record OY992884.1, read on the forward strand.
AGAAGTTTGAAAGCAGTTTGCGATGGTTGCAGTTATTCAAGATGCAGTCGACAGTAAAGAGCGTTCCTGTTAAAGAAGGCTGTGATTGCAGAAGCAGTACACTGAGGCTACGACTGATGATGGGCCAGTAAATGCCGACCAGCGGGGGAGAGAGAGCTGACCCCATTTTTGTGAACACTTCGACAAGAAAGGTGGAGAGAGAGAGAGAGACACGCCGTGACAACGACTGGTTGGTCACAAGGTTAACGTGCGTGAGTAACTAGAACGGTTATTAACATTTATCAGTGAATTGTGAAATCTACATTGTGCAGCAACTGTAAGGTTCAAATGACGATTAGTTGTACCATGTATTCTCTATTGATAGACAGTAGGTGTGTTGGTCATACACAGAACGCTGAAAGGCAGGAAGCCGGCGGTGCATGATGGCAACCACGGTGATAACTGTGCTACAATAAAGTGATCGTGTGCACTAAGGACGCGTTGAACTTGTTGTGTTGTATGCACGAAAGATTCGTAGTGTTTCAGCTAGCCTGTAGAGATATTTCTAAATCTTCTAACACCTAGACCAAAACCAAGATGTCGGACATGATCAGTGATTCCGGCTCTTGGCAAGGGATATGTCTTCACACCTGCCATCGTATGTCTGCCTAACAATAGTTATGTCTACTCATCATGTCGGATTTGTTGTCCTGTGCCTATTCTCATTTACTTTCTACCCTTCGTGTATTATCAATCTATTTGTATTTACATATGTGTAAATATATATGTCCATGTGTCAGTCTAACAGTACGCATGCATGTCTGTCCGTCTGCCTGTCCGAATGTATGTACATTAAAATACAAGACTCACCATTGAACTGACCGCTGGCAAACACCAACACAATCAGTGACCAACATAACAGCACCACAAACAGGACTGTGTTAAACCCGTGCATGATGGAGACTCTGTCTTCTCTGCTGCGTCAGGGGATCCTAGGGGTCAACATTATCCCAGGTGAATACATTCATAGTGACAATGAGTTCTTGTAGACGGGTACACAAAGACGAGTGGACAAACAAGATGTCACAGATCCAAACAAACATAAGATAATCAGAAGTAGGCTGGCCTGGATCATGTAGAATTTCTTGATAAACGTTGTCATTGCTTGTGTCTGTGTCTTTTCTGTGTCTGTTATGCCACACACACACACGCACACGCGCACACACACACACACACACACACACACGCACACACACACAAGCATACACGCACGTGTGTGTGTGTGTATGTGTGTGTGTGTGACTGGCACCTTGCCGATTTGACAGAAGCTAGTTTGTAAAATGAAGTTCTACCTCTCCATAACACAAAGCCTGGGTTGAGGTTAGAGACCATGTTTTGTCCATGCAGCATGATCCCTCTCTCGGCCTGTCTAGTGTACTCCAGAGGAAATGTAACACCAATATGTCTGGAACGAGACAAGCTGCAGAAGCTGCTGGAACAACAAAGCAATGCCCTAACTCTCTGCCTATCAGAGGTTCCATCCTAGACCAGTTGCTTAGGGCCTGGTCTGCCCTGCCACAACATTTAGATTTTAGGTTACAATTCCCTACTAGGGTAAGGCTTGTACCCTCCCAATTGAACTCCTCAACTCGCGGCCGTTGGCACAATGTGGCGTATCGGGTTTGATGCGTTCAAGCAGGTAGTACTGTCTACTGTCATACGATAGATCAGCCATATCTGACTAAGGTTAGGGTCAGGTCTTAGTCAGATATGACTGAGCTACCGTATAACAGTAGACGGTACTACCTGGTTTCTGTTAGCGCCGAACGTTGGGCGGCGCTTACCAAACCCGACACCCCACATTGTGCCAACGGCTTCGGGCGGAAGAGCGCAATTGGGAGGGTACAAGCCTTACCCTGGTGCGAGGAAATGCAAGCTAAAGACAAAATTGTCATGGCAGGGCAGACCAGGCCCTAAGCCTTGGTTGGCGACTGGTCTAGGATCGAAGCTCCGACAGGCGGACAGTTAGAGCATTGCTTTGCTGATCCGGCAGCTTCTGCAGCTTGTCTTGTTCCAGATGTAGGGGTGTTACCTTTCCTCTGGAGTGAACTAGGCAGGCCGAGAGAGGGATCATGCTGCATGGGCAACACATGATCTCTATATTTTAGCCCAGGCTTTGTGCTATGGAGAGGCAATAACTCCATCCCTGGTCTTAACTGGTCTCGGAATCAAAGCGAGAGGCAACTGTTACGGGTTATAAGTCCTTGTCAGTTGGCGTAGACATGGGGCGCCACGCGTTGCCTCTGACGGTGGGAGACACCTATAGGTGTCACTGATCAGCTACCGCCCGCCTCAAGCTGGGCAGCCCCCAGCCAATTGGGTGCTGATCCGCCACAGCCTGCCTGCTTCAATGGGTGCTTGGGGCTAGGACAAAATCTGAATCGCAGGCTGTAAAACCAATGCACCAGGTACAAACAAAAATATAAATAGAAACCTCAAGCTACGGCTTGCAACCTGGAACGTGAGAACCATGTGTCCAGGATTTTCCACTGACTTGACCAATATTGACGATGTGAGGAAAACGGCTGTGATTGATGCCGAACTCAATCGTCTTAACATTGATATTGCTGGCCTGCAGGAGACTCGCCTCGCTGAGGAAGGGTCACTCAGGGAAAACAACTACACCTTTTTCTGGAAGGGTAAAGGGCAGGCAGAAAAAAGGCAACACGGTGTGGGCTTTGCAGTGAAGAATTCGCTACTGGGAATGATTGAAATTCCAGCAGGAGGAAATGAAAGACTATTATCCCTGCGCTTGGCAACCTCTTGTGGGTTTGCCACCATTATTACTGCATATGCACCGACACTCGATTCCTCTGATGATGTGAAGGATTTGTTCTATGAGGAGTTAGACTCTGTGATCAAGGCAGTTCCAAAATCCGACTACATTTATATGCTCGGTGATTTCAATGCTCGTGTGGGCAAGGACTCGAGTTCATGGCCAGTGTGCCTTGGAAAATACAACATCGGTCGCATGAATGAAAATGGGCAAAGGCTGCTGGAGCATTGCACCAGTAATGACCTATGTATTACAAACTCTTTTTTTAAAACAAAAGAGATGCATAAGGTCACATGGAAACATCCAAGATCCGGCCATTGGCACCAGCTGGACTTCATCATCACACGGAGACAACATCTGAACCATATATCATTGACTCGTAGTTACCACAGTGCTGACTGTGATACGGATCATTCTTTGGTTGTTGCAAGGGTTAGACTGAGACCAAAGAGAATCTACACAGCTAAACACAAATCTAGCCCCAGGATTAATATTATTAACACTCATGATCCTGAAAAGTGCTTTCAGTTTCAACAGCAACTTGAAGACGCTTTCACTGATACACCAGAAAATTGTACAGTAAATGATAAATGGAATAAACTTAAGGAAACTCTTTGTAAAACTGCCGTAAAGGTTTACGGCACTGTGGATCATAAGAGGCAGGACTGGTTTGCGGCCAACAGCGAGACTCTGCAGCCCTTGATTGATAAGAAGAAGAAAGCTCTCTTAAGAAACAAGGAAAGACCAACGCGTAACACTCTGAGTGAGCTAAGGCAAGCTAGGAAGGATGTGCAAAAGGCTGCCAGGCAGTGTGCAAATGATTATTGGATCAAGTTATGTGAGTCCATTCAAATCGCAAGTGATAAGGGAGACATAAGAAGTATGTATGAAGGAATAAAGAAAGCCTGTGGTCCAGTGATCAAAAGAAGTGCACCATTGAAAACCTTGACTGGAGAAGTCATCACTGATAAGAAACAGCAGATGGACAGATGGGTAGAGCACTATTTGGAGCTTTACTCAAGTGAGACCAAACTAGCGGATAATGCCCTCAACGCCATAGAGGCTCTACCAACTCTTGACCACCTGGACACACTTCCCACCATAACAGAAGTTAAGTGTGCTATAAATGAACTTGCATCTGGCAAGGCTCCAGGTAAGGATGGGATTCCAATAGAGGTTATCAGGAGTGGGCAAGACACACTCACTATACAGATCCACCAGCTAATAGAGCTATGCTGGCGTGAAGGACAAGTCCCACAGGATTTCAAAGATTCAAGCATCATAACACTGTACAAGAACAAGGGTGATCGGAGCGACTGCAACAACTATAGGGGTATCTCACTTCTGTGTATTGTTGGAAAAGTATTTGCCAGAATTGTTCTGCGCAGACTTCAAGTCCTAGGAGATCAAGTCTACCCCGAATCACAGTGTGGCTTTCGACAGAACCGGTCTACCACTGATATGATATTCTCATTGCGACAAATGCAAGAAAAATGCCGTGAACAGAATCAACCACTGTTTATTGCCTTCATCGACCTCACAAAGGCATTTGATTTGGTCAGTCGTGAGGGTCTGTTCAAGGCACTAAAGAAGATTGGCTGCCCACCAACTCTTCTGTCCATTGTGGAATCGTTCCACACAGGCATGAAGGGTATAATCAAGTTTGATGGTGCAACTTCTGAAGAATTTGAAATCAAGAGTGGAGTTAAGCAAGGTTGTGTACTAGCTCCCACCCTCTTTGGAATATACTTTTCACTTCTACTGAAATATGCATTTCGTGATCAGGATGGTGGTATATACATTCACTCACGCTCAGATGGCGGCCTCTACAATGCTCAGAGATTGAAGGCTAAGACCAAAATTAGGAGGGTACTGATCAGAGAGTTGCTTTTTGCAGATGATGCTGCAGTTACGACCCACTCTGAGGAAGAATTGCAATGTCTACTATCTGCATTCTCCAATGCTTGTTCTGAATTTGGTTTAACAATTAGCAAAAAGAAGACACAGATTATGTCACAAGGTGCACATGGGGTACCATCAATCTTTATTGACGACGCCGAACTAGAGATAGTAGACCATTTTACATATCTGGGATCGGTGGTAAATAGCAAATTATCCCTAGATCAGGAAATCAACATCCGGATTGGAAAGGCAGCAACAACAATGAACAGGTTAAGAAAAAGAGTCTGGGAGAACAGGAAGCTTACTGCCAAAACAAAAGTCCTTGTCTATCAAGCCTGTGTCCTTAGTACTCTTCTCTATGGCAGTGAAACCTGGACAACTTACTCACACCAAGAGAACAATTTAAACAGCTTTCATATGCGGTGTCTGCGAAGAATTCTTGGTATTAAGTGGCAAGACAAAATCACAAATACTGAAGTATTGGAAAGATCAGGTTGTGTGACAGTTTATTCCATGCTCAGTCTTCGTAGACTTAGATGGATAGGACATCTTAGGCGGATGGATGATGGTAGAATACCAAAGGATATCTTTTTTGGTGAATTACAGATGGGTAAGAGATCTCAGGGTCGGCCTCTACTACGATACAAAGATGTGTGTAAGCGGGACATGATTGATACAGGCATTGATAATGCACATTGGGAGCAAGTCGCCGCTGAACGTGTTGCATGGAGGGCAAATATCAGAAATGGAATAAAGTCAAAGGAGAAAATTATTGCAGAAAAGTCACACACCAAGCGTTTGAGACGTAAGATGGTGCATGATGGTGGAAATGACCACGTGTTCACATGCACCCACTGTGAACGGACATTTACAGCGCAAATTGGCCTTATCAGTCACACTCGCTACCGCCATAGTTAAAAGTTATTATGCCTTTTTAAAGCACAAACTATCGTCTGTCAAGACGGCAAGGTGCCAATGAAAAAAAAAAAATGAATGATCTGACTAAGGCCTGACACCCATATATATGTATCGTCTCTGTGTCCTTTAACAACATAATGTCATTTGTGTGTTCCCTTAATCTACATTGATATGCTGCTTGTTCGATGTTATCACATCTGCCGTACTTGTGCGGACTATCACCATGTGAATAATGTTATATTTTCTAATACCTGAACCAGTCTTCATTTCTTCGTGCATATCCCCTAATATTAACATCCTGCAGGATATTTGTTTTATTTCTTTTTCAGTAGCAATATCTGTTTATATTGTTTATTCTTTAGTACCTGTGTCTGTTTGTCGAGTCTTCGCCAATACTTGTTCCTGTCTGTTGTGATTTCTCTAATATCTGTAAATGTCTGTTGTGTGTTCTCTAATATCTGCATCATTCGGTTGTGGTAGGAAATAAATTTAACGGGTGAATTAATAAATAGCCCGGAGTGACAGATAAGGAATTGCACGGGTAAACTCGCCAAGAACACGGAGAAGAAAAAATACTGTAACTGTTAAATGTGTAAAGAAAACAAAGTGACAGGTAAAATATTCAACGATTGAAAATAATAAGAACACAAAGTGGCGGCGTTGAAGATCGGACGTGTAGCATATCATGAGCAATAAAGACATTCAAAGGGTGAACGAATCAAGAACACGCAGTGGTTATTAAATATATTCGACGATTGAACGTTTGGAGACTGCTGAGTGGCAATTACGAAATTCACAGGGTGAAGGTATCAAGAACGGTGATGGTGGACTAGAAAATCCTAGGTTGACATTATCAAGAGCACAGTAAAGTAAAATTTAAGAAAAAAATACAAAAATTTAGCAAAAAATAAATTTAAAAAAATAAAACACCCCATCAAATGTTGAATTAACAAAGAATATAGAAAAACATTTGTCTGTATAGAAACGAGATGGCATGTGCTGTCCGACATTGCACATGATAATGATTAAAGTCTTACCACGTGTAAATAATCGCATTTAGAAAATGCACATCTAATGTTAAATAAATATTGCTGTATGGATGCGAAACATGGAGAACGACTAATGAAGAGAACTAGACAAATGCCACTGAACCAATGAGGAGTTCGTGGAGAGAACTAGACAAATACAAGAGAACCAATGTGCAGCTCATCGAGAGAACTAGACAAATACCAGTAATCTAATGTAGAGTTCATGGCGAGAACTAGACAAATACCAGTGAACCAATGTGAATGTCATGGAGATAACTACATAAATGCCAGTGAATTAATATGGAGCAAATGGAGAGAACTAGACAGATACCAGGGAATCAAAGTGGAGCTCAGGGGCAAAACTAGACAATAGTGTGGTGGTCTTTGTTGTATAGTTGATGGAGACCGGTGTCTTGCGCAGCTGGGGGATGCTGTTTCTTCCCCTCTACTTCTCCAACAGACTGAGTATCTTGTCTGTTGGTTACGCAGACAGTTTGGCGATGCTGTTTCTTCCCAGCTCGCTCTCCAACAGACTGAGTATCTTGTCTTTTGGTAGCACCGACAGTTCAGCATACCCAACGCTGGTTTTCCTGAGTAGGATTTTGCCGGTAAAGTCCTCAGCTGCGCTGTCCTACTGGGCTGAGGCCCTTGGTAAGCTGCGTGGCTACATCTCATTGGTTGGGCTGTGACCTTCTCCTTGCAGGCTGTAGCTGTAGCCTCGGCTGTGTGTCGAGAACAGCTTCAACTGGTCTATGAGTGGGACTGGTGTTTGTCGGGAACAGCTTTAGCTGGTATATGAGTGGGACTTCTGTGTGTCGCCACAGGATCAGCAATCGTAGTGGTCTTCCTCGCCTCTGCCTTCTTCTTTCCGGCTGCATACAGCTCGTGTCATTTTACAGCGTTTTTAGTGCGAGTCATCTTCTGCAGTCAGTTTGTGATCTTCTTCTCTACAGGGCGTTGAGTCGGAGTGAAGTAGAGATAGAACATAATAATGTGGAGAGAATATGGGCGAAGCAGCATAGGGAAGATAAATATGGGTAGACGACTCGGGGTGAGTTTATTCAGCGTAGATTCCCCAGTGTGGGAGACAGGTCCAGAGAAGGAGTTATACATTGTTAAATTAGAAACTAAACACACGTCTTACCGACCTTCAGATTGGGCACACCGCCAGGGGCAATTATGTCTCGTGGCATTGCTGGTGAATTTATACATGCTCGCCAGGAAGTGTCCCAGCTTCAGTCGGTCAATAAAGACACATTACCTGTTCACATTATTCCATGCATACTGATGTATACCGGAGACCGGGTGGCCATTTGACGACAGAAACACATCATTTCCATTGAGACGAGATATGTAACCAGAGAACAGTGTGTCGTGCGCTGTGTGCTGAATGCTACAATTGTTCTGGCTGTGATGTTATTTACATCATCATTCAGCACAATGAAACATGTCGTCTACACACAGGTGTCTTGTTCAATATGCGCTTTAATGACTCACCTATTTGCTCATACAACAATTAGGTGGGACACAATCATACAACATGTAGGTGGGGCATGGCCATACAACATGTAGGTGGGACATGATCATACAATATGTAGGGGTACATGGTAATACAACATGTAGGTGGGACATGATCATACAATATGTAGGGGGACATGGTCATACAACATATAGGTGGGACATGATCATACAACATGTAGGTTGGACATTGGCATACAACATGTAGGTGGGATATGATCATACAACATGTAAGTGCTCATGGTCATACAACATATAGGTGGGACATGATCATACAATATGTAGGGGTACATGGTAATACAACATGTAGGTGGGACATGGTAATACAACATATAGGTGGGACATGATCATACAATATGTAGGGGTACATGGTAATACAACATGTAGGTGGGACATGATCATACAATATGTAGGGGGACATGGTCATACAACATATAGGTGGGACATGATCATACAACATGTAGGTTGGACATTGGCATACAACATGTAGGTGGGATATGATCATACAACATGTAAGTGCTCATGGTCATACAACATATAGGTGGGACATGGTCATACAACATGTAAGTGCTCATGGTCATACAACATGTATGTGGGACATGTTCATACAACATTTAGGTGGGACATGATCATACAACATGTAGGTTGGACATTGGCATACAACATATAGGTGGGACATGGTCATACAACATGTAAGTGCTCATGGTCATACAACATGTATATGGGACATGTTCATACAACATATAGGTGGGACATGAACATACAACATGTAGTTGGGACATTGGCATACAACATGTATGTGGGACATCTTCATACAACATGTATGTGGGACATGTTCATACAACATGTATGTGGGACATGTAGGTGGGACATGTTCACACAACATGTAGGTGAAGAGAAGAACAATGTAATATTCGGAGAAATAATTAAGTACCATACATTTTGAAGATAGAAGTTCTGAAGTCTCTTAACCATATGATATCTGTCAAGACCCCGCATCCAGAAAACATCTCAACAGACATGATAACTTCCGTTGGAGAATATGGAATAGATCAAGTCACCAGACTTCTGAACACAATATATGATACTAGAAATATACCTCCGGAATCATCTAATTCAATATTTATTGCATTCCTGAATACACCAGGAGCCATACCATATTTTTTGTGTATTCTCATTATTTCATATTATCATTTTGTATGCAACTTGATTTTATCATGTATAATATAACATTACTGTAATGTGAGTGAGAGAGTTAGTGAGTTGGATAGAGAGAGCGAGAGAGAGAGAGAGAGAGAGAGAGAGAGAGAGAGAGAGAGAGAGAGAGAGAGAGAGAGAGAGAGAGAGTGTGTGTGTGTGTGTGTGTGATAGAGAAAAGAGAGTTGAATTGCAACACTAATTTTTACGCTACACAATGTATATGTACAATGTTTTCTCCATTTCTTACAAGTTTTGTGAGAATGCTCACGACAATCGTCAGTGTCTCAACTATGTGTAAAGTGTGGGAGTTTGTTCCTATCAGTTTCAGTGATCATGTGAGGCATCATGTATGTGTCTAGATGTGAGGATGTACGCGTGGGTGTGTATGTGAGGGATGTATGTGTATGGAGGTGTAGTGAATGTATGTGTGGAGGGGTTGTGTGTGGGGGATGTGTCTGGGTTGATGGGTGATGTGTGGAGGGTGAAGGGATGTGTGGTCGGCGGGGGATGTATGTGTGTGAGGGATATGTGTGTGGGTGGGGATATTTGGGAGGATGATTGGAAGTATGCGGGTGTTGGTGGGTTGGGGATTTGGGTAGGGAATGCGTATTTGGGTGGGTGAATGAGTGTGTGGGAGATGTGTGTGGGTTGGAGGATGGGTGTGTGATGGGAGTGGGGGTTGGGTGTGTGGGTGTGTCTGTGAATGGGATATGTCTGTGTGAGTGGGAGTTTGCGAGTTTGGATGGGGTAAATGTGAGTGGTTGGAGGATGTATCTGTGGGTGGTGAGGATGGTTTTAGGTGGGGGATGTGTGGGTGGGTGTGGAGATGTGTGTGTGGGTGAGAGATGTGTTGGCGGGGATGCTTATTGGGAATGTATGTGGGGAGATGTGGGTGTGTGTGGAAGAATGTGTTTACGGGTGGGGTGTTGTGTGGGAGGGGAAAGGTGTGAGGGGTGGGAGAGGTGTGGGATATGCGGGTGGATGAAGTATGTATGTGAGGATGGGGGATGCCTGTCACACCATAGGAAGTCCTATATGTATGTGAGGATGGGGGATGCCTGTCACACCATAGGAAGTCCTATATGTATGTGAGGATGGGGGATGCCTGTCACACCATAGGAAGTCCTATATGTATGTGAGGATGGGGGATGCCTGTCACACCATAGGAAGTCCTATATGTATGTGAGGATGGGGGATGCCTGTCACACCATAGGAAGTCCTATATGTATGTGAGGATGGGGGATGCCTGTCACACCATAGGAAGTCCTATATGTATGTGAGGATGGGGGATGCCTGTCACACCATAGGAAGTCCTATATGTATGTGAGGATGGGGGATGCCTGTCACACCATAGGAAGTCCTATATGTATGTGAGGATGGGGGATGCCTGTCACACCATAGGAAGTCCTATATGTATGTGAGGATGGGGGATGCCTGTCACACCATAGGAAGTCCTATATGTATGTGAGGATGGGGGATGCCTGTCACACCATAGGAAGTCCTATAATGTATGTGAGGATGGGGGATGCCTGTCACACCTTAGGAAGTCCTATATGTATGTGAGGATGGGGGATGCCTGTCACACCATAGGAAGTCCTATATGTATGTGAGGATGGGGGATGCCTGTCACACCATAGGAAGTCCTATATGTATGTGAGGATGGGGGATGCCTGTCACACCATAGGAAGTCCTATATGTATGTGAGGATGGGGGATGCCTGTCACACCACAGGCAGTCCTAGATGTATGTGAGGATGGGGGATGCCTGTCACACCATAGGAAGTCCTATATGTATGTGAGGATGGGGATGCCTGTCACACCATAGGCAGTCCTAGATGTATGTGAGGATGGGGGATGCCTGTCACACCTTAGGAAGTCCTATATGTATGTGAGGATGGGGGATGCCTGTCACACCATAGGAAGTCCTATATGTATGTGAGGATGGGGGATGCCTGTCACACCATAGGAAGTCCTATATGTATGTGAGGATGGGGGATGCCTGTCACACCATAGGAAGTCCTATATGTATGTGAGGATGGGGGAAGCCTGTCACACTATAGGAAGTCCTATATGTATGTGAGGATGGGGATGCCTGTCACACCATAGGCAGTCCTAGATGTATGTGAGGATGGGGGATGCCTGTCACACCATAGGAAGTCCTAGATGTATGTGAGGATGGGGGATGCCTGTCACACCATAGGAAGTCCTAGATGTATGTGAGGATGGGGGAAGCCTGTCACACCATAGGAAGTCCTATATGTATGTGAGGATGGGGATGCCTGTCACACCATAGGCAGTCCTAGATGTATGTGAGGATGGGGGAAGCCTGTCACACCATAGGAAGTCCTATATGTATGTGAGGATGGGGGATGCCTGTCACACCATAGGAAGTCCTATATGTATGTGAGGATGGGGGAAGCCTGTCACACCATAGGAAGTCCTATATGTATGTGCAGGTACCTTCTTCGGTTCAGCCCGGTGCTCGGTGGAACATGACCGGCCAAAAGAACACCCGCAGTGCTAGCTACACTGAGAACCGTGGTCGGAAGAGGTGGGTTGTGTCAGAACGAACACAGACCCTTGGTCCCTCAATCCGACCGACTGCAGTCCAGCTGTGTCCTCGAAAGGGGAAGCTGGAATTGCAGAAGTCCAGTAAACTCTGGCAGGGACGATCGTTAAATCAGATCGAGACGGGAGCTCTGGTCCGCAAGACACTGCGAATTGACCAATCGCAGTAGCGGAGTAGGCGTTGATCACCTTGATACTTGATAGCTTGCAACCCCACCAAGGGTGGTAAAAGTATCCTATGAAATATTGACGCGTTAGACGTCCTCACCCGCCATCCGGTCTCTAAGAGAGAAGATTGAACGACTCAGACAGCTTCTTGCTAAGAAGTGGAACGACGGGGTTCATCCCCTTAAAGTGGGATACCTATGTGACGAAAAGTCAATTCATCTGTGCTTCGTCGGGCGAGATTCCACTTTATTCGGCGCGTCATCAGAGACTTTCCCTGATATTAATAGACTTGGGATAGTCGAGCAGGATTTTTAATCTGGAAGGTTCGAGAAGCATCTGGATTTGGATGACTGGGGTTGCTTAGCACAGCACCAATTTCTCCTGCAGCTAGAACCTAGAATTTCCAGTGCGGAAAATAGAGTTTCTCGTGGAGTTGAGACACATCGTGAAGCACTCATTTCTCGTGCGCATTGGTACGCACGTAGGAGAAATGCGGCAGTCACAGCTCATTCACTTTCGTCATCTCATGATGCGAGGACGTACTGCTTTGTGTGGCAGTTTGAGCATTCCCTCACCCTCAACCAAGATGAAGCTGACTGTCGAATCTCACGGCCTGCTGGCTCACAAACAGTAATTGTAGCTGACTGGAAAAGGTTTACTAATTCAGGTACTTACTTTATTAATTAATTTAACGCTGTAAATTGAATATAAACTGCGATCGTTTAGAACTCATTTAATATGCGGTCGACTTTGCATCGCTAATGAGGGACCGATCGATAAGCCGGTTGAAAACGAGGGCGGTACACAGCTGTGTGTAGGTCAGTGTTTACAAGCCTGAGTGAAACGCTGAAGTTTTGTCAACGGCTTATAAATGAAAGTTCGTTATATCGGCATATTGTGTTCAAATGTTATTAATTGTGTATAGTGAGTAGTTGCATATACTATCTTTGCTGTACTATAATAGGAAACAGTAAACTGTTGTATATAATGAACCTAACGTATGTCAGTCAGTAATTAAAGTTAGCAGAGCGTTGGAATTCGACAGGTAAGTTGAAAGGTGGAGATTTCAGACAGTGAATTGCTGAAGTGTTAGAGAAATAGAGCACTTAATGCTTAGTCATAGGAAGTGATGTAGCTATTTTGTGGGTGAACTAAATAGTGAGTTCATTTCGTGGAACTGTGGAATTCTGTGAGAAGGTAAGTTCTTCATTGGTGCTATATATATATATATATATATATATATATATATATATATATATATATATATATATATATATATATATATACGATGTGTCATAATGTATATATATATTAGGTCATGTTGTGTAATACTTCTATGAGTGGTGTACCGACCGCCGAAGTGGTTCGATGCAATATGACAAGGCGTTACCGTCGCGATGTAAACATGCGTTCTTGATTCTTTTCTTTACTATCCTGTTCTTTTCATGCTTGCATGTAGTACGTGAGTGCTAATGTGAGAGAAGTATGGAGGAACAAATGGAGTTTGAATGAGGCACGGGAACAAATGGGATATGTAGACTGCGTGTAAGTTATTAAAGTATGTGACTGGCAAACCATGCCAGCCGTGAGGTTCGGCCAAGGCCAAGGCTAATCCGCTTGGAAGGTCAGAACTGGAGAGAACCTTTGAACATGCAGGGAGTATGTTTTACTAGAAGGACTTCTTGACTCTAGGGAAGAGAATAACAAGAAGAGTTTCGCTATAGAGTGGGCAGGATGTCCCACTAGCGAAATGGATGGTGTACATACATTATGTGGTCATGTATTATTACTATATCCCAAGTGGTAGTACATTGATCGTTGTTATGTTTCTTATTGGATGTATAATGTAAGGATGTGGTCCAGGGACTCCTGACCTTGATATTTAGTTCTCTTTAACTCTAGAACAAAAATAGTGATTGACTTTAGCGACAACCTTTAGAAGAATAGGGATATGTGAGACGTTAGATCAGACTCGCCATTCTTGATACTTAATCTGTTTGACGGGCTGCTCTGAAGGGCCATCTGATATTGGACTGAGACTCATGCTTTAATACTATCAACATAGAGATGATGCTCTGCTTAGTTAAATAACTAGGTAGCATTACTGAAGGTTGAGTAGTCATTGATTTGGTGCATGTGGGCCAATGTTTGGAGACGAATACTTTCACCGATCGCTCTTCCTTTCAGGTGTTGCCTATTACTACAGTGTTTGCCGGAAACTACCACGTGTTCCAAGGCGAATGGTCACTATACCTACTCACCACGCCTGACTGTGATACATTATGCAAGAGGGGGAAGACTCATGAATGACTAATACTCACCACGTGATTCTTGAGCCCTGCAGCAGCACTTGTGGGAAACTAGATGGTTTGTCTCTATTTAGGAACTGTTGATAATACTATATTTCAGCAATGTGTTCGACTACCTGAGCAATCATGCCGGTGTATACAAAATATTGATGTACGACGGAAATATGATGAAATGCTCGCTCCAGAGAGACTTACCAAGGTGGGGTAGGCGCAGCTCTGGGAGCTCATCAATTCCAAGTCAATGTTTATCCGCCTAACCGTCGGAGACTCCAGGCATAGATTGGCCCTTATCAAGGTGCTGTAAATACGTCAGCACTAGTGTTCGGTCACGACTAGACCCACACTAGCTTGCGTATTGTGTTTACAGGAACTCGTGAAGGTATGCAGGTCAACTCAACCTTGTCCTGATGAACATTGTGTGCTGAAGGAGAATTAGTTATTATCCAATCAATTCTGCCAACTGAGTCAAAGAAATATTGACAGTATGTTCAGTCACCAAGGTCAACCATGTTTCATTATCTTGTGTGCCTTGACTCCGAGGGAGTCTGAATATTAGTGATTGTGCAGTGTATTGAAATAATCTACAGCAACATTTGTACATTTCATGGGACTCTTTTAAACTTGCTGCAGTAATGATCCATTACCCAACCAGGGGTAAGCGCTTCTATTCCAGGACAATTAGATTTGTCATGTGCTACATCTATTAACATTGAGAGATCAACTGGGGTCACCTCAAGGAGGAGGGTCTCCCAGTCAGGCTGTATATTGAGAACTGTTTAGGGATGTTAACAGTGACTCATTGTGACATTGTAGATTTGAAGTTCATCCAGCCGTGTGTGGTCCAAGTGGTTAATTCCTCTGACACCTGATCTTAGCTCTGGGGACGGAGTGGTCCAAGTGGTTAATTCCTCTGACACCTGATCTTAGCTCTGTGGACGGAGTGGTCCAAGTGGTTAATTCCTCTGACACCTGATCTTAGCTCTGGGGACGGAGTGGTCCAAGTGGTTAATTCCTCTGACACCTGATCTTAGCTCTGGGGACGGAGTGGTCCAAGTGGTTAATTCCTCTGACACCTGATCTTAGCTCTGTGGACGGAGTGGTCCAAGTGGTTAATTCCTCTGACACCTGATCTTAGCTCTGGGGACGGAGTGGTCCAAGTGGTTAATTCCTCTGACACCTGATCTTAGCTCTGTGGACGGAGTGGTCCAAGTGGTTAATTCCTCTGACACCTGATCTTAGCTCTGTGGACGGAGTGGTCCAAGTGGTTAATTCCTCTGACATCTGATCTTAGCTCTGGGGACGGAGTGGTCCAAGTGGTTAATTCCTCTGACACCTGATCTTAGCTCTGTGGACGGAGTGGTCCAAGTGGTTAATTCCTCTGACACCTGATCTTAGCTCTGGGGACGGAGTGGTCCAAGTGGTTAATTCCTCTGACATCTGATCTTAGCTCTGGGGACGGAGTGGTCCAAGTGGTTAATTCCTCTGACATCTGATCTTAGCTCTGGGGACGGAGTGGTCCAAGTGGTTAATTCCTCTGACACCTGATCTTAGCTCTGGGGACGGAGTGGTCCAAGTGGTTAATTCCTCTGACACCTGATCTTAGCTCTGGGGACGGAGTGGTCCAAGTGGTTAATTCCTCTGACAGCTGATCTTAGCTCTGGGGACGGAGTGGTCCAAGTGGTTAATTCCTCTGACAGCTGATCTTAGCTCTGGGGACGGAGTGGTCCAAGTGGTTAATTCCTCTGACACCTGATCTTAGCTCTGGGGACGGAGTGGTCCAAGTGGTTAACTCCTCTGACACCTGATCTTAGCTCTGGGGACGGAGTGGTCCAAGTGGTTAATTCCTCTGACACCTGATCTTAGCTCTGGGGACGGAGTGGTCCAAGTGGTTAACTCCTCTGACACCTGATCTTAGCTCTGGGGACGGAGTGGTCCAAGTGGTTAACTCCTCTGACACCTGATCTTAGCTCTGGGGACGGAGTGGTCCAAGTGGTTAACTCCTCTGACACCTGATCTTAGCTCTGGGGACGGAGTGGTCCAAGTGGTTAACTCCTCTGACACCTGATCTTAACTCTGGGGACGGAGTGGTCCAAGTGGTTAATTCCTCTGACACCTGATCTTAGCTCTGGGGACGGAGTGGTCCAAGTGGTTAATTCCTCTGACACCTGATCTTAGCTCTGGGGACGGAGTGGTCCAAGTGGTTAACTCCTCTGACACCTGATCTTAGCTCTGGGGACGGAGTGGTCCAAGTGGTTAACTCCTCTGACACCTGATCTTAGCTCTGGGGACGGAGTGGTCCAAGTGGTTAATTCCTCTGACACCTGATCTTAGCTCTGGGGACGGAGTGGTCCAAGTGGTTAACTCCTCTGACACCTGATCTTAGCTCTGGGGACGGAGTGGTCCAAGTGGTTAACTCCTCTGACACCTGATCTTAGCTCTGGGGACGGAGTGGTCCAAGTGGTTAACTCCTCTGACACCTGATCTTAGCTCTGGGGACGGAGTGGTCCAAGTGGTTAACTCCTCTGACACCTGATCTTAACTCTGGGGACGGAGTGGTCTCCAAAGGTTCCAGTCATCATTCTGGAAGGTAGCCGGGTGAGTGGCGGACCGACTGGACGGAACATCTACATCAAATCTGCATCTCAGCCTACTGATGAAACTAGTAGCATCTCTGACTCTGACTCTGTCTCTAATCTATCCTCTACTACTGTAAATAGAATTATTCTATCAGGGTGTTCAATTCATATCTATTTTATTTAGGGTAGAATAAACTTTGTTTATGTTGACTTATTCTTTGTACAGTGATTGAGTGTGGTCTCGGACAATGCCTCAGTGTTCACTGTCCCAAGGGAGAGGGTAGTTAGTGGGGGTCTAGAATCTGGGAGAGGTTTGTAGACATATGTAATCAATTTGAGGTCAACAGCAGAGTAAACAGTCTATCTACCTGTCCAACCCCTGGGGTCAGAATACACGGGAGTGCTAAGGACACCTCGGGCTTGGTTAACTCGCAACAACCGAGGCGAACCTGAGTTGAGTGTATGGGTATGTATGTGTGTGTGTGTGGGTGGGTAGATGTGTATGAGCGGCGAATATGTGTGGGTGGGGTATATGTGAGTGGTGAGGTGTGTGTTTTTGGATGAGGAATGTGTTGGTGGGTGGGGATGTGTGTATGGGTGTGGGGATGTGCATGTGTGTGAGTGTATGGGTGGTGAGATGTGTAGTTAAGGGATGTGTGATTGTGGAATGGATATCTGGGGGGGGGGGGGAGGATTTGTGGTTGGCGAGTGTGTGGGTGGAGGATGTGTGGAAGGGTGAGTGTTAGTAGGTTGGGGTGGGTGGTGGATGTGTGGGTGGGGGAGATTGTGTTGGTGGGGGATGTGTGTAAGTGGGGGATGTGTTTGTGGGTGTAGGTCTTGTGTGTGGGTAGGTGCGTGATATGGGAGTTGGCGGGAATATGTGTGTGTGGATGTTGAATATGTGATTGGGCGA
This sequence comes from Cepaea hortensis, assembly GCA_963921405.1. Classification (NCBI taxonomy): domain Eukaryota; kingdom Metazoa; phylum Mollusca; class Gastropoda; order Stylommatophora; family Helicidae; genus Cepaea; species Cepaea hortensis. Next base: position 3,824,065 of record OY992884.1, read on the forward strand.
CGTGTGTTTGGCTGAGTGGTTGGGGTTGTGTGTGTAGGTGTTTGAGGATATGTGGGTGGGTGAGTGTTGGTAGGTTATGGGATGGGTGGAAGAAGTGTGCGTGTGGGTGGGGAGATGCGTGAAGGTGGTGGGATGTGTGGGTTTGTGATGGATGGGTGGATGCATGCATGTGTGCCTGGGTTTGTGTGTGGGTGGGGGGTGTGTGTGGAGGGATGTTTGGTGGGTGGGAGATGTGTGTGTGTGTGGATGGGGAGATGGTGTATGTGGGGGTTTGCGTGGGATGTGTGGGTTGGGGATGGGTGGATGGATGGTTCATGTATGTCCCCGTGGGTATGTGTGGTTGGGTGGTGGATGTGTGTGTGGGGGGACACTCGGATGGATAGGGGATGGGTGAGTGGGTGGGGGTTTTGTCTTATAACATGGTAACATGCATTGTGTATGTTTACAACATTCATTTGACAATGTTTTCTTCCTATGTGAAAGCACTTAGCACTGATGAACGAAAGATGAGTGATTGGAAGGGCCGAATGTAAGACGGGCCTGCGTGCCCAATTTGTTACCCTTTGAAAATAAAGTCTGTTCGTTCGTTCTTCTAATGGTTCTTACTGTCGCAACGACTGCTTTATGGTCTGTGTTTATACTGAAATAATTGGGCACTGCCCGTGCAACTAATATATTTCTCTTTCTGTTATTTCAGCATGAGTTTGTAGACTTATTATGAGTATAAATTAGACGTAGACAGCAAGCGTGTGTGTGTGGAAATATTATGAGTAGAGATTAGGCGTAGATAGCAAGTTGGTGGATATATTATAAGGAGAAATTAGGCGTAGACAGCAATAATTTGTAGACTAGGGGGCTGCGTGGTCTCGAGGTATGGTGTCCGCCTCGAGTGCTGGAGGTCCCGGGTTCAAGCCCCGGTGAGGACCGGGATTTTTTCATGTGGACTTCTAGTAAAAATTTTCCCTGGTCTCTGGATAGTGAGATCGGACGCCCGTGTGTATTGTTGCGCATGTAAAAAATCCCTTGGCAGTTGGAAATCGAAAAAGAGTAGCCTAACGGCGCTGTCCTGGAATAATTTCGTGTTAGAAATCTACCCAAAGTATTTCAGGATCATCGCCGGTGCTATAGAGTTCGTGCATTGAGCTGAGTTTCTCCAGACTCAGGTTTGAGTTAGGAGAAGAACGGAGCACTTATGGGTTGCACCCGTGTGCCGTGATGTTGATCCGTCGACTAAACTAAACTAAACAGTTTGTGAACATATTATGAGGGGAAGTACACAGATACCTTTGTCACAAAACGGGCCGGAGTTTTGTCTCGCAGTCTGTTTTGACACGGGAGACCACCGAGCTATTTCTAGCCGGAAGTAATCAGACGGGAATTTCCCCGTCGCGGGAAGGTTCTAGCACGTTCTCGACGTTCTATTCTGGGAGGGTTTCCCAATTCCAGGCAGAGATTGCTTCAGAACACTGTGTTGCAGGCAATTATCGCATGCGTAGCCCGAGAAACTTCGCTCCCTGGTGTAAGCGAAATTCTCCGTCTCGCCAGTGAACTAAGCTCGACCGGCCACAGTCGCGAGTTGTAAAGTTGCTATGTCGTTTCGAAGAACGTCATTTGTGGTGAGCACCTAGCGATGTCTGAATGGCCGTCAAAGAGACCTGACATTTACTAGAGCAAGTTAAAGATGTATTTCTTAACGAAGAACCTATCTTCGACTGTACCGACGACGAGATCTTATGCCCGGCACGAGACTGAGGAACATGGAGAGAAATCCAAGTCACCAGCAGTGTTAACTCCCCAGAGCTGGAGCAGCGCTTGTAGTTCCATGTGAGAAGTTCCTACCGAGCAAAGTCTTCGCCTCAAACCGGATCTTCGAGTAATAGTCACGTAATAGACATCCACATCTACAACCTACACTCTATGAAGGTAACATTGCCTGTTACATGTGATATCCGGCCAATGAGGCCAAGAGACTTGTGTTAACCAGAGACTTGTGTTAACCAGTGACGTGATCTAACCAGAGACTTGTGTTAACCAGTGACGTGATCTAACCAGAGACTTGTGTTAACCAGTGACGTGATCTAACCAGAGACTTGTGTTAACCAGTGACGTGATCTAACCAGAGACTTGTGTTAACCAGTAACGTGATCTAACCAGAGACTTGTGTTAACCAGAGACGTGGTCTAACCAGAGACTTCATGCGATCCGGAGCCGCAGAGCTCCACCGCTATTACAGTGAGTCCTACATTAAAGTTTTGATATGAACTGCTACCTACAGCCGTCCACGTCTGGTCTGTGTATCTTATTGTGCATTAAAAACAATCCAGACTTTGCACCATGCCTTGTGCCACTAAAGATATTATGAAATGTGTACCAGATTCCTTGATGACTTCTTCGTTTACTGCAGCCTACACCCGCGAGGAGTCCACGTGCTGGATTGCCAGACCTTGAACTAGTTCCCAGCAGCGACTACCCAGTCTAGAGGTCACGTCAGTCGGGACCATTCAAGGGAGGAACTGTCCAGGCCAGGTGAAGTGACAGATACAGCAGACCGTGTCGACCATACAGACGAGGCCTGATGATGAATGCCTTGAACAGATCCTGAATCTTTCTAGCTGTTGAACTTCCTTACCTTCACCTGTACCTATCTTCTTTGACTCTCTTGTATATAATACAGTTACTCTTCAATGTTATTCGACAAAACCAGAGTTGAGTCATGTAGTCTGGATGAAGCTCTAGTTGTTAGCGTCCCTGGGTTGAGAGGTTGAGGGGAAGCAGGGTCCAGAGACCGAAGGGGTTGTAGACTTAAAGCACCTGTACCCACGCCCAGAACATTTCCCACGTAATAGAATGAAGTAATCGCTCCGCCCACCCCAGGGACATTGCTACAACCTTAGTGACAAACGGCAATAGCAATGGCACAAAAGTAAAGAGGAGACAGAGCGGTACATATCTGGATGTCTTGGTGATATGGCATGGTCCTGACTAGAACATAGACTCCATCCACGACTCTGGTGATCGTATGAAATGTCGAACCTTGACCACCCACGCCTGTAGGCATAGTGCATGATGATTATGGTAATGTTGTATGCCAGGACTGTCAGCCACACACCAGATGTTGTATGCCAGGACTGTCAGCCACACACCAGATGTTGTATGCCAGGACTGTCAGCCACACACCAGATGTTGTATGCCAGGACTGTCAGCCACACACCAGATGTTGTATGCCAGGACTGTCAGCCACACACCAGATGTTGTATGCCAGGACTGTCAGCCACACACCAGATGTTGTATGCCAGGACTGTCAGCCACACACCAGATGTTGTATGCCAGGACTGTCAGCTACACACCAGATGTTGTATGCCAGGACTGTCAGCCACACACCAGATGTTGTATGCCAGGACTGTCAGCCGCACACCAGATGTTGTATGCCAGGACTGTCAGCCACACACCAGATGTTGTATGCCAGGACTGTCAGCCACACACCAGATGTTGTATGCCAGGACTGTCAGCCACACACCAGATGTTGTATGCCAGGACTGTCAGCCACACACCAGATGTTGTTTGTGTTAGTTCGCATATCGACTGAGGATACAGTGGCGCCCCAGTCACCGCTAAATATCAACATCTACGATAGCAAGAGATCAATACTTACACATTAGCTAGAGAAAAGGAATTAATGGGACAGGACAGCTGGCAGTGAACACTGACATGTGAACACGGACAGAACAGCGGGCGGTAAACTCTGACAGGTAAACACGGACAGGACAGCGGGCGGTAAACTCTGACAGGTAAACACGGACAGGACAGCGGGCGGTAAACTCTGACAGGTAAACACGGACAGGACAGCGGGCGGTAAACTCCGACAGGTAAACACGGACAGGACAGCGGGCGGTAAACTCTGACAGGTAAACACGGACAGGACAGCGGGCGGTAAACGCTGACAGGTAAACACGGACAGGACAGCGGGCGGTAAACGCTGACAGGTAAACACGGACAGGACAGCTGACGGTGAACACTGACATGTGAACACGGACAGGACAGCGGACGGTAAACACTGACACGTAAAAACTCTAACTGATGAAGTGCAGAAGGATAATATATCGCAATATATGAGCTCCTATTTAGACAGTCTTGATTGCAGACAATGAACAGGACCTGCAAAATTTAGTAGATGCGATTGTTACACACAGTGAACAACTAGGGTTAGAATTAAATTGTAAAAAGACACAGATTATGGTCGTCACTAGGAAGGACGAAATACCACAATGTAATATACAAGTAAATGGGAATATTCTTCAACAAGTGAGCAGGTACAATTATCTCGGAACAGTAATAACATCTGATGGGAGATGCCTTGAAGAGATTAGAACAAGAATCGCCGTGGCAAAAGTAGCCTTTAGCAAGATGAAAAACATATTGACCAATAAAAAGATGTCAATTGAAACGAGAAAAAGAGTGTTGAGATGCTACATTGAACCTGTACTTTTATATGGATGTGAAGCGTGGACAATGAGCAGTCAGGCTGAAAAACATCTGATGGCTGTAGAGATGTGGTTTCTGAGGAAAATGCAAAGAATACCATGGACAGCCAGAAAGACCAATGAACAAGTCCTTCAAGGCACAAATGAAGATCGTAAATTGATTAGAGAAATTAGACGTAGACAGTCAAAATTTTTTGGGCATGTTATGAGAAGAAATGGATTGGAGAATTTGGTGACAACTGGTAAGATCGAGGGGAACAGACCAAGGGGAAGACCTAGAAGCAAGTACCTGGATGGCTTGGCCTTGTGGCATGGTCGAGACAGAAACACGGAGCTGATCCACGACTCTGGTGATCGAGTGAGATGGCAGAACATGACCGCCCACGCTTACCGGCATGGCACATAATGGACGGATGGATGGACTTAGACAGAAGGGCGATATATAGTAGTACTTGGGATACCTGTTTCGTTTCACGGATTTTCCCCAATTTAAAGGCTCAGTGAACGGATATTTTCATTATAATACTTGTTCTTTGGATCGCGTACCATTTCTGATCTTATCTCTTCTTGATACATTGAGTATTCTTCTCAGGAATCTCATTTCTGTTGTTGTGATTTTACTTTCCTCTTTTTCTGTCATTGTCCATGTTTGGCATTGGTACCATTGAGTTGGTAGGAAGATTGTGTTGTAAAGTGCTTTCTTAGTACTTATTGATACAGGTTTGTTCTTTATTATTGCTGTCATTTGTCCAATTAGTTGGTTTGCTTTATTGCATTTATTTTCAATCTCGTCTTCTGATTTGCCATTTGATGATATTATACATGGCGGAAGTAGCCTTTACCAAGATAAACAATCATATTGACAAATAAAAAGATGTCAATTGAAACGAGAAAAAGAGTGATGAGGTGCTACATAGAGCCTGCACTTGTGTATCGATGAGAAGATTGGACAATGAGCAGTCAAGATGAAAAACATGTGATGGCTATTGAAATGTAGTTTCTGATGAGAGTGCAAAGAATACCATGGACAGACATAAAAACCAATGACGAAGTACTACAGTAGACAAATGAAGATCGTAAATTGATTAAAGAAATTAGACGTAGACAAACATTTTTGGGCATATTATGAACAGAAATAAAATGGAAAACTCAGTGACAACTGGCAAGATCGAGGGGAAGACAGAGAAGTAAATACCTGGATGGCGTGACCACGTGGCATGGGCGAGAAAATCACATCATATCAAATCAACTTTATTAGGGTCACAAATTGGGCGCGCAGGCCCGTCTTACATTCGGCCCTTCCAATCACTCGTCTTTCATTCATCAAGAGCATTATACATTTATATAGGAAGAAAAATAAACATTGTGAAATGAATGTTGTAAACATAAACAAGGCTTATTACCATGTTATGAGGCCCATCTCCCACTTATCCATACATCACCCCACCCAACCACACCCCCCCCCCCACCTACCCACACACACGCACACCAGGGACACATACATACCCCACCAACCGACCCATCCCCCTCGCGCACATCCCCCACCCACCCACACTACCCTCATCTGATCCCCCAACCAAAACACACTCGCCACCCACAAACATTCCCCCACTAACCCACACATCCCACGCCCATCCACATCCTAACCCACACATCCTCTCCACACGCACACCTCAAACCACCCATCCCCCAGCCACATCTCCATCGACCACATATTCCCCTCCCCACGCACACAATCCCCCTCCAACCCACACATCGCACATCCACTCACACATCCCCAAACCATTAACACACATGTCCCTACCCCCCCCCCCCCCACACACACACACATCTCCCTAACCACCCATACATCCCCAAACTACTCACACACACCCCACCACCTACACATACAACTTCCACCCACCCACACATGCCTTAACCCAATCCCCCACCCGCACATCACATACACTCCCTACCACGCAATATTCCCAACCCACGCACCACACATACACACACATATCCCTCACCAACACATCTCTACTTACACACCACACACATATACCCCACCCAGATACCACACAATATTCCCACCCACACCCACACAGCTACCCTTACCCATCCAGCCCACATACCCCCACTCACACACCACAAAACACACACATACCTCACCCACACAATATCCCCAACCAACACACCACACACCTCTCCCCACCCACACACGCATTCCCTACCCGTCCACCAACACACACTCACTCACGCATACATCCTCCACTACGCACCCAAAACCCCCACCCACCCACCCCCAACCAAACATCTCACGATCACAATACCCCTACCCACACACATCCTCCACCCACTCACACATCCCATCCCGACACATACAACTCCCTCTCCGACCTACACAACACTAAGCCACTCATACACTCTCACCCACTCATTCCCCATCAACGCACACATTTCCCACCCACACACCCCCACATACTTCCCCCAACCACCACACATCCCCTACTCACCCCCACATATACCCCACCCATACACACAATCCCCGCACCCATCACACACATCCCCCACACCACCCACTATCCTCCACCCACACAAATATCCTCACTCATACCACCACAAACATACCCTCCACCCACACATCACGCACACATCCCACACCAACACACCGCACACATATCTCACACCCACACACCATACACTTCTCCCCACCCGTCCTTGCATCCCCAATCCACCCAACACAATCCCCTACCCACACAACCCTGCCACCCACACATACTTCCTCAAACCATCCACACTTCTCCACCCACATAAACACACATCCCCGCATCCATCCCATACACATATCCTCCACCCATATACACATGCCCCACACCCATTCCCACACCCCTACTTTCACCCCCACACATCCATCCACACATCCCACCAACACCCAGAAATATCACTACCCACCAAAACCACACACCCCAACCCATCCAAACGCATATCCCCACCCACACATCCCCCACCCACACATATCCTCCACACACACTCACACCTCCTTACATCTAGGCACATACAAAATGTCTCAAGTTAGCAGTGAAACTAGTATGAACAACCTCCCACACTTTACTCACACACATACACTGACAATTGTCATGAGCAGTCTCATAAAAATGTTAAACATGGAGAAAAATGTGTACATAAAAAGTATGTGATGTAAAAATAGTGATGCTCCCACACACACACACACACCACACACACTCTCTCTCTCTCTCTCTCTCTCTCTCTCTCTCTCTTACGCTCACTCATTCACTCTCGCGCTCACTCATTCACTCTCACGCTCACTCATTCACTCTCACGCCCACTCATTCACTCTCGCGCTCACTCATTCACTCTCACGCTCACGCTCACTCATTCACTCTCACGCTCACTCATTCATTCTCACGCTCACTCATTCACTCTCGCGCTCACTCATTCACTCTCACGCTCACTCATTCACTCTCACGCTCACTCATTCACTCTCACGCTCACTCATTCACTCTCACGCTCACTCATTCACTCTCACGCTCACTCATTCACTCTCGCGCTCACTCATTCACTCTCGCGCTCACTCATTCACTCTCACGCTCTCTCATTCACTCTCACGCTCACTCATTCACTCTCGCGCTCACTCATTCACTCTCACGCTCACTCATTCACTCTCATGCTCACTCATTCACTCTACCGCTCACTCATTCTGTCTCTCATTCACACTCACTGACTCTCTCACTCAAACTACAGTAATGAACATGAGTTTATATTATGCATGATAAAATCAAGTGGTATTTAACTGATAATATGACAGATGGGAATACACAAACATATGGATTCACGTGTTACATAACATTCGTGTTACATGACATGCATCTGCTCAGCTCTCTCTCTCTCTCTCTCTCTCTCTCTCTCTCTCTCTCTCTCTCTCTCTCTCTCTGTATTCTTTCATATACACACACTCACACGCATGCGCGCGCTCACACACACACACTAACACATCAACTCTCCCACTGTCTCACTCTCTCACACACAATCCTTCACACACACACACACACTTACTCTCTCAATCACACTCTCTCACACATACACGTACGCATGAACGCATGCACGCACGCACACACTCCCTCCCTCACTCTCACACATACACGTACGAATGCATGCACTGACACATTCCCCCACCATTTCTCACTCAATCACTCTTCTCCACACACACGCATGCACGTGCACACACACACATTCACTCTCTCCCTCTCTCTGACACCCACTTTCTCTCTCTCTCTCTCTCTCTCTCTCTCTCTCTCTCTCTCTCTCTCTCTCTCTCGCTCTCACACGCACACACATATATAGTGAACAATTATAGTTAAACAATTACAATGAACAATTATACCAGTAAATGAATTATGGTGGCATATAGTCGATATGGATTAAGTATTGAAAGAGTTTTCGGATAAATGCGTAGGGACTCATTGGAGTTTTCAGATCAGCGTGAGAGTGAATGAGTGAGCGTGAGAGTGAATGAGTGAGCGTGAGAGAGAGAGAGAGAGAGAGAGAGAGAGAGAGAGAGAGAGAGAGAGAGAGAGAGAGAGAGAGAGAGAGGAACACTGAGCTGATCCACGACTCTGGTGATCGAGTGAAATGTCGAGTCATGACCTCTCACGCATACCGTCATGAGACATGATTTATTGATGGAAATTATACTTCCTAGGTACTTGAAACTCTTTACTTGTTTCAAGGGATGTTCGTTTCGGTGAATTGTTGTAGTTTTTTCTTCTTTAGTTATAGTCAATACCTCTGTTTTTTCTTTTATTTTTAATGTTGCATATCCCTTACAGGACGTGACAGTCAACACCAGCAATTGATAGCTGTTGTTGATGTACTAGACAAGTTTTTACGTTCAGTAGATGTCAATTGGGGGTTTGGGGCCAAAAAGGTCGGGGCACTACAGGAGCGCCAAAAGAAAGCCCCCGGGGACCAAAAGGGTCGGGGCACTACAGGAGCGCCAAAAGAAAGCCCCCTAGGGACCCAACCCCCGGGGGCCCCACCCCCCAGGGCCCCGGGGCGCGACCGCCCGACCGGGCCGTCCTCTGTATCCCGGAGCGCACGCATGGCGACCGAGCCATCGATTTAGAGTGTATCATCTACAGACATACCAAGATGCGCACCGCGAAGAACAGTTGTAAGTGGCTACGGCTACGTTCCACAGAGCCCTGCAATCGGAGTTGTATGAGGGACTACTGCAAAGTCCATGCAGTGCTAATACGGAAGGGTTCATGTACCAAACCGTGCAGAAGCTGTGGGAGGGGGGTCACAAACTATCTATCAATTTGTAAGGAGTGTGGTTATAACGCAGCCAATCGCCGAACATGGTACCATGAAAAGGTAAAGCCTTTTAACGCCGAGTTTAAGCGATTGGCTATGATCACAGAAATATAAAAGTCAATTAGAGACATGGAACTATCCACTGTACGTACACATTCACCTGTTAGAGACTGACAGATCTGTGTATTTAGCCATGCCTACGCTGATTCAGTTGAAACAGCAAGCCCGCGAGTATGGCATGCCATACAGTGGGAGGAGGAAGGCCGTTCTTGAGGGGGAAATATCCAGAGCGCGTGAGATGGCTCGGGCCACCCTGCTCGAGAAGAACCCCAACCTACAAGGGGCACGACTTGAAGCAGGGATTACCACCGCCCTGAGATTTGTATATGGTACCGCCGCGGACCGAGCCGCGATCGTCGCCGAGCGACGACACCGCGCCCGGCAGCGTGCTCAACGCCACGCCGACCTCGAAGCAGAGTTCCTTGCCCGAGCTGATAGTGTGCGAGAGGAAACGGATGAGGAGTTGGCTGAGCTAATTCGCAATGCACCCGAATTGAAACTCACCCGGGAGATTGAGGGGAGCCTGAGAAAATATGAAGCAAGCGTCCCAGAAGGTAGCGTCGACTATGATGAGCCTGGACTATTTATGTTTTCGATGGAGCCCGCCATCAAAGCCCTGGTGGTAAAAGGGTTGGGGGATTATGGCAGTGTTAAAATGCAGCTGTATCTCCATCTAAAATACTATCGCACCACCCCAGAAGGCGAACAGATTACGGCAATCGCCACCCATGGAAGCAGGAACTATGAAGTACTGCACGAGGGGGAAATTGACGAGGGGCTGAAGCTCGCCAGAGCCAAGATATTCGCTGACAGTGAATGCTTCACCGAACAGGGCTCGGATTGGCACTATGATGAGTGTGTGCAGCTCGACCTCTACATAGTAAAATACCAACCATTCCGAGGCTCTAGCTACTTCGCGACACCCAGCTTCATTCCACCACGTAGTGTTGTGAATGTAAAGAATGAGGACAACCGCTGCTTTGAATGGGCCATACTCTCAGCGCTCTACCCAGTAGCGCATGGAGAGCATCCTGATAGGCTCAACAATTATAGCGCCCACCTGGGAGAGCTAAACTTTGAAGGAATCGAGTTCCCAGTGCAGCTGACCAGCATTGCGAAGTTTGAAAACCAGAATCCTACCATAGCCATCAGAGTCTTTGGGTGGAACAAAGGACCAACCATACTCCGGACCAACACACTCCAGCGCAACCAAATCAACCTCTTGCTCCTATGTAAGGATGAGAATAGGCACTATGTCTGGGTCAAGGATGTGGGGCGGCTTCTATATGGAAACAGCAAACATAGGGGTAAGAAGTATCCATGTCTCAACTGTCTCCATGTACACTCCTCTCAGGAAACCTTGGACCAACATGTGCCACTCTGCCAAGGCATCAACACAGCCTGCCAGGTGAATGTCATGCCTAAAGAGGGAAAGATGAATTTCAAGTCCCTCCAGAAACAGATGAGGGCGCCATACATCATATACGCAGACTTTGAGACCTTGAACGTTCCAGTACATGGTGCGGCAATGGATCCAAGCCAGAGCAACACGCGCCAACTTGCTGAGCAGCCCCCCTGCGGCTTCGGCTACACCATTGTACGCTGCGACGGGCTCACCACAAACCCTGTCGTATATCGGGGGGAGGATGCTGCAGACGAATTCCTCAAACGCTTGGGACAAGAGCAGGCCACCATCCACCACAAGTTACAGCGGCCGGCTCTCATGGTGCTGGGGCAAAAAGACCGTGAAGACTTTGCCTCCGCCACCACCTGCCACATCTGTAAAGAGCCGCTGGAGGAGGACAAGGTGAGAGACCACTGCCATATTACAGGCAAATACCGGGGCGCTGCCCACAATGTCTGTAATCTAGCATGGCGCATCAATAGAGACAAGCTGAGGATACCTGTAGTCTTTCACAACCTCAGAGGATACGACTCCCACATCATCATGCAAGCGGCCGGCCGTCTGGACTGGGGAAAAAGAACGGTCTACAAGAAGAAGAAAAACGGCCAATGGCAAACCAAACAAGTAGACAACACAACAATCACCTGCATACCAAACACCATAGAGAAGTACGCCTCCTTCACCATCGGTCAGCTGCAATTCATTGACAGTCTACAGTTCATGAATAGCTCTCTAGACACCCTGGTAGGGAACCTCAGCGAGCTGACACACTGCGGTAAATCAATGGCTCTGACACGTAGAGGCAACGATATAATCTCAAGATGTGAGACGTGCAACACTGAGAAGCACACCCCCTGGGCTGTCTTAATGAACAAGTTCAGGACCACGCTATGCCAGAGCCAGTCACATCTCCTTCTCCGTAAGGGTGTATACCCCTACGAATATATGGACAGCTTCGAGCGCTTTGCAGAGGACCGCCTACCACCCAAAGAGGCATTCTACAGCAAGCTCACCCGAGAAGGAATCAGTGACTCTGACTATGCCCACGCCCAGAAAGTGTGGCAGGAGCTCGATTGCAAAACACTCGGAGGCTACCATGACCTATACCTGAAAACAGACGTCAGTCTGTTGGCTGATATATTCGAGGCATTCCGAGACACCTGCATGGAGGTATATCAGCTCGACCCAGCCCACTACATCAGTGCACCCGGCCTGGCATGGGACGCACTCCTAAAAAAGACGAAGGTGCAACTCGAGCTCCTAACCGACTTGGATATGCACCTCCTCTTTGAGAAGGGACTCCGAGGGGGTGTGGCCATGGTCTCCAAGCGGTATGCTAAGGCCAACAACCCCAAGACTTCAGACTATGACCCCACAACACCCAATTCGTGGATCATGTACCTAGATGCAAATAACCTGTATGGGTGGGCCATGATGGAATACCTCCCCACCGGAGGGTTCCAATGGGCCAATCCAACTCTCGAGGAGGTACTCAACACCCCCGACAACGCCCCAGAGGGATGGCTTGTTGAGGTTGATTTGAAGTACCCAGCGCACCTACATGAAGCCCACAGTGACTATCCGCTAGCTCCAGAAACCATGACCATCCCAGAGGCCTGGTTGAGCAGCTATCAGCGCGAGCTCCAGAACAAACTGGGGGGTAAGTTCACGGAGCAAACAAAGCTGGTACCTCATCTCCACAACAAGGAGCGATACGTCGTCCACTACCGCAATCTCAAACTCTATCACAGCCTCGGTCTAGAGGTCACCCAGATCCACCGAGCCATCAAGTTCAATCAGTCCCAATGGATGAAGCCCTACATAGAGATGAACACCTCTCTACGAGCCCAAGCCAAGTCGGAATTTGAGAAGGACTTCTTTAAGCTGATGAACAATGCCGTCTTTGGGAAGAGTATGGAGAATGTTCGCAAACGCATCAGAGTCAACCTTATCAGAGGCACCGAGACTGACCGACTCCGAAAATTAATCGCCAGCCCCAACTACGAATCGTGTAGAATCTTCAACGGTGGACTGGTGGCGGTGCACAGCATCAAGAACAAGGTCCAGCTGAATAAACCAGTCTATTGTGGGCAGGCCATCCTGGACCAATCCAAGTACCTCATGTACGACTTCTGGTACAATCGGCTTAAACCCCAATACGGTAATAGACTCCAGCTCTGCTACACTGATACTGACTCCCTTCTACTTCAGGTGGAGACTGAGGATGTGTACGCGGACATGAAGACTCACCCCGACTGGTACGACTTCTCAGATTATCCGCGTGACCACCCCAACCATTCGACTGCGAATAAAAAGGTGGTCGGCAAATTCAAAGATGAATGCAACGGCCGCTCGATAGCTGAGTTCGTCGGTCTCAGACCAAAGATGTACTCAATCCTAGAGGAGGCCGCCAACATCAAGAAAGCCAAAGGAGTGGCTCGGGCAGTTGTGAAGAAGGACCTCAGACACGAACACTACAAGGACAGTCTGTTCGGTCAGCGGGAATACAAGCACACACAGGTTGCCATACGAAGCAAGGGCCACCAGATAGGGGTTTATGAGATGAACAAAACATCTCTGAGCCCCATGGACACGAAAAAATGGATTTGTGCTGATGGTATCAACACTAGGGCCTACGGCTACCTAGAATCCTGCTAGGGAGTAGCTGTGGAGCTCCTCACATCCACGAGCTGGTCCATCTACGAGGTAGAAGTCCATAGAGTAGAGAACCGAGGGATGTATAACGGGCAGATCGCCAGGCTGGGCCTCATCGCTTAGGGAGGATCCGGTCAGGAGGCATTTGGGTGTCGGGAGGAACAATCATCAGCTCTTCGCGAACGAAGCCCCGCGCTGGCCCATCCACCAGGTAGTACAGCGCAGGCCGCCCATCCTGGCATACTGTTCTACGAATCTCGTGTACTGTTAATGACCACGAAGGATCAGTCGCCCGGCGCCGGCCACCTTCAAGTTCATGCTCCCCAGGCGAGCTTGCATACAGATACCGAACTAGAGCCTCAGACGGAATCACAGGCTCCTTGAGGCCGATAGTACGGTGAGCAGGAGCGGCCGGTGAATGGGATACTGAAGTGTCCTTAATGGCATCAACCGGCTTCCGACCCGTCAAACGAGTCACCTCACCGTTAAGAGCCGCGACCACCTGAGGAAGAGCCCGAACCCATTCAGCTGAACGTTCAGAGGACCCTCGAGCCGCCAGTAGTAACTCTTGGGCGTACTGGGCACCGAACAGTCTCTCCGCCAGAGTGCGATTGAACCTCTCGACGATCGCCTGCTGCCGGTGATTCCCAGCTTCTCCACGCCGTATCTGTGTCTTATGCTTTGCTGCCAGCTGGCTCACAGCACCCATAAACTCACGCCCCGGATCAATCTGCAGAAGCCGTGGCCATTTGAGTGGCCCGCGTTTGTAAATTCGCTCTAGGGCCAAAGCCACCCCTTCACTGCTCTTGTCTGTCAAAGCCTCTGCTTCCTTAAACCGTGAGGCAACATCCACAACTGTCAAGGCATACTTAAATGTCTTACGACCAACCCGGTCATGTGGTAGGTAGAGCAAGTCAGCCTGATGGACGGCATTCGGTCTATCTTCATCAATAGATGGCCGCGGAATGTAACGAGGAGCGGGTAAATAGATCTGAAAAATAGCTTGCTTCTTGAGCCAGTCTCGGGCAACATCCTCCGAAACATTAGCTGCAGCAGCTAGCTTCTTAATGGCCGCCAAGCCTTTCCAGTAGCCCTGAGGGCTGTAGTAGATATCCTCCAGATCTTTCATTTTGGTAGCAGCGGTCAATCTCTAAAGCAACTTATAAGCAACAATACCAGTCGCTGCCAGCCCAAGAACGATAAAAGTGATCTCGCGGTCTTTCTGCGGCTCTGATGGCACATAGAAATCCGACAGGCGAGGTTCAGGCTCGAGGGGCTCGACACGTTTGCCAGAGATCAGACTGTATTCCCGCATGGCCTGGTCGACATCCTGGAAAGAGTGAACGGCGTGGCCTTCACGCTGTAGCTCATCGTTAAGCCAGTCCAACCGCGCGGTTCTCTTTCTCATCCACTCAGCCTGGGCCGCTTGTAGCCGCTCGACAGCCTCATCGTGCCGCCTCATTTCTTCATGGGCGTCCGCATGCCCTAGCTTGGAAAAGAGGTAGTTGCCCCCCGTAAACGCGAGGGCATTGACAACAGCGCCCCCTATCATCATTGCGACAGAGGCCATAGCTAGCGGGGCTGATACTGTAAGGGTTTATGCAATATATCAGCGGGGATCAAGCCCTCTTTGATAAGCAAATCTCGGAGTGCTAAGGCGATGGACGTGTCTAAAACCATCATCCCAAGATCATACATATCAGCGTCTAGCTTGGGCAAGGTTGCCCCTTTGAAAATCACCTTGGTCAGTTTTGCGGTGCCTACCGTAAGCGCGGCCACCACAGCGCCGTGGTAAACGGCGTTAACAATAGCTTTCCCGTCAACGCCTGCCATTATTCCATATAAAATGGATCTCTATTCTTTAATATGTTAGTCTCCGGTCGCTTGGAGGGCGCAGGCGGGGCAGGGGCTTTAGTCCGCCGCATTTTCTGCCTAATTACTCCGACGACAACGACAACGCCAGCCACTCCGATAATCCAGGGAGTCCAGCCACGGTAATCAACTGGCACTATTGGAAACAGCGGTGGTGGGGCCTCCTCATGCTCGGGGGCTAACTTTCGTTTCTTCTCACGAACAGCCTGCTGCAGAGCTAGAGACAGCCTCTCTGCTTCACGACTCTTTCGAGCAGCAGCTCCTCTCTTCCCAGCCGCAACTTTCCTGGGGTCCTTCGTCACTAGTTTCTCCTGTGGAGCAATTTCGGGGGTCTCCTCCTCCATCTTGTTCTTGCTTAGGACAGATATGTCCAAAATGGCAGTGCCTAAAAGTTGCTAGTGCGACAGTTGCAGGTGCTAAGCACATACCGAACTTATGGTAGAGTTCACATGTAACTGTGTTTAGCGCATGCCCTAGAAACGGGTCGGCCTCCAGGTCTGTCACCAAAGCTTGATTATCAGCAATGGGGAGGAACATACTTGCCACTTGTGCGTACATCTGTAGCATAGCTGTGCCTAGGGTCTTTGTTATTGCAGCTCCAAGCCTCGCCTCATGCCTCGCATATAGCTTCTCAATTTCTTGATCAGGCAAGGCCTCAACCTGTTCCACTGTAAGTTTGGAGTACTTACCTCCTATGTACTGCCCGGCACGTCCCCCAGCCGCAAGTGCTGCCAGCCTTTCACGATGCAACGCATGTCCGGACTGTGGCGTTGTGGTAGGTGGTGATGCATGTCCGGACTGTGGTGTTGTTGTAGGTTCCGGAGCAGACTCTACCGGCTTTGCCTCTTCACGTAACAGCTGGTCGAGTATGGTGTCACAATCCATCACAGCGTTTGCAAATACCCAACGTCTAACTCTAATATAGGAATGCACAGCCCATCCAAGCACACAACATGTGCATATCAGTTGTAATACAACTAAGGCTGTTACGGAGTAACAAAGCACTGCTTCATACATGCTTAGCTGATGCTTAACATATGCTTAGCTGTTGCTTAACATATGCTTAGCTGATGCTTAACATATGCTTAGTATCTAACAAACCTCACCAGCTTTGAGCACTTTATAAGAAAATGGGAACTTGGTCCTCAGTACCAGCTTTGAGAACTCATTGGCTTCGAGTTGCTTTCGCACCCCATCACGTTCCTCCCTAGAGTGGATGATGTAGTTCTCATCCAGGCAGTCTTCAAAGCTATCCTTATCCTTGGAATGGAAGAGCGCCACCCATTGTGTCTGCGCTCTGAGGCCTTTCGCAACGGCGTTGTACTTCTGGGTTTGAACCCACAGACTTTGCTGGGCATGTCGCCCGCTAAAAGCTAGATAAGTCAACATAGTCCGCTTCTGCGCAATAGCGTCCTCTGCGCTGCAGTCATCAATGATGTATAACGTTGGTGTCCCCTGAAACATTTTATAGAAGGCCTCTAGCCATTTGAGCAGCCGATCACCGGGGTCAAATATGAAGACCTCGCGATCTGACCACACCCACGGCCTGGCCCGGTATGTTTCATTGTATCGTACCGAAGGGCAAGCAATTACAATATGCTCGAAAACACCCCTGTACGGGCCTTCCAGGAGGTCGAGAATGAATTCTGTTTTACCACACGATGTGGGGCCTGTGATGATGGCCGAGTGTGGCTTAAGTGGGAACTCCATTAATAAACAGCACTAACGAATCTCCCGGTGTCGATGTTCAGCTGTCCGTCCATAACCAAATAAACGTAGCAGTACAGGGACCCCGCCGGTTCGGCCTCTTTCGTGATCTGGAGAGTGATGCCCTCAGAGCCGTTCTCTACACGCCGGCCGCTGCCGTGAAGATGGTCATCGTCGGAGGTCCGGAAGTCCAGCCACAAGCAGAATTTTGACGTCAAGTACTCGCCTAGACTAACATCGAACAATCCTAGCTCTTTGGCGACTGCGCTTGTCTCAGGGTGCCTTTTGAGGCCACCAGCGAAGAATTTCCTCGCTTCGTCCCAGAGCTGATGTGGTGCTAAGCCGTGCGCAAATAGCTGATTGGCTTGTCCTTCTACGATGACTTCAACTTTGGTGATCTGCGGGTTGTAAAACAACTCTGGTTGGCGTGCAAAATCCTTTTGGTTGGCGGGATCTTCCCATAATAGGAGAATGCCTTTCAAAGACTTACAGGGTGTGTTCAGATTGATGTTCCATATCGAGTCCTCCTTTTTCTGAGGGATCCGTCTATGTCGTAGGACCCGCTCGTATAACACCACCATACGGCTCTCATACATGCTCCGAATTAGCCGGGCCAACGTGGGTTCAGTGACTACTTCGTACTCGAGACAGATGTTTTCTAGGGAGTATGAGGAGTTGCCGGCATCTTTACCAGTTGCGCGAATCACACGGGAAGCGTCGTTAAAGGTCAACTCAATCTCCAGCCGATCACTAAGAGCAGATTGGTAGAAGGGCGCATGCGTTTCAAGCAGCTCAAAGTCTAGTGGTATGTAGTACCTGTTTTTGAAGGCCTTCGCGATGGCCACGTCTCTCGCATTGGCGAGGGGCAGAACAACAGCATCCGCTGCACCAACACGCGCCTTGGTCACATTCATGCCGGTACTTGTATCGATGCCTTGATACACAGCGCTCGCCCGCTCCGATTGGCTCTTCCAAAGATCCAGATAGACGTTGTAGACGTCACTGTCCACAAGAGAGAAGACTTCATTGCCCGATAGCCTGACGGTCAGCTTTTGAACCAGTGCTCGGCCGAGGTTCTGGACCACGGACCGGTTGACATCAGGGGAGCTGAGGTCGACATTGAATGCCAGCCGCACCGACCCAGGCACGATAACATCGTGTGCACCGAGATTGGGAAAACGAACTAGTAACTGCTGCTTCGGACCGATCGTAGAAGGATTGTTGGTCACGATTATCGTTTGCCGCAATCCTTTCACACCGAGCGGCTCCCGGAGACGGCGGTAAGGGTTAAGCTTACGACCATATGCACTTGAAGACATGGCTAGTTGTTTATTATTGCTTTGTAGCAATATCTAATATGGATAGAGTTGAGCTGACTGATTTTGGTGGTGAAGAGGGGAGGCCTGAAACGGGTGAGGAAGAAGAGACAGGCTTCATCGACGATGATTTTGATGTCGATAATCCCCACATTGTTAATACCGAGTGGCCGTCACAGGGGGAGACGTCACAGGGGGAGACGTCACAGGGGGAGCGCAACTTATTCATAGAACTAGAAAACAGCGCTATTAACGACTATTTTAAAAGGGTGGAGAAGATGTGGGGTATCAAACCTATAACTGGTATAGATTATACAAAAATTCGTTTGGGTCGCCGGAATGCTCTCTATGTTAACCACCAAAGGATTACACAGTATGATAATGGCATGCCGTTAGCTGTGAATAACCTCAGAGTGAGTACCAGAGAGGTATTGGGGTTTGTGGACAAAATACCACCAAAGGTTGTCACCATCCTTGAGGAGACTGCTAGTGATCTGGCGGAGGAAGAAGCTGCTCTAAGTGGTGCAGATATTCAGGCTGTCCCACAAATAGCTTCAAATGTTGGCAACATCTTAGAACGGGCTATGTCGAGTCCAGAAGTGCAGCGGGTTTTAGAAACCTCACACGTAGACCAATACCTGGGAGAGAAAGGCTTACCTCCAGTGAGAGAACTCCGGGGGCTCATGGCGCTTGACAAAGCGGTGACGACGATTAAAGGTAAACTCACAAACTATCTGGTTATTCTCGACCAGCAAGATAAAGAGGTCGCCATAAGGCGGCGGAAAATGTTGATAGCACCCAATGAGGAGAGTAGGGACTTTCAAGAGCAAAAGATTGCTGATATTGAAGAAGCTAAGAAGAGGCTTTTAATAGAGGTTGCTGAGTTACACGAAGACTTACGCAACCAATTCAGTCGGATCCGTGAAACCATTCATCGGGTGGTCAATGAAGACACCACACTGGGTGAGAGGCTGCGGACTCTGTTCCGAGAGCAGGGTATCACCATAGCGAGCATTCTCACAGCGATCGGCCTCTTAATTTCCACTATCACCCTAGCCATTACTGGTGGTGGTGGTCCTACCCCACCGCCTGGCCCGCCACCTATCCCACCACCTGGCCCGCCACCTGGCCCTGGGGCTAAGGAATGGATTCGGCAGAAACTGAAAGACCTAGCGAGCCTTCTAGCCAGGCTAGCTGGTAAGGCTGCGGAGGCACTCCCAGGAATCATAGGTGGTATTATCTCCTGGCTTCTTAACTTCTTGAGTAAGGGTGTGGGATGGCTGGCTGGAAATCTCTGGGCATTAGTGGTTGCACTCGGTGGCTTGCTGCTGCTGGCTATCAGAGAGCGGCTAATTGCGGTGAACAAACCATAGGACCACTAGACCGACTGCGACACCCCCAGCAATGAGTGCTATCTTTTCATTTTGATGCTGCAGCCCAGCTGCCTTATCAGCTATGCTAGTGGTCGGCAGCGCTGGCTGAGCAATGCTGGGCAGCTCTACCGTCGGCTGTGCAATGGTGGGCAGCTTAGGGACATTAATGGTTGTATTCAGGCCACGCTTTAGGCCTGGTTCTGCGATGATGATCATGTTGTTATATCCAACTATCTGGCCAATGCGGAGCAGCATGTCGCTGGGGGCCATATACAACCCCGTTCCAAAGACATAATTAACTTCTGAGCTCGCGTTTTGTAGCACATCCTGATATCTTTTGATAGCCGCCGCGAGATCGACGGGCGCAGAGATGGCTTCTTCTACTAATACCAGGAATTGCTTCTGGGCATCAAACGCCGTTCCGGTTCCCAGAATTCGTGTTCTAGTCTGAGCCTGGGCCCCTAAGATGGCCCACACATAGGTTCGAATGCTGTCATTTATTCGCTCAACACCGGGGTGTGTGAAGCCCTGTGACTTGTTAAGAATGAAAGCCTGCCAGTCAGAATCAGCGTGAATATCGTCTTGTGAGATATAATCTATGTGTAGTATGTCATTTGTGGTTTGTTGTGTGAATGAATGGCGCTTTGGGTCATATACACCATCATGTCCATCAGGCAGGACGCGATAACCAGTGTTCGTCCAGTAAATGTATACACTCCCCAGCCCGTTATTCCTCCCGAGCCGTCTCCAGTTATCATTCTGGGGAATTCCAAATTCCGCGCATATACGCTGATAGGCTCTTACATCGTAGGGATTTTCAAAGGCGTTCCAACCCTGGTCTTGTGGTAGAGCCACACGCATCTCTTTGAGGATTCGGCGAATCTGGTAGTAGACATGGAATATGAACACGGCTCGCGTTAGTGGGTCAGGGCCGGCCAGATGCTCCTGCGCGGACACCCCACATCCCGCCGTGGCACACCATACTGTGAAGTTGAGTTGGTTTTGCCAGAATTGCATTGGATTGCTGTACCAGGCTTGCACGATCTGGTCTGACTCCACGTATGGCAACCGGTATTTTTCAAACATGTTGGGGAACTGTGTCGGAAAGGCTCCTTGGAGGTTGACCTGTATGTCCAACTTTGTGAGATCCTTTATTTGTGCAAACGGGTATACCCCACCAGTGGGGTATTTGGCGTCCTTATTGAACTCGTAAGCAGTCATTATTATTAGCGGTGCTAATATGTTTTTCACACTTAGCAACGTCCAACATGGGGAACCCATCCCCCTCAACCCGGTCCTAGACAATCGCGATGGTGACCTAGAGGTGGCTATCGTGGAATTGTTGTTCTACCCCGCGTGGGTTAATATTTCCGCGAAGCTGAAAAACAATTGGTTCAAACTTGATGATGAAGTTGTTACTATCCCCGATGGGTATTATGATGTCTGTGCTCTTAACAAACAATTCTTTGAGCCACGGAAGCTCTCTCTTTCTCTCAACCCCGCAACAGGCCTTGTAAGTCTCAGTGGTATAAAATCTGGGGTGGCCTTAGGGTTCGGAGGGCTAGGTGGGGTTCTTGGGTTCGGCATAGACTACAGAAGTGAGCGGTTCAATGAGGTGTTTACATTCCATGCGGAGAAGTTTCCTAAACTTATCATATATAAGGAGTTGTACATTCATCTCGAGGGTCTATCATCATATGAAAACCGTCATAATTCTCTTCCCTCCACACTCCTCCGGGCTGTACCCGTTAAAAAAGAGGAATGTAATCAAGGGAGACATGAGATTTTCTCTGTGCCTCATTATAAAAGGCTAGAAACTGGAACGGTAGGGGGTATAAGACTTTCGGTCCGAGATGAAAAGGGTAACGACGTGCCACTGGCATATCTAAGCTGCGTACTTCACATCAGACATGGTTGCTCCGTCGGGTATTTACCACCCTTATGAACTCGTAAATTATTAGACGTGATAAAATGTACATCACATTAACCAACATTCAGCATGGGGAACCCATCCCCCTCAACCCGGTCATAGAGAACCGTGATGGTGGCCTTGAGGTAGCTATTGTGGAATTATTGTTCTATCCAGCGTGGGTTAATATTACCACGAAGCTACAAAACAATTGGTTCATATATGGTGGCGAGCGTGTTACTATCCCCTCCGGGTATTATGATGTCTGCACCCTCAACAACCAATTCTTTGAGCCACGGAAGCTCTCCCTTACTCTTAACCCTGCAAGTGGCCATCTAAGACTCGGTGGTGTAAAAAAGGGGATGCCTATACAGTTTGGAAGGCTAAGTGAGACTCTTGGGTTCGGCTTGAACTATAAACTTGATGCGTCACAATATGCCGAGACTTCAGTCACGGCGCCAAACTTTCCTAATCTTAACATATATAAGGAGTTGTACTTTCATCTCGAGGGTCTATCATCATATGAGAACCGTCATAATTCGCTTCCCTCCACACTCCTCAGGGCTGTGCCTGTTAAAAATGTGGAATGTAATCAAGGGAGACACGAGGTTTTCTCTGTGCCTCGTTATAAGAAGTTGGAGACAGGAACTCTAAACGATATTAGACTTTCAGTCTGTGATGAACAAGGCAAAGCCGTGCCGCTGGCATATCTAAGTTGTCAACTCCACATCAGAAAACACAATGGCTGATTCAGAAGGTCCAGGAAGGCATCGCCCAAGAGCATGCTCTACCCTAACCTTTGCTGATTTGGCCGACACTATTGGGTGGCGGGAGCCGGGTCATAACTACAAGATCTATGGCCTCCAGCTCACTCCCCAGGGGGTCTATGCTCGTGCCGCCATAGACCATCCCGACGACGATGACTGGGATCTGCAGCTTGAGCTTCGCACGGGATATACTCACCTCGAGCCCAATGGGATACTTATCAGGTTAACTAACATGGGCAAGGTGTTTGTGAGTTATCAGGCCTGCAGGACAGTCACACGCCCCAACAAGTCTCCTGTTGTGACCTACCAGTCATTTCTGAAAATGCAGTGCGCCAGGGCTCTCTTCTATGCCGTATCGGTGACTGAGGCTAAAGTCCAGGGGACTAAATATTGTCTGAAGGCTGTTACAGATTGTAAAGCTGACCTTGATATGCTAGGTAAGCCTCCTAAGGAGTCAACCATCTATCTCGAGTTAGTTATTGGGCCTGTGGCACAGACAGAGTTTGCCCCAGTCCTTCCTGGGGTCTCTATTAAATGGAGTGCGTCATCACTCCCCAGGCATGTTGCTCTCGTCATTACTTCCGCGGCCGACGGGACGTGGGCGGCCCGGGCAACAGAGACGGACATTATAGTAGAGCTCGGTGAGGTTGCGGTAGATGAAATCATTTTTACTACCGTTACTGCTTTTGTCCGGCTTTTGTTCACTACAGGGTCGATTAGCACCGTTCGCATTGAACATTTAATATCTCAGTTGAAGAAGTAGGTTTGACGCGCAAAGAATAATGTCGCTCTATCCTACAATCGATACTAGTGACGGCGGTGCCTATCGTATTCAAGAGCTTACCCGTCTTCGGAAGTCTCTGGAAGATGAAAGGGACAAACGGGCTGCACTGTATAAAAAATATCGGCGTGCCGTTAATGCATTAGACGCTGTGGACAGCGCGATGCTGGCGGCTAGCCTTGGTATGGGGGTGGGGGGTGTTGGGCTTCTTACCACCGTTATCGCTGCCCCTATAGTTGTCGGGCTCGAGATAGCTGCCCTAGCTTGTGGAATCATGTCCGCTGGGAGCAAGCTAGCGTCCCGCAAACTAACATCAAAAGCTAAGAAGCATGATGAAATTTGCACTCTGGCGACGGCTAAGCTTTCTAGTATAGCCGACCTTGTTTCAAAGGCTTTGGATGATGGGAGAATTTCAGACGTGGAGTATAAAATAATTACAGCTGAAGAAAATAAATTTCACCAGTTGAAAAAAGATATTCGGAGCAAGGCGCCGGCGGATCTGGACGAAGAGACAAAAAAATCTCTCATTCTGAAAGGCCGAGACGCGGCACGGGCAGAATTCGTCAAAGCTTTAGGGTCGAAATAACCTGTATACACGATCAGGACAGTTTGGAACCACCCCCCTACTCCACTGAATGATCCGCCACTGTAATGCGCGGAAGGATATACTCCTCAGATAAACAAGGTGTGTATGAACATTTTTTCCCTCCCGCGTGACACGGTTGCTCGCAATGGTGGTTGGCCGACGAAATTTGCGCTAAGTCACACCTATAGGCTATATGGAGGATCTAACTTCACCCCTTTATAGAGTAACAGTTTGATTCCAGTCGTCTTTTCAAACTTCCAAACCATCCTATGAAGTGCGTCTAGTGTGCAACGCTCACACATCTCATATGGTTTCCTAACACCCCTCTCACAGAATATACACTCTTCTATCACCTCGCCCCGCTTTGCCTCATGCCAAGAACAATAAAGGCCGATGGTTGGGCGGCCGCAATGAAGTTCTTTGCCGAGCTTCGGCCACTCACATCCATAGGTCTCCATCTGTATGTGCCCAATAAGTCAGCCTCTAATTCGACGCGCCCTAATATTTTTCAGATATAACACCATAACGAAGAAAAAGCCGCCTAAACCATCACGCGATTTAAAAAAAAAAAAGAATTAAAAAAAATGCAAAAGTCGGCTTTGTGATTCGTTCCCCCACCCCTCTCAGAGGATGACAACAACCCGGGTTTTTATGCACACAACTTGCCATCCTCCGAGAGATGTGAGGTGTGTTGGTTAAACCACATGTATAGAGATTAGGCGACCCCCTTGTTGGTTGCTAATCGAAACGAAATACTAGCGAACCTAGAAGGTGCCCGCATCCGCACTACGGCAGCCTAGAATATTGAATGGAAACCCGGGTTTGAGCATGCAAACCATTCAATTTCTAGACCTGCTGAGTGTGATGTGGTTTAACCAACTTGACCACGCCACCGACCGAAGTAACACCAACATTTTGTGGTTATATATCACTATTAAAATATGTAGTATACATTTGTATATAATTTTGTACATACATTTGTATATAATTTTTTTTGTACATACAATGTTTTTTTTTTCAATGTATGTTATAAAAAAAGCAAAGAAATTAATAAAAGCTTATAAAAGTATATCACTGGCTCAACGCGCATTGATTAACTTCCACGTCACTTGTTGGCGGGGGAAATAAGCGTGCTGTGTGTAGCACATTCTGTTAACGAACGTGTGGTGGTAAAAAAATAGCCCGCCGTTTTTTTGAGCTTTGTGGCTGCAGGCGTAAAATATATCACACCGGCTTGTGTTGGGAGATATGACAGCTTTTCCAAAATATGTCTGAGTAATATATCGTGGCGGGCGGCTCGGTCGCCATGCGTGCGCTCCGGGATACAGAGGACGGCCCGGTCGGGCGGTCGCGCCTCGGGGCCCTGGGGGGTGGGGCCCCCGGGGGTTGGGTCCCTAGGGGGCTTTCTTTTGGCGCTCCTGTAGTGCCCCGACCCTTTTGGTCCCCGGGGGCTTTCTTTTGGCGCTCCTGTAGTGCCCCGACCTTTTTGGCCCCAAACCCCCAATTGACATCTACTCGTTCTGTAGTTAGCTATTGCTTTCTGAACGACCGGCTCCCATACCAACACATTATAACACAACACGACACGGTCTGCTGCACAAATCGGTCGCGGTTCATTTCGAACGCCTGGTAAGCGGCCCACGAACCGCGTTCGCAATTCTTTGGCCACGGAGACTGGCACCTCTGTTTTACTTGTGCTAACTTTCATGTTATGTTCTCTACACATGTCCTTTAGACTATTCATGTGGTCTTGTATTTCAGTTTCTGATTTTGCTATTAGTGCTTGGTCGTCTGTAAACAGGAGTTCTCTAACGATGTAATTTGCAGATGGTTCTTGTTCTTGCGGTTTCTGTTTGGCTGGTTTCTTTACACATGTTGTCTATATTGGTTATGTCAAGAGAGGATACAGGACATAACCTTTCCCCTAAATCTAGTTTATTACTTCTCATAACATGTCCAAAAATTTGTGACTGTCTACGCCTAATTTCTCTAATCAGGTTACGGTTTTCATTTATTTCTTGAAGGACGTGGTCATTGGTTTGTCTGTCTATCCATGGTATTCTTTTTATTTTCCTTAGAAACAAACGTTATATGATGATGCCATGGAGTTGGCGTGGAGCAAAGTACCACTCAGTGCAGGTGACCTAGAGTCTTGCATGTTTCAGTGACAGACGTGAAGATCGAGTGGATTGTGAACCACTCGGCCGGAAGTAACCGGAGTGAAGGTCAAGCACGGACTACAGGTCCGTTAGAAAATCCTTCACGTCTGGACCGCGTTCGAGGTCGGACGGAGAATGGCACATGGCAGAAGTCCATCTAGCCGCCATGTTTGTACAGATTGAGCGTTTGTGAATTGGTGGACGAATGTCGACGTCAGTGATTGTTCGAGTGACAGATATACAAGATAGAGATCAAGTGCAAGTATTATTGTTTTAGTGACATTGATGTGACATGTGATTTAAAGGAAAGATATAATACACCGTGTGAAAACAGATGCAGCTGTCGCGTTATGAAGAAGTCATTGTTACCGTGGTGTTAACTGTTATGTGATATATATGTGGTGATTTAGAGAAGGTAGAAAGAGTATTACTACCAATCAACTCCAGGGCAAATAAGAACAACAATAGAACATGAATATTACATGTGCCCTATCTACCTGGAGACAGTAGAGTGACTTACGTCAACAGTTACAGATGCCCTAATTCGTTGGTAACTGAGTAACATCATCTCATCTATCGACAACACAGAATAGCTCAGTGGCAGTAGAATCGCTAGTCGTAATACATCCAGCAATAGCTTATTGCCGACTCATGTGTGACCCATTTTGCTCTATGGCAATACAGTGCGTCCATGACAGCACCTCACACATGTCAACAGCGCTCATGCCATCCGATAGCATATCCTGCCCATGACAGATGACAGTGGTAGACCGAAAGCTAACACGCTCAGTCAGTGTGAAAGTCAACAATTACTGAAAGCAGAAGTTACAGATACTTGTCATATATTTTTGAAGGGAGTGGGAGATCACTGTAGTGCATGCCCCATTTCTAACAAAAGAAGTAGAGCCCCATCCTCTTCTATCTTCAATAACCCCAGAATATGACCCTTGAGTTATCTGCAGGTCTCGTCTTATTAAATTATGTCTAGGAGATATAGATTATGGCCCTGGTGAGAATAATGATTACTAACTGGGATTCTGCCCCTTCTCCAAGGATTCTGTAGCTCTGGAGCCCCCTTTTTGTTTATCAAATCTGAGGAAAGTCTGGAGAATTTTCTCAGCCTGATTTAGATGAAGAAAACATGGATTTTGAGCAGTTGATAGATCTAGAGTCTTCTCTCCCCCATTTTAGTAAGTCATTATGAGTGGATTTATTTTTAAACAATCAAACACATAATCAA
Source organism: Cepaea hortensis (assembly GCA_963921405.1). NCBI lineage: Eukaryota > Metazoa > Mollusca > Gastropoda > Stylommatophora > Helicidae > Cepaea > Cepaea hortensis. The sequence continues at coordinate 3,851,689 of OY992884.1, forward strand.
TCACATTAGATTCTGACAACATGATGTACAAAGAAGCTGGAGACTCACAGATAGGTTTGAACTGATAAATTAACAGAATGTCAATTCATGTTAATCATTTATTGACTGGGCCTGAGCCTTCTGGCCAGTACACACATCTCTATTGTGGTTTACACAAGATATTAGAAAAGTTGCACATTGGACCATTGTCCCAGACAATCAATCATGCATCAATATATGAGATGTCAACAAGTGTGAAACATAGTAAACATTTTGATGTTGTACATATTAAGTGTGAAGATGATGAATCAACAATTAACTTCAGTTTCCTGAAATTGGGTGTGGTGTGTACCAAGGAAAAATGTAACCTGGTAACTGGAAGATTTGGTAAGCCAGGGTTCATTGACTGATGGATCCACTTCAGGTATGCCCTTATAGCTCCTCTGAAGGCCTCCCCATACTTTGCTCATGGCCAAGTCATCTTCCCTCTCACTTGTGGTTCATCTCTTTCTCTCGGCCTCCCTCTTTCAGGTCTGATTTAGGTGGTTAGTTTGCTGATGTGTTGGGTGGTTGTTGGTATGTAGCCACCAAGAATCACTGATGAATATTCCTATATATATGTACATTCCTACCAATACAATATTCTAAAAGTAGGTCAGAAGAAATCTAAATTCCTGAAGTAGGAACTAGTTCCCCTCCCCCTCTTTTTTTCTCTCTAATCTAGTGTTGGGTTAATTTGGGGTGGTCAGAGTTTATCACACTGGGTACGCCTTGTATCAACTGGTTCCTGCTGTATGTAAGTTCTCATTTGACCTGGGGTCAGTGAACGTGTACAGTAAGACAGTGACAAGAGTGAGAATATGTCAAGATGCATGTAAATAAATGACATACATTTATAACATTTCTTCCACTAAATGGTGTTTATAGTGTGTATAAATAATTATCTGTGTTTTCCCAATTAACCAACTTCTTCTTCTTCTGTGTCTAATAACTCTCTCCCATTATCTGTTGTTGTTGTGATGTTGAGTGTTGGGTTGTGTGGTGATGAGTGGTGTTGAGTGGTGTTGTGTTTTAAGTTATGTTGAGTAATGAGTTAAGTTCACTTCGTGTAATGGAGTTCCGCGAAGCTCAACTCTTCTGATGTAATGCAGTTCATAAGTGCTCTTATCTAATTAAAATTTGACAAAAATATAAATATTTATTCCGTCAAACCCTATTGATTCAATAGATGAAGGAGAAAGGAAAGATTGATTTCTCTTTCAGCTTTCTAGATTGTAAATAGGCATAGATAAGTCTGTTTTTAGAACAAGGCACTAGTTCTAGTACACGAACTGTCATTTTAGCTGTAGATAGTGATAGCATCTTTAACAGTGTTTCTGACAAAATGCACAAGATTTCTTTCGAATCATCACTTCTTACAGTTGTTCAGAATAGAATGTAGTAGTATTATGCACTTCCTAAAGTTGATAATTATCCTTAAGAATATCAGAGATTGCAGTTTCATCGAAGAGAGTATTGGAGTGTCAGTTTGCCCGGGAACGGCTCTGCGTCGTTAGAATCTACAGTCGAGCATTTTTACATTTCAGAGGTTTTAATTAATAATAATACATTTCAATTGACATTACAAACAATGGATACCATTTCTGGATACCTGATACATCGGGAATTACAAGCTTACCTCAGATCTAGACACCCCGCAATTCCATGTTTGAAAATTTGGTCACACCAGCTTCTCACATCTATTCATCAGGCTGGTTGCAGGAAAAGTGCGGACTTACCATGTTCTGATGAAATATTAACATATGCAAATTCTGCGTTGGCGCGAAAGCGGGTCACATGTCTCCTCCTATCCAATGGGGTTCCGAGCTTTGTCTGATGAAATCTTTCTAAGAATCCACGTCATCTGTCACTTATGCAGTCCCAGTTTCGATGTTAAGTTTTAAGTCCTAGTTCCAGTTTGCGGTTGTGTAGTCAATTGTTTTACCATTTCCTCTTCTTGGCTTGCGGTCTTGGTAACTGAATAATGGTGGTTAGCCATTATGCTACATGGTCCCACTCCAGATTGTTCTATGGTATGGAACTATGTTTCCAACATTTTCAGTTATCAAATTTGTCCCTTGCTTTCCTCCCCTGTATTCTCTTCTGCATCTGATTGATCTGGTTCATCAGGCACTGGGTGTCGACTCAGGAAGTCCGCTCCCACATTCATTTTCCCAGGAACATACTCAACCTGGAACGAGTAAGGTTGTAGAAGCAGCGACCACCTCATAAGTCGGGCATTCAGAGTCTTAGATGCTGCGAGAAACATGAGTGATTGATGGTCACATTGCACTGTGAAGTGTTTGCCATATAGGTATGCTTGAAATTTCTGTACACTCCATACGAGCGCAAGACATTCTCTCTCGATAGTACTGTAATTTCTCTCTGCTGCATTCAATTTCCTGCTAGCATAAGCTACAGGGAATAGCTCTGAAGGTACATCTCCCTTTCTCTGCAACAGCGTTGCCCCAATTCCTATGTTACTGGCATCGGTGCGCAGCACGAATGGTTGGTCGAGGTCTGGTAGATGTAAGAATGGATGAGCAGTTAATGCCTGCTTTAGTGCTGTGAAAGCTCTCTCACAGTCAGCTGACCAAGTGACTTTCTCTGGTTTCCCCTTTTTGGTAAGATCCGTTAAGGTGCTGACAGAGTATTGAAGTCCTTGATGTATTTTTCATAGAATCCACATAAGGATACAAATGATCTTACATCCTTCTTTGTTTTTGGACGAGGTGCTCTCTGGAGTTTGTCCACATTTCCCTTTTGTGGAGTTATCAGTCCATGAGATATCTTATGACCTAGAAAGTCCAATTCTTGGAATCCTATCTGACACTTCTTTGGTCTAGCCGTCAATCCAGTTTCTCTGAGGCGCCTGAACAAAAGATGCAGTGTTTCTACATGCTCTTTAAATGTTTCAGTGCGATCAGGATGTCATCCATGAAGTGACTGATGTCTGGATGCTGTAGTGGGTCAAGTAATTTTCTCATCATACGTGTAAAGACGCTGGGAGCATTACTTAATCCGAATGGAAGAACGTTGAACTCATAGTGTCCTCCAGGCGTGCTGAAAGCTAACCATGGTCTAACTTCCGGTTTTACAGGAATCTGGTAATATCCCTTACTGAGATCAATCCTAGTAAAGTACTTAGCTCGGTTGAGTGCTGTGAAGAGTTTATTCTGATCAGGCAGAGGTTCTGCTTGGAATTCAGTAATAGCATTGAGCTGTCGATAATCGATGCACAATCTATGTTCTCCGCTTGGCTTTCTCAATAAGACGACGCTAGCACTGTAAGGTGATTAAGATGGTGAGATTATCCCTGCGGTGAGCAGCTTTTGTATTTCTTCCTCTAAAGTCTTTTGCTTTGCATACGGAACTGGGTAAGTCTTGACTCGCACAGGCACTGTGTCATTTAACTTCATGTCAAATTCCTCCAAATCAGTTCTTCCTGGCTTATCAGTAAGTACGTCTGCATATTTTGCCATAAGTTCCCTAATCTGCTTTTGCTGATCCTTTGTTAAGTTGGGATTGATTTCCACATCCTTAAAGGTCTCTTTGGCTTGCAGTTGGCACTCGACTCCCATTGTTGATCCTTCTTCGACTTCAGTAGCCACACTCATGGCCATCAGATGTGCTGGTTCGGTGGTTGAGGGTCTTTCATGATATTTCTTCAAGAGGTTTATGTGAAATACTTTCATCTTGCCTTTGACTGAAATTCTGTAGTTGGTACGTGATATCTTCTCCGTCACTACATAAGGTCCTCTCCATCCTATTTGCAGCTTATTCTGACTGGTTGGAAGCAGCAACATCACCTTCTCTCCTATCTCTAACTCTCTATCCATTGCCTTGCGGTTGAAGTTACGAGCAATTCTTCGTCTGGCTTGACGTAGATTGACATTCGCTTGTTTCCAACTGTGTTGTAAACGATTTTTCAACTCGGCAACATATGTAGATGCAGTAACGACTGTATCATCTGTAGTATTATCAGTCGATGTTCGAAGTAACGCCTCCAGTGGTCCCTTGATCGGTCGTCCAAACAACAGTTTGGCTATAGTAAAACCTGTTGAGTGATAGGGTACTTCCCTGTTAGCGAATAAAGCTGCGGGTAAATACAAGTCCCAATCCTCTGTCTTCTCCTGGGCAATTTTGCGCAGGATACTAATCAATGTCCCGTTCCACCTTTCCACAAGTCCATTTGACTGAGGGTGATATGGTGAACTGAAGATATGGCTTGCATGAAAAAGTCTGAAGGTCTCTTCCATGAGCTTACCACGAAACTGTGAACCGTTGTCCGTCAAGATCCTTTGTGGGAATCCTAGACGTGTGAATATTCCTAATAATGCATTAGCGACGTGTTTGGAGTCACAGCTGGGTATAGGAACCGCTTCGGCCAACATGGTTGTTGTGTCCACAAGCGTTAATATGAATCGGTTTCGCCTCTTCGTTGCTGAGAGAGGTCCGATTATGTCTACAGCCACTTTCTCAAATGGAATTCCAGTGATTGGCGATTCACCCAACATTGCCGGTGGTGTCCGGTGTTTTGGTGATACTTTCTGACACTGTGGGCATGATTTTACAAACCGTTGTATGTCTGAATTCATCCCTGGCCAAAAGTAATGAGTAGTAATCCGCTGTGTAGTAGCGTTGATACCCATATGCCCACTGAATGGTAGACTATGACCCATCTCTAAGATCTGAGTCCTGTATTGAGTTGGTACAACAAGTTGATTAAACTCTTGTCCAGCTCGTCCTGCTTTTCTGTAAAGAAGTGCTGACTTCATGAACAGATCAACTTTACGTAGAGGTAAATGTGTTTTTGGCAGTTTTCTGAAGCAGGGTCCCAATGTGCTGTCGGCTTCTTGTGCCCTCTTCAGTTCCTCCGTTCGAGGGATTGGCGTAGTTGTTTCTGGAGTTTTTGTTGCCTGGGATCGAGTGGTCATGGTCGCCATCGCCACAGGTTGAACAGGTTCTCCTAGAACGATAAATCTACAGCCAAGGATTACAGGATATATTGGATCGTCCAAGACTGCTGCCTTGATTGTCCCAGTGACATACCGCGAGGCTATGTTCACTTTTGCCACTTGAAGAGACATATTTGTTGAACTCTTCAGTGGTCCCTGTAATTCCACTATTTCCTCTGTCACCTGTTCAGGGTGAACTAAGGATGATGAAACAACACAGTCATACGATAATCCAGTATCATATAAACAGGTCGTTTTGAATCCATTTAGAAAGATGGATTCCACAACCGGAATACGAGATGATGTGTCTTGATGAGGTGTCTGTTTGGACTTTTCACCAGTGCTCACTTTTTTCTCTTTTCGGTTGGCCAAACAGGCCGCTGTGTGTGGAGGTGGCTTTTTCCTGCAATTCTGAAATGTGTGACCTCTAATTTTGCAATGGGTACACAATGGTTTGTCCTCCTTCGGTGCTGTTTGGACTGTGTTTTGAGTGTTTTTCTGGGATTTCCCCTTGTTCTTGGTGGCTACAGTGTTTTTACCCTCTTTTGGCTGTGGAGTTTTGTTTTGAGAGGGGGTGTTGTTCGAACGTCCCTTTCCTCCCATCTCCTTCTTAGATTTTTCAAATCTCTCTGCCAGGATGATTATTGTTTCTAGGCGGTCAGCCCCGTTTTGGGTTAAGAATGCCTTCATTTCGTTCTGCATTTTCCACTTGATCTGATCAATGATGATCATTTCACGGAGTCCTTCAAAACTTTCCTCAAATCCTCCCAAGCAAGCCCATCTTTGTATGTATGACTTCAGTCTTTCAACGAGTTGCGCGCAACTCTCACCCGGTTCCTTCCTTGCGGCTTTGAATCGAGCCTTGTAAGAATCCCCGTCCACTTCGAATCGGCTCAAGAGTGCCTTTTTCAGTGTTTCGTATTCTTGTTGTTCCTCACGAGTAAGTCTTGAGAACACTTCATACGCGGTGGATCTTAAGGCCTGCGCTAACTTCGTCGCCCATCTACTTTCTTCAAGCCCACAGCTGACAGCCATTGCCTCGAAGCGTGATAAAAATCCTTCGATGTGGTCAGTCTGTTCATTAAAGGGTACCAGAGGAAATGACATAGCTCCTGAATTAAGGTGAGAGACGTGAGGAGGTGGTTCTGTCACTAGCGATCCTGATGAGGTTGAGGGTGTAGGACCACTCCCTTTCTCTAGTCTCCGGATCTCCACTTCAGTCTCCATTCTCCTCAACTCCAGTTAGTGTTGAGGCTCTCTCTCCTTATCTTCCATTTCAGCCTGTAGTCGTTTCTCTTTCTCCTCCAATACTGCTTGAAATCGTTTCTCTTTCTCCTCCAATTCTGCTTGAAGTCGTTTTTCCCTCTCAGCCAATTCAGCCTGAAGCTGTTTTTCTTTGAGAGCCAATTCCGCTTGCAGTCTTTCTCTTTTGTCGAATGCATCTGAAACATAGTTAGCTAGCTCAGGGCCATCTAACCCGCATTATCTACCTGTTTCTGTTATTTGGGCTCTAAACTTTGCAGTTTCCGCCATGCCTATAATTTATTGCTTTGTTCTGCCTAAAAAATATAATTGCAGTTACTCTGATCCGCGTAAGCTTGTCAGCCCCTGATCTGCAAATATACAACAGAGCATGTGCAATATTAAAAACACCCCATGTTATGTCTGTCTGTCAATGCTGGAAAAGCCAAAGGCGGCAGGCACTGAAGTAACCAGAATTAATTCCTAGTAAAGAAAAGAATCTGAAATTAGACAGAGTTTTCCCAACGGATAAGATTTTCCGGTGGTTGATGAAATGCTGTTAAGTTCAGACTCCACAGGAAAAGAACACCTTCTCTGGAAGAGAATTAGTGTTGGTATAGTAGATTTATACTTGATATTCCTCCTGGAGCACCTCTTCCTGAAGTATACGCCTATTGGAACATGGCCCCCTTCTTCAGGAGGAATGATCAGTCACCTACTCTTATTTATCTGTAAATGTCCTTCATATTATGTGGCTGTCAATCAATATAAGAAAATGACAATGTTCAAAATCTAAAGATATTGTGATTGTTTTATGTAACTTTTTAATTACACAATGTATTATTTAATTGTTTAATTTATTAATGGGGACCATCCAGGACGTAGCCAACCCAATATGTCATATATTTTTGAAGGGAGTGGGAGATCACTGTAGTGCATGCCCCATTTCTAACAAAAGAAGTAGAGCCCCATCCTCTTCTATCTTCAATAACCCCAGAATATGAACCTTGAGTTATCTGCAGGCCTCGTCTTATTAAATTATGTCTAGGAGATATAGATTATGGCCCTGGTGAGAATAATGATTACTAACTGGGATTCTGCCCCTTCTCCAAGGATTCTGTAGCTCTGGAGCCCCCTTTTTGTTTATCAAATCTGAGGAAAGTCTGGAGAATTTTCTCAGCCTGATTTAGATGTAGAAAGCATGGATGTTGAGCAATTGATAGATCTAGAGTCTTCTCTCCCCCATTTTAGTAAGTCATTATGAGTGGATTTATTTTTAAACAATCAAACACATAATCAATCACATTAGATTCTGACAACATGATGTACAAAGAAGCTGGTGACTCACAGATAGGTTTGAACTGATAAATTAACAGAATGTCAATTCATGTTAATCATTTATTGACTGGGCCTGAGCCTTCTGGCCAGTACACACATCTCTATTGTGGTTTACACAAGATATTAGAAAAGTTGCACATTGGACCATTGTCCCAGACAATCAATCAAGCATCAATATATGAGATGTCAACAAGTGTGAAACATAGTAAACATTTTGATGTTGTACATATTAAGTGTGAAGATGATGAATCAACAATTAACTATCAGTTTCCTGAAATTGGGTGTGGTGTGTACCAAGGAAAAATGTAACCTAGTGACTGGAAGATTTGGTAATCCAGGGTCCATTGACTGATGGATCCACTTCAGTTATGCCCGTATAGCTCCTCTGAAGGCCTCCCCATACTTTGCTCATGGCCAAGTCATCTTCCCTCTCACTTGTGGTTCATCTCTTTCTCTCGGCCTCCCTCTTTCAGGTCTGAATTAGGTGGTTAGTTTGCTGATGTGTTGGGTGGTTGTTGGTATGTAGCCACCAAGAATCACTGATGAATATTCACAGATATATGTACATTCCTACCAATACAATATTCTAAAAGTAGGTCAGAAGAAATCTAAATTCCTGAAGTAGGAACTAGTTCCCCTCCCCCTCTTTTTTTCTCTCTAATCTAGTGTTGGGTTAATTTGGGGTGGTCAGAGTTTATCACACTGGGTACGCCTTGTATCAACTGGTTCCTGCTGTATGTAAGTTCTCATTTGACCTGGGGTCAGTGAACGTGTACAGTAAGACAGTGACAAGAGTGAGAATATGTCAAGATGCATGTAAATAAATGACATACATTTATAACATTTCTTCCACTAAATGGTGTTTATAGTGTGTATAAATAATTATCTGTGTTTTCCCAATTAACCAACTTCTTCTTCTTCTGTGTCTAATAACTCTCTCCCATTATCTGTTGTTGTTGTGATGTTGAGTGTTGGGTTGTGTGGTGATGAGTGGTGTTGAGTGGTGTTGTGTTTTAAGTTATGTTGAGTAATGAGTTAAGTTCACTTCGTGTGATGGAGTCCCGCGAAGCTCAACTCTTCTGATGTAATGCAGTTCATAAGTGCTCTTATCTAATTAAAATTTGACAAAAATATAAATATTTATTCCGTCAAACCCTATTGATTCAATAGATGAAGGAGAAAGGAAAGATTGATTTCTCTTTCAGCTTTCTAGATTGTAAATAGGCATAGATAAGTCTGTTTTTAGAACAAGGCACTAGTTCTAGTACACGAACTGTCATTTTAGCTGTAGATAGTGATAGCATGTTTAACAGTGTTTCTGACAAAATGCACAAGATTGTTCAGAATAGAATGTAGTAGTATTATGCACTTCCTAAAGTTAATAATTATCCTTAAGAATATCAGAGATTGCAGTTTCATCGAAGAGAGTATTGGAGAGTCAGTTTGCCCGGGAACGGCTCTGCGTCGTTAGAATCTACAGTCGAGCATTTTTACATTTCAGAGGTTTTAATTAATAATAATACATTTCAATTGACATTACAAACACTGTATACCATTTCTGGATACCTGATACATCGGGTTCTTAGTCTAATCTCGGGAATTACAAGCTTACCTCAGATCTAGACACCCCGCAATTACATGTTTGAAAATTTGGTCACACCAGCTTCTCACATCTATTCATCAGGCTGGTTGCAGGAAAAGTGCGGGCTTACCATGTTCTGATGAAATATTAACATATGCAAATTCGGCGTTGGCGCGAAAGCGGGTCACTTGTCTCCTCCTATCCAATGGGGTTCCGAGCTTTGTCTGATGAAATCTTTCTAAGAATCCACGTCATCTGTCACTTATGCAGTTCCAGTTTCGATGTTAAGTTTTAAGTCCTATTTCCAGTTTGCGGTTGTGTAGTCAATTGTTTTACCATTTCCTCTTCTTGGCTTGCGGTCTTGGTAACTGAATAATGGTGGTTAGCCATTATGCTACAATACTATAAAGAAGTGTTTATGCTTGTGGCTACCTTTTGCATTCGCATTTTCCTCATGTTGGACTGGAAGTTCATGTTCTGTCGCCCTGCTTCTGAGTTGAGTGCGTGGCGTGACACTGAGCTGTGAATTTCGTGTGGAATGTTTGTACATCTGTCCGCGATTATTTGTATCGTGAACTGCATGTTCGGAACGATGGCGGCCGGCTGTCACTGAATTTACATATTTTGCCTTTTTGGTTCACGGGTGCATTTTTCTTGGAGACTCATGGGGGTCGACGCTGGAGCTACGGAGTTCGTGCTTTGTGCGGCACTTTTGGTAGTCGCCCTGCGGAAAGAGACCGAGCCTTATGGGATAAAACCCGGGTCAATGAAGTCTTTCTGGTGACGGCCGATTCCATCGACGAGGAACTGTATTTTTCGGGGAGGACTTTCGTGTTTGCATCATGGCGGTGGCTTTATGCATAGTGTATCTGTGCGGGTTGTTGGTTTGTCTTTTCCACTTTTCACACTGGGCAGTGAGGAGCATTTTGTGTGATATTCACTGGCACAGGAACGGAGAATAATGCGGACGACCCGTTGCCGTGAAGTTGAAGCCGCGACTGACTGACTGACTGACTGACTGAATGAATGACTGACTGACTGACTGACCATTGAAGAACTAACCGGCATTATTGGTTTTTGTTCCTATTGTTAGAGAGTGTGGAACCTTGTGAAATCTACAGTGGTCAGCCCGTTGTGAATGCGCCTGGCCGTTTCATGGGTCAATCGTTCACGACGCGACACACATGTGGTAGATTCTTGTTCAACCAATCACGACACGAAACACTTCTGGTAGGTTCGTGGGTTAACCAATTACGACACGGCACACATCTAGTAGGTTCGTGGGTCAACCAATCACGACACGGCAAACATCTGGTAGGTTCGTGGGTCAACCAATCTCGACATGGTACATATCTGGTAGGTTCGTGGGTCAACCAATCTCGACATGGTACACATCTGGTAGGTTCGTGGGTCAACCAATCTCGACATGGCACACATCTGGTAGGTTCGTGGGTCAACCAATCTCGACATGGTACACATCTGGTAGGTTCGTGGGTCAACCAATCTCGACATGGTACACATCTGGTAGGTTCGTGGGTCAACCAATCTCGACATGGTACACATCTGGTAGGTTCGTGGGTCAACCAATCTCGACATGGTACACATCTGGTAGGTAGGTTCGTGGGTCAACCAATCTCGACATGGTACACATCTGGTAGGTTCGTGGGTCAACCAATCACGACAAGGCACACATATGGTGCAGTCCACACAAGAATTAATGAAGGCAGATACAGTCAGCGAGCAAACTGACGAGGGTGAACACAGGGTGGACGTTTCTGTCTGCTATACATACTTTGGCCGTCTCCGCGACGAAGACGTTACAGATGCGGTTCGTAATAACGCTTACAGGCGTTCGAAGCACAGCAGCGCACGATTTGGCAACAGACAGCGTTGCGTTGGATTTTTACGAAATGGTATGGTTGCCGGTCGTTCAGAAAGCAATGGCAAACTACTCAACGTAAACTCGCCAAGATATTAACAACAGCAACAAATGCTGGTGTTGACTGTAAACGTTCTGTAAAGGATATGCAACTAATCTTTTTTATACATACTTTATTGGTAGAGACGGCAGTAATTGTAGGTGGCATGGCCGAACTGGGAGAAATTTAAAACAAATAAGCCAATGCTAGTCTGCCGATCTTGCTTTAAGCAGAAGTGTTTCCAATGGTTGTTTAACTAACTGATTATTGTATTTGAAATAGTCTTTAACAATTATCATGTTATAGATGAGAACGAACGGGTTGATTCATATCGGGTTGCTTCACGTCGGGTTGCTTGGAAAAGAAACCGGACTACTCAACCAGAGAAAACATCAGAGAAGTTAAGAATGAAGCATTAGAGATTCAAATACGAGTTATGGGCAGTGTAGACAAGAGAGAATGATGGCGCGAGGATACAAAATCGAGGATTTGTCGGTCTGAAGGTAAGTGATGTGATGATAGTGGGGATAAGGACACGGTGAGCTACAAGACGACTAGAGAATAAAATAGTGTTGGTAGATTAACTTGGATCCTTGGTGTATCTTTCTGTATTGTTTACTGTTTATGTATGTGCTGTGTTGTTAACTGATTATATTTGCGCCGTGTCTGTGGCTATGACCTCAGTTATAATATTATGTTTGTCAGAGTATTGAACCCCAGACGTTGTGTTTCTTCGTGTGGAGAGAAACCTTATCGATATCTCACGGCTGATCTAGGTGCGTGTTGGGTGGTACCTTTTAGGCGTATTATTAACTTTTCTTACTGTTGGTAATTGGTGCTGCCTTTCATGCGTATAATTCTCTCTCCACGTGTTGGTAATTTGGAAACTATCTGGTCGAGTGTAGTTTATTGTTGAGAGGCAGATATGCAGACAGATATGTGATTAACCAGACAGACAGCTGGGAAGGCAGACAGAAAATTGAGTTGAGTTGAGTTGAGTTAAGAACCGACATCAGGACATTCCTATACGTGTCCCGTCCCCTCGTTCAACAGCCAGCGAAGAGTCGCACTACTAATCGTTCCCACCGCTATCTGATTGAAAGTTCTGGTATTCCCTCTCAGTTTTTAGATCCTTCCAGAACCCCCGCTGGTCCCCCGCAATCTCATTCATTCCACTTACAGGTTCTCAGATACAGATACATCCCCCACCCATCCCATAACCGACACGCACATACCCACCCACATATTCGCAACCACCCAGCAAAACACACATCACAAAACCACACACACATACCCCCGCCAACCCATACCCCCGCCAACCCATACATACCGCACCTATCCACACATATATCCCGCACCCTCACAATTTTCCCCACCTATCCACACACACATCAGCCAACCTACACCCACTCACCCACCCAATATCCGCCACCTCTCAACTACACATCCTCCACCTATACACACATCTCCACCAACAAACACATCTCCCCACCTGCCCACACATATCCCCCACCCATAAACACCCAAAAACACACACCTCCCACCTACACAGAGAGAGAGAGAGAGAGAGAGAGAGAGAGAGAGAGAGAGAGAGAGAGAGAGAACGAATGAACGAACGAACGAACAAACTTTATTTTCAAAGGGTTAAGAATTGGCCACGCAGGCCCGTCTAACATTCTGCCCTTCTATCACTCTCTTTCATACATTATTTCATTTACACATCGTTCAAGGCTAACAAATAACAGCAACAATATAAAAGATATGCATTAAAAAGGCATGGGCAAAATGCGAACATCAAAACTACACGACACAGTAATATTAGATAATGGTCTGACACTTGTTATTAGCCATGTGGGGTTTTGTTATTATTATTATTATTATCTCTATTATTAAGGGAGAAGGTAATCCGTATTGAGATAGTGTTCGAATAATTTGCGATTATATGAATAGGGATTGGTGATGTCTTTGATTTCTTGTGGAATATTGTTCCACAGCTGAGCTGCAGAGTACGTTAAGCTGGTTTTGTATAAGTCAATCCTAGGCTTCGGAATGTGTAGTATATTTAAACGTTTACTGTGTCTAGCATTATATTTAAACAATGGCCAAAGTTATTTGGGGCATTCCGATGCAGGATTTTGTGAATTAGGTTAGCTTTATTGAAAAGCAGGCGTTTGCGGAATGGTAGTAACTGAAGGCGTTTATACAGGCTAGGATTGTCAGATAAATGTTTGCTATAAATTAGACTCATGGCCCGTTTCTGGCGTGAGTAAAGTCGCTTGGTGTTTGAATTAGAACAACCGTCCCAGATTGTGGAGCAGTAGTCAAAGTGTGTCTGTATATGAGAAGTATAGAATAGTTTCCTTGTGTCCACATCAAGGAAGTTTTTAATTTTGGCGAGTTGGTAGACTTTTTTCGCTGTTTTTTTAATGAGCGCTTGAACGTGGGAATTAAAGGTTAGGTTTCTATCAATGATTAGGCCTAATGTTTTGTGCTCAATTACACTTTCTACTGGCATGTTATCGATGTGAAGTTGAAGTGATGTGTGTGAGCTTAGAGTTTGAAGTCTTTGTCTGGTTGTTAATAACATTGCTTTTGTTTTAGTGATGTTAATTTGCATACGGTTTGAATAGCTCCACCTAACTACATTATTTAATTCTTGTTGTAAAGACGACTCCAGTAAAATACAGTTTTCAGCGTTTGTGTACACTGTACAGTCATCTGCAAATAGATCGCAGGACGACGAAAGATGCAAAGGTAGATCGTTAATATATATGGCAAATAATAGAGGGCCAAGAATAGAGCCTTGCGGTACTCCTATATTGAAGGTAGTGGTTTGAGACATAGATGTATTATTATGTGATACTACTTGCTTTCTGTTTGATAGAAAAGATGATATTAGAGTGACTACATTAGGGCCAATTTTCATTGTCTCATGCTTTTTAATTAAAATAACATGGTCTATCATATCAAATGCTTTCTTGAAATCAATAAACACAGTTCCACATAGACTGTTGTTGTTTATATTCGGGTGCCAATTTTCTATCATGTTTGTTAGGGCCGTATGGAAAGAATATTTTGGTCGAAATCCTGATTGGCTGTCAACAATAAGCTTGTTGCGAACTAAATACTGTAATGTTACTTTATGGATGTGTTTTTCTAGTGGCTTAGATAGTGATGATAGTAAGGAAATGGGTCTGTAATTGTTCGGGAGACCATTGTCCAATGAACCAGATTTAAGAAGAGGGTACACTTTAGCGATTTTGAGAGCTGATGGAAAGTTTCCTTTGGTGAGACACTGATTATATACATAGGTTAGTGATGTACAGATCACTGGCTCAGCACAACGGAGAATCCGGTTGCTGATTCCATCTAACCCAGATGAGGTTGTGTTTTATAGGTTACTGAGGTATGTGAATACTTCAGTGATTGTCATTAGCGGTAAGTCAGAAAGAATATCGTGGGAGCATCTATTCTCGCAAAACGAGAGAGAGAGAGAGAGAGAGAGAGAGAGAGAGAGAGAGAGAGAGAGAGAGAGAGAGAGAGAGAGAGAGAGAGAGAGAGAGAATCAGACAACAACGCATTAGGTAGATAATGTTTCGTATACAAAGTTTAAAAAAAAAGATAAACAAAAGATCATGGTACATTATTTTAATACAGAAACTAAACATCGAGGAACATTGTTGTACTTCAGAAACTAAACATCACGGAACAATAATTTACTAGAGAAACAAAACATCGAGTAACATTGTTTTACTACAGAAACTAAACACAGTTTAACATTGTTTAACTACAGATACTAAACATAATTGAACATTGTTTATCTACAGAAACTAAACATAATTGAACATTGTTTCCCGCCGCAATGTGAGACTAAACATGGTGACCTTGGCGTCACACTTGTCCCCGCTGACTGGGCTGTCCTGCCTTGGCACAGACGCTATCGATGGTGTCGGGCAGGCCAATGAGCGGGTACCTGTTGAGGATGTCACGTGCGTGTTATAGTTGTCAGCTTTATTTTGTGCCAGTAGATGTTTGACATAATGGTGATGAAATGTGACAAGTGATGATGTGATATGTAAGATGTGACATATATTTGTTGTGACATTTATGACGTGACAAATGATGCTGGTGACATGTGACAATTGATGGTGGCGAATGTGAGATGTGACAAATGATTGTGTTGGCTTGTTAGATGTGACATGTGATAGTGGTGACCTGTGATTCACAGAATCAAGCAGCAACCAAAAACAAACAGTAAAAAAACAAACAACAACAAATGTTTTTTTTTAAAACAAACAAACAAACAAGTAACAACACTTCGCAACCGACAACATACAACAAGCTGCAACACTCAGCAACCAACAACATACAACAAACAACAACACTCAGCAACATACAACAAACAACAACACTCAGCAACCAACAACATACAACAAGCAACAACACTCAGCAACCAATAACATACAACAAACAACAACAGCCAACAATCGACAACATACAACAAACAGCAACATTCAGCAACCGACAACATACAACAAACAGCAACACTGAACAACCAACAACATGCAACACGCAACAACACTCAGCGACCAACAACAAACAACATGCAACATGCAGCAATACACAGCAAACAAAGACAAACAACATGCTGAAACACTCAGAAACCAACAACATGCAACAAGCCACAACACTCAGCGAAAAACAACACACAATTAGCAACAATAAATAATAAAGTACCATTAAGAACAAGCAGCAAGCTACATCACTTGTAAACCGCATGCCCTCTTTGTCATCAACCGATGTCACAGGCATTCCGGGATAACTTCTCTCGCACCACACAAAAAGACTTGTTAGTCGTACGAGAGGAATTGATTACACATTTTATTGCCGCTGGCTCTTTGCATCACATCAATGTACAACAAACAGTCGCTAACAAATCACACAAGAATAAATGCACAGAATTGCCTATCACTAGTCGTTTCCTAACCCTATTGCTAATCTATCTACTCGGCTAACGAAATAAGCATCGACGCCAAGCGATGCGTTCACTACGAAGTCTGTGTCCCGTCTGACTATTCTCCGCGTGCTCACGACACTGTACGTGGAGGGACCTTGTGCGTACTTCGGCTTTTGCGTGCTGCATCATTCAGCACGCTTAGAGTAGTGGCTCCGCTTGAGTTTCACTCTAGTTCTCCGTGTCTATCACGTTGGCGTGATTATGCCGTGACCAGAGTGCTTACTCTCTGGTTGACACCTCCGTGTCCCATGAGAGAACTATTTAATAGTTCCCCTTCTTATTTATTCCCTACACCTACCCTGCCCTCATGTAGGGGCACTGGGTTACCTCTATTCTACTTGAGGTAGACCACTCTTTCAGGGTGGTCTTCATTCCTATATAACTGAGTCTTTGACACACACCCTCCCCTCCTGTGTTGCGTTACAAACTTTGACTCATGGTTGTGACGCAAGAGGTTTCTAAAAAAATTAGTATAGCTAATTTTTGTCAAAGACTACTGATAACTTGGTTTTGGGTACCTCAATAGACTTCTACTGACCATTGTCACAGTGTAGTATCACTTTACTTGGCTACTGGTAATCGCCACAAACTTGTCTGGTTGGCGTGAGCCCTCTTCTCATAGCAATATTATATTAATTAGAGGTTTGTCTGAACCGGACCATTGTCTTATAAGACCTGCCCTCAAATAGCAAATTAACTCACTACCCATACAAAGTTGACTTTCTTAGGGTCAACACACGAATTGCTTCATGTCCCCCATATAATATTAAACAACCCTTGCACCAGTTGTGTGCGACAGGCTTTACCTATCTCGCTTCCGCGTGTAAAGTTATCTTCCACTGTTAAGTTAGTGTTTCGTTGTCTATTGTGTCACACCCCTGACCCGGAGTTATCTCCCTTTGTTCTAAAAAATGTATGTCATTTATATGTTTGTTTTCCTGGTTGTTTGCGTGTTCGGATGTACCTATTAATATACTTTACCTTCTAACATGTGTGTTTGTCTATAATATGTAAGTCAGTTAGTTTTCAAGTGCCATAATTCGGTTAAATGTGGCCACAAACAAGTGTATAACACTAATTCGTGACTACGTTTCCGTCTTATGAGACTTAAAATACTTTCTCTAAGGTTTACTCTAAACTACACACAACACATTTGAGACAGCACATTTCAACATTGAAAGCAAACGCTTGACGCAGACAAATAATAAAAAGTCGCGCTGAGCGGCAGAAAAAATCCGCTGGCCGTCCCCACTCTCCATTGTATATCCTCCATCTTCTCTCATTTTCACACTTCTGTCACACATCCTTTATTCTCCCATTTATTTAAAAACCTTGAAGTGACACTGTACAAGTTTGGCTCAGTTTGAAAAGAGTTGAGCTTAATGACTGTGCGTAACTTGCTGCACAAGTCATGTATTTACAAATTATTTACATGGATGAAATAGGGTTGATAGTTTGTTCCCTGATATTATTAAACACTATCTTTTATTGAAATACTAATACTACTTCTATAAATATATATATTCTAATTTGTTGTACAAAATTCATCTAATTTAAGGGAAGTAATCTAACTATCTAAAAAAATGAAAATGATGTGAGATGAGTTATGTACCTTTCTGAAATGGGAAATGTGAAATGTAACAAAAATTCAAAATAATGTTGTTAATGTTTAAATGAAAAAGAATATAATGGATATTTTTAATCTACATGGTCTAAATGATGTATGTTCATACCTATAATCCTTTTATCCTATAAAATATAACCTAATTTTAGTCCTAAATGATGAGGTTGTTAAAGTGTTCTTAAAGATGGGATGAAATAAAATGAAATTAAATGACTACCTGGTGTTGTTCCTATCTTAAGCTTTTTATAGTACTCTTTAATTCGCTGTTATTAAGTTTAAAGTACTATCCTAATCTACTTTCACGCTAAGTAAGGGGGTAAATTAATGGTTTATCTAAACTACAAAAAAAAAATCTATTATATTCCCTAAATGTAATCTAGCTCTATATTAAAGTAACTAATCTAACTATAATTTATCACTATATTAAAAACGTTATAATACATATCACAATAACTAAATATATATACATGGTATTTATTTACCTCAGGTTAGTGGTTGCCATAACGTATAGAACTTGCTTTCGTTGGCATAGTTTATATATACACAATTATCCTGGGTATACTAAATACATTACACAGTCATACTCGTGTATTATGGGTATTATTCCACTCGTCGAGTCCGCTGGTGTCGTAGACAAGTATATTCGTGTCTGTTATTTTACAATGTTCTGACACTGTTCTTATATGATTAACACAGGTGATTCATCGGAACATAAATGGAGCGTAGTAAGTAACGAGCTGTCTATGTACGCACGGTGATTCCCTTGTTTTTGGCGCACAGTTCTTATTTTGCTGTCTACGGACACATGGTAGTTCACTGTTCTTAGCACACAGTCCTGATCCTGATGTCTATGTATTCAATAGTATACTCTACACAGGATATTTTAAGTGTACTAAATTAACATTTCTTACACTACCTATTTGTGTGGAATATCAGGTATTTCTACCTCAGATGGTCGACTAAGGGTATCAGCAAGAATGTTGTCCCTACCCTTAATATGCTCTATACTAAAAGTATAATTCTGTAATATTAATGACCACCTGTAGATGCAGTCATTGCGATGTACCCCACTTTGTATGACCGTGATTGGGGAGTTGTCAGTCTGGACTACGAAGTGATTACCCGCCAGAAATCGATGCAACTTCCTCACCGAATAGATGACGCTTAGGGCTTCCAACTCTGATATGGAATATCTGGACTCAGCCGGTGTGATCTTTCGGCTCACGTAGCAAATTGGATGGAAGATGCCATCATAAAACTGGCCTAGTACTGCAGCGATGAAAATCCTGCTGGCATCTGTCCTAAGATAATAAACGAGCCTAGGATTAGGCAAACGGAGGATTGGTACATTACTAAATAGAATTTTCAATTTTGACAATGCAGAAATTAATAATGCATCTTTGACATCTAATTTTACTGATGCTTTTAAAACATTTAAAAATACACTTGTAATTTCAGCTAAGTTCGGTATGAACTTGCTATAATAATTTACTAAACCCAAAAGGCTCCTGACCTGCTTCTTTGTTGTAGGCATGGTCAGGTTCATAATTTTAGTAATAATTCTATTGTCAGTTTTCAGTTGTCCTTGTGAAATGACATGGCCCAAAAAATCAATTTCTTGTAGGCCCAATTCGACTTTGCTCGGTTTGACAGTGAGACCGAATGTCGCAACCTATCGAAGACATGTCTGAGTTTCAGTAAGTGTGTTGTCCAGTCATCTGTATGGACACAAATATCATCTATATATGTCACCGTATTCGTCACTCCATGTAGTAAATCTCTAGTTAAGCGTACGAAAGTGGCAGGAGCATTACGAAGTCCGAAAGGAAGAAATCGCCACTCGTAAAGACCTAGAGGTGTTGAGAATGCAGTAAGATGGATCGATTGAGTCTACATAGGGACCTGCCAATATCCCTTAGTAAGGTCTAATTTAGAGAAGATTTTGGAGGTGGACATATCCAGAATAAGATCTTCGCAGGAAGGAATTGGTTCTGCGTCGATCTTAGTGACATTGTTGAGTTTTCTATAGTCCACACAAAGACGAATTTTGGAGTCTTTTTTCTTGACCAAGACGATTGGAAAGGAGTACTCAGATGTAGATTTTTGAATGATTCCACTAGCTTCTAAATTAAGAATTTCCTTATTTAGACTTTCTCTATAGCTAAGTGGGATAGAGTACGGCCTGCATTTGATAGGCTTCGAGTCCGAAAGAAGGATGGAGTGCTCGATCCTGTCCGTCCTACCTGGAATGTCGGAAAATATGTCCTTATATTCAGTCACTAATTCTATTATTTGTCGTCGTTGTTCTTCTGTTAATCCCGTTTCTAATCGTATACAATCTAATGTCGCAGTCTTGTCTACAATTGGAACAGGTAGTTCAATCCCGTCGTCGTCTACCTGATTCAGTACGGTTGTGGTGCTAAGTGCGTTTTCTGTAATCTCACTAAGTGTATGCATCTCGTCGGCTTTGCCAGTCTCGCTAACTAGTGTAATTGCGTTGTGTACGTCTGTCGTCTCATCCATAGGTGTGGGTGCATTGTGTTCGTCTGTCTCTACTTCTGTCTCTTGTCGTGAAAAGTAGGGTTTCAACATGTTGATATGAAATATCTTTAAGTGTCCGTTTATCGATATTTCATAATCGACATCCGAAATTTTTCGTACCACTTTGAATGGCCCTTGCCATGAGGTCAATAATAGATTCCGTTTGTCTGGAAGTAAAAGCAGTATGTCTTGATCTGGTTCTAGATTAATAGTTCTCGCACCTTTGTTTGCGTATTGGCGGTAGATTTGACCCTTCCTCTCCAAAGCTGCCTTAGCTATGATACACGATTTCATGATTTTATCTCGTGTTTCTGTTACCATTTCATAAGGTGTTTTTGGGGTTGGAATTTCAATCGAATTAGTTACTACCTGATGATAAATTGTTAGGGGTCCACGTGGGTTAGCCCCGTATACTAATTCAAACGGTGAAAAACCCGTGCTTGAATGGGGAATCTCCCGATAGGCGAACAGCACTGTTGGTAACAGTGTATCCCAATCAGTTGGGTTTTCTGCTGTTACCTTAACCAGCATATGCTTTAGGTCTCCGTTAATTTTCTCTACTATGCCATTGCTGGCTGGATGATAAGCTGTTGTGAAATGCTGTTTAATCCCTAACATTTTCGTAAGGGCTTGCGTTGCAGCCGATATGAATTGAGTTCCACGGTCGGATAAGATGGTACGTGGGAATCCGAATCGTGAGAACAAGTGTAGAAATACATTGGCAACGT
Source organism: Cepaea hortensis (assembly GCA_963921405.1). NCBI lineage: Eukaryota > Metazoa > Mollusca > Gastropoda > Stylommatophora > Helicidae > Cepaea > Cepaea hortensis. The sequence goes on from OY992884.1 coordinate 3,872,656, forward strand.
CTTTGGAGGTGATGTATTTCAAAGCTACTGCCTCAACCCACCTCGAACATAGGTCTACCATCGTTAAGATGAAGCGATTTCCTTAGCTGGACACCTGGTTCAGGGGTCCAACAATATCTACCGCCACACTCTCAAATGGCCTAGAGGCCAGTGTTGAAGGTTGCACTTCAGCTGTAGGATGTTTACCCTTACGTACTAGTTGTTGACAGACATTACATGAACGACAAAATTGTTTTATATCATTACAAAAACCTGGCCAATAAAAATGAGCCTGAATTCTGGCCCTGGTTTTGTCATATGCAAGGTGACCAGCAAACGGTGACTCATGTGCAATCTTTAGCACAGTTTGGCGGTGTTGTACAGGTAACACCGTTTGCTGAATCTCATGGTTACCAGTTGTATAATACCGAGTAAGAATACCATTATTAAGTCTAAAGAACCATGATGCGTTTTTTGTCACTTTGGCTTTTTCTTTCAATAGCTTTAGATATGGAGACACACTAGGGTCAGCTTTTTGCTGGTCTACGAATTTTTGTCTGGTGGTATCATCCGTGCTAGTTGGTGATAGCAACAGTAGTCTCTCATCCTGTAGTGTGTCTTGGTGTTTCATAGTATCTGCTCTGGTTGTTGCATTAGCTGCATTTAATTTTTCCCATGCAGCTATTTCTTCGTTAGTGCAATGTTTCAATTGGGGTAAGCATCCCAAAATTAAATCAGTACAAGGGTTATCTAAAATCGCACATGTAAAGGTACCAGAAAGGAAAGGAGTGTTAATACGGGCTTTAGCCAAAGGGTAAATTTCAATATTACCCGAAAAGGTTCGGCATTTGACTGAGTCACCTGTATAATCATTTGGATTCACCAGTTCCTTTCTAAGACCAATAAGAGTGCTCCCACTGTCCAGCAAACATTGGCATGGTATTTCGTTGACCAATGCATTGTGGAACACCAAATTGCCTCTGGAGGCTAATGCTGCATTTACACTCTCAGTGGAGAATGGTACTGTATGTCCACATTCTAATTTTCCGTCTGCATGAAATTGGTGACATCGCTCACAACTGTCAAAGCTTAATATATCGTTCACACAACAAACATCTTCAGATTGGTTAACCGGTAATTCATTCTCGATCTCACACTCAGTCTCACTCTCACTATCAGAGGATGTATCAATCAAAATTGCATTGTTGGCCTTCATTCTTTGGCGGCCTAGGCACTTATTGGAATAGTGCCCGTAGCTTGAACAGAAGAAGCATTTGACTGCACGCCTGTATGCAGTTCTTTTGTTTTGTTGTTTCTTAATGACCATCTCAAGATGTGTCGGATAGTTTGGTGATTTATCACACATAGCATAAGTATCATGAAAAAGTTGGCAATAGATACATTTCGCCACTTTTTTTATCTTTCTTGTCGACTCTATGAAATGGTTATTTATTGCTCTGATAGCTTTTAGGTTGGTCCTTAACAAAAGAGACTATTTCAGAGTCGCTATTTGATGTCTTAAAAATATCTCTATTTGAGGAAAAATATGCAGAGCCTTTCTTTTCAAATTGTTCTATGGTCTCGATGTCTGACTGCTGCAGGAATTTAGCGAAAGGAGATGGTATTGTGGATATGACTTTATCCATGGCTATTAAATTTTTAAGTTTTTCAAAATCCTTTCCTATTTTTGATGCACTAAGCCATCTATTTAGTTCGCTTTGGACATTTGAGACATAATCGATAAAGGTCTCGCTTGGCTTTGGTTTTAAATTGGAAAACTTTACTTGATACCCAGGGGCATCAAGTAAGAAATGTTGCATTATCCTATCGTGGATGTACTGATAGTTAGATCTAAGATCAGTTGGTATTGATTCTATCACTTTAAGGGGCTCCCCACTGAGGTTCTTCATGTAGATCATGGCCCACATATCGATTGGTACTTCGTGGTATTTCAGTTGATATTCGACATTTTCTGTCCAGGCTGATATGGAATCTTCTTTACAGAATGGCTTAATAATATTTTTGTACTTATTAAATTTATTCTCTTCTTGCTGACTTTTTAGTTTTGTAGCGGAGATCTCTAAGTGTGAATCTACATCCATACCTTTCATCTTTAACTGTGTTTCTGATTCAACTTGTATTTGTTTTTCTTTCACCCTTGCCATTTCATCTATCTCTCTTTGCTTTAATTCTCTCTCCTGATCTAATTGTTTTTGCCTTAATTCTAATTCTTTTTATTTAATCTCCTTATCTTGTTCTAACTGCTTCTGTTTTGTTTCTTCAGCTAATTGTGCCTCTTTGTGTTTTATTTCTAATTCCTTTTGTTTAATCTCCTTATCTTGTTCTAACTGCTTCTGTTTTGTTTCTTCAGCTAATTGTGCCTCTTTGTGTTTTATTTCTAATTCCTTTTGTTTTGTTATCTCAGCTAGTTCTACAATCTCCTTTTGATGTTGTCTTTCTTGTTCTCCAATCTCCTTCTGATGTTGTCTTTCTCGTGCACGTTCATCTCTCTCAGCATCTTTTGCTTCCCTAAATTTTTGATCAGCATATTGCTCTAAGTCATTCCCTGTGTATTCTAATTCCTTGCCTGCTTTTATGAAATCAGCTAAAGTTGCCATGTTGTTGGGTAATTAGATAGAGTTGATAGGCACTCAAATATTTACTCACTTATTTATATTAGATATGTTAGGTTTTTAAATCCCTGAGTACAAAAAATATACTCTTAGATTATAACCTGAAAAACAGATCACAAAAATATGCTAATACATCACACGCTGAAAAAGAGATGCATTATTAATCATATTGCATGCAAAATCATTTGGGTATACTCATCTTAACATTCCAGATCAATCATGTACACTCGTTTGGCACCTCAAGTCCAATCGTCTGGCAATACCACACACAGCTTGCGTTATGCTTATGACCAGCTGTTGTTTTGCCTGGTTATCAAGAGCATCAACAATTAACCATTTGTAAACGATATATAATTTTAGACAATTTTGTACAATCACATGCCCCAGGACAATACAATGTGGTTTAATTAATAATAAATGTCACTGTCCTGTCTTCTTTCTAACGTCTTCTGCCTTCCCTAACTCTAGCTGTTTAATTTATGGAAGTGTTGTGCAGACTGCGTCTCATTTGCATAGCAAAACTAGTGCCATCGCGACGGTAAGAAATAGAAAAAGTATATAAATAATTAAATAAATGCTTTGAAATAAATATAAAGGTAATAATAATGTTCAAATAAATAAATATATTCAATAAATAACTTAAATAAACAAATAATATTTGATATAAGCCAACGATTCAGGCGAGCAGCCGCTTTGCGATTTGTCAACAATCAGTCGCTGATTGCAAATGGCGTAACGCAGCTGTTTGTCAGTCGCGATACGTCACCGGCGCAGCGCTATTTTTAGATTGGAAAAATCGATATTTTTGTGTATCGCTCCGCCGTGAATCATATTTGACAAATACTAGTAAATAAATAAATAGTTGTAGAAATAAATGATACAAAACTATAATAATAATACTTACAAATCAGAAGAAAACATGTAAATAAGCACAAAATAATTCAGTAAGCATAAATAAACATAACTTGGTCACGATGGGCAAAGCTCGCACTTTGTTCTGTCTGCACACGCCATTATCACTAGCATAAATTAAACCCTGTGATTATCTAGCCGTAATACTATTTTAGAGCCGTGGGTGAGTGTTTTAGCTTGAACAATTGTCCAAGCTACACTTTTGACACCACTTTATCCTAGCCTGTCATCAACCGATGTCACAGGCATTCCGGGATAACTTCTCTCGCACCACACAAAAAGACTTGTTAGTCGTACGAGAGGAATTGATTACACATTTTATTGCCGCTGTCTCTTTGCATCACATCAATGTACAACAAACAGTCGCTAACAAATCACACAAGAATAAATGCACAGAATTGCCTATCACTAGTCGTTTCCTAACCCTATTGCTAATCTATCTACTCGGCTAACGAAATAAGCATCGACGCTAAGCGATGCGTTCACTACGAAGTCTGTGTCCCGTCTGACTATTCTCCGCGTGCTCACTACACAGTACGCGGAGGGACCTTGTGCGTACTTCGGCTTTTGCGTGCTGCATCATTCAGCACGCTTAGAGTAGTGGCTTCGCTTGAGTTTCACTCTAGTTCTCCGTGTCTATCACGTTGGCGTGATTATGCCGTGACCAGAGTGCTTACTCTCTGGTTGACACCTCCGTGTCCCATGAGAGAACTATTTAATAGTTCCCCTTCTTATTTATTCCCTACACCTACCCTGCCCTCATGTAGGGGCACTGGGTTACCTCTATTCTACTTGAGGTAGACCACTCTTTCAGGGTGGTCTTCATTCCTATATAACTGAGTCTTTGACACTCTTCAACATTCAAGTTAATTCTAGTCTCATAGCAGCCTCTCCCATTAGGCCGTGAAGTGTTTAACTTTACCATTTCTGGACCACGCCGTATTTCGCTGCGTCGCCCAGTTCACTTCCTCGACCCAGTTCTGAAAGCCAAACGACATTTACTCAGTCACAGAGTATTAGCCTACGCCGTGAACACACAATGGGCGATTACGTCATCAACTCAGATCCTAGGGACATATGCCGGCAGGGTCAAACAATGGACTATAGCAAGGGGGCAATGTGTGGAACATTCTTCCCCTCACCATGTGAGACAATAGAAAGGTAGGAATGTGTGGAACAATTTTTCCCTCACTATGTGAGACAATAGCAATGTGGCAATGTGTGGAACATTCTTCCCCTCACAGACGGGCACCTTGCCGCCTTGACAGACGATAGTTTGTAAAATGGAGTTACACCTCTCCATAACACAAAGCCTGGGCTGAATTCAGAGACCATGTGTTGCCTATGCAGCATGATCCCTCTCTCGGCCTGTATAATGTACTCCAGAGGAAAGGTGAGGCTATAGCAAGTTGGCAAAGAACTAGAGTTATCTTTTCTTCATTATGTGAGACTATAGCAAGATGGCAGTCCACTAGAGTTGTGTTCTCCTCTCTATATGAGACTATAGCAAGACGGCAATCCATTAGAGTTGTCTTCTCCTCACAATATGAGACAATAGCACAGTGGTTCTCAACCTTTTTTGGCCCGTGCCCCCTTCACCATATTTTTAGAACGTCATTCCCCCCTTCCTATCAAAAATTTTGCCCGTCCCCCCCCCCACCCCCTTTTTCACCGTATTTTCAGAACGTCATTCCCCCTTTCATATTTCCTATCTAAAAATCCCCCACCCCTATACAGTATACGTAAAAATGTAAGGTAAATTTAATAGCACATACTAAAACAAGTCTAGACATCGACATAAAACATGATTTGTGGGTCTACTGACTTTATAAAATGATTTTTAGAAGGATGAGACGTACTTAACTGTAAAGTATGAAGGGAAAAACAATATCAAGTAATCGGTTCTTGTATTAACGCGATCTTGAAATGGTATTCATCCCCCCCCCCCTGGAAACCCTAAAATTCCCCCCTTGGGGGGGTGGGAATTCACCACGGGCTGAGAACCACTGCAATAGCACGTTAACACTCGACTAGAGTTGTCTACCCCTCACTATATGAGACAATAGCAAGGTGACAATGAGTGGAACAGTCATTTACCTGCTATGTTTGATAGTCTCACGCTGTAGTGTCTGAAATCTTACTGTTGACACATTATAATAGGATATGTAGTCAAGGCTACTAAGGGGTGGAGCTTGGTGCCCGAGCCTTGTGGTCAAGCAGATATCACCGAGATGGTAGATGACATACCTGTCTGTAAGATGGTAGATGACATACTGTCTGTAAGATGGTACATGACATACCTGTCTGTAAGATGGTAGATGACATACCTGTCTGTAAGATGGTAGATGACATACCTGTCTGTAAGATGGTAGATGACATACCTGTCTGTAAGATGGTAGATGACATACCTGTCTCCTTGACGCATGAAGATATACGGTGTGAAGGAGAAGAACGCGCCAGCAGTTGGTGATGTTATCGTCCCCAAGACATCACACGTGACTGTGTGAGCATAAAATGGGTGGTGCTGAAAGATAAACCATCACAGGTGATTGTGTCAGCAAGGAATGGGTGGTGCTGAAAGATAAAACATCACAGGTGACTGTCAGCAAGGAATGGGTAGTGCTGAAAGATAACATATCACAGGTGACCTTGTCAGTTCAGTTTACTGAATGTAAACTTGCCAGAAAGCACAATCAGCCAACACGTGATGAGGTTGACTGCAACGTCCTGTAAAGGATATGCAACTAACTTTATCAAGGCGTCCCTGGCAAAGGGGTAGCGAGGCGATTTGTAATCTCGTATACTGCGTTATAATTCAGGGGGCTTCAAATCAAAACTGTAAACGTGTGATATTTATTACGATAATTATGTACTGTTTTGTGAGATGTCAATATTGTTATTAAGGATCTCAAGAGTGTTAAGCACGTAACATCACTGTTGAGACGAACACTGTGACGTCATAGGATAATTGTAAATTCCAATTCCAATTTTCAAAAACAAAAATTCCAAATTCGGCCTCGTTGAACCTGCTTCATCAGCTGTGGTTATTGTTGAGGTCCGTGGTTTTTGTGGTGGTTTGTTTTCATTCACCCTTATTCTTGTCTTGTGAGTCCTATCTCGGACTGGTTATGTAGTTTTCTTTGTTGGCGCTGGCTCCTAGCTTGCCTGGTTGCAGTCCTTAAAAGGACTTTTTATTTGGTATTTTTGCCTCCTGTTCTGTGTATTGCCCGTAGAAGATATTCGATTCTATTTACCTCCCTGCGCTTTCTTTCACTTTCGTCTTTAAGTTCTTGCTGTTTTTCGATTGTTTCCTCTGTTGTCAGCCATGGGACGATCTCTCCGTCTTCTAAGTAGTAATGGACGTCGGTATCAAAGTCATAGTGTAGCTCAGGGTATTCTGTCGGTGTCCCCCTGTGTTTCCTGGGCTTGTTTCCTGTTGCTTCCTGTCTCCTTATGTATTCCTCGTATCTGAGTTCCTCTTGCCTTGCCCGATGCTTTTCTGCTTCTATGTTCTCTTCCTTTGTGTACCTCGCAATGGCTTCGTGAGTTTCCTCATCTTGTCTTTCTTCGGCTGTTTGGTGGGATGTTGGTTTCCCCTTGGGTATTCCGGGCGTCTTGGTTCTGCTGCTGGTTTTATCTTGCGGTTCCGGCTCGGTTTTTTGTTTGGTTTCTTGCGGCTTCTCCGTGGTCTCTTGCATGGCTTCGGGTGGTTTGTTTTGGGTTGATTTCATTTCCGCTTTTAGCCGCTCTTTCTCCGCTTTTATGGTGTGTAGCATTTCTTCGTTTTCCTGCTAATTGTAAAAATGACCGCCCCACATTCAACATGCACCGAAGACTAGCAGCGTTATGTTTTCCGTTTTTCTTTTTAAAATCAGTGAAGGGGTGAAACCTGTAGAAACTCATCGGCGAATGAAGGTAGAGAATAGTGCTATGACGAAGTTTAGGGGTACAGAGAGTACAGAATACTGAATTCAACGCATTTTAGCTAAAACGATTCAGTTCGTACAATTACGGATTACAGGTGAAAATACAGGCTGGTCGCTAACGAGAAGTGTCCCCTCTAAACGACATAGGATCGGTTGACTGTAGTCCGAGCTGGACTGGCCTCTTTTCGATGGTGGCAATGGCACAGCCATAGTGTCATCTGTTGTAATAGTATTTGTTATTCTGTTGATAATATTTTAGAATTATTACATGATGATGTCAAGTATATGAACTTTATAATGACAACATAGATTATAGGGGACCGCTCCGGCTTTTGGTTATAATCATTAGTTGTGGAGTTGTGTGGCTCGTCATATAATGTTTAGAGGGAAAGAGTTACATTGAAAGTCTCTCAGAACTGAATAATTAGTGTCTAGAACTCTGCTGAGCCATTCAAAACAAGAATAACCAGCCAACATTTGACGCCGTGCCAAGGTACTGGGCCAGTTTGAACACAGTCATCTTACAAGGACCGATCCATCCACACTGGCTTATGAAGAATGAAGACTTAATACGATGCCAGCAATTAACTCTACTACAAGTGACATAGTCCACCCCAAGTATGGTTATGACAACATGGAGAGAGGGGGGGGGGGTGTGGGTCGCTCGCCTATTTCAATTTTGGAACCAAACATTTCGAGCCCAAGGACTTATTTTGAGCCCAATATCAACATGAACTATTGGGACCACACATTTTGAACCCAGCCTCAACAGGGGAATCCATGCAAACTCTGTTTTCTAAACCACGTTTTCACTTCACATTCAACTTCAGCGTCATTCGCGAAATGTCTCCCGCCAAGGTGGGTTTTCAGTGGACTTAGCCCCTAGCGATTTCCAGTAAAGTGGTGCATAGCTGAGTAGAAAACGTTACGAAAGCGAGTCAATAAGTAAATCACAATGGTCTGTGGGATGGCAGGTAAATGAAAACAGGGCACGCAGATTTATGCAGTCGGTTTGGGAGAACTTATAAAACTTTGGGATACGTGCATCAATGTTGGTGAAAATTATAGTGAGAAATAAAGGGACATTGTATGTATACAAAAAAACTGGTTTCAAATTGTTATCATATATATTTATTTTTCTACAGCCATTTGTGACTTACTTAATGACTTCCCCTCGTGTGTGTATGTGTGTGTGTATATATATATATATATATATATATATATATATATATATATATATATATATATATATATATATATATATATATATATATATATATATATATATATAAACAAACAGGTATGTTTAGATATGTACATTCCTAACTAGTATCTCGTACTGGCAACAAAGCGACTAACGAACGAACGAACAAACAAACGAACGAACGAAGTTTATTTTAAAAGGTTCACAAATTGGGCACAAATTGGTCTTACATTCGGCTCTTTCGATCACTCATCTTTCATTCATCAAATGTGCATGTTACATTTACATAGGGGAAAAAAACATTGTCAAATGGATTTTGTAAGCATAAATAATGCATATTACGCATGATACATTCACATGGAAAAAAAACAAAAACAAATGAAGGTTGTAAACATAAAAAGTGCATATTACAATGTTGTGAAACACATCCCCCATCCACCCTCACATCCCGCAGCCACCCACACATCCCCCACCCACCAAACCCCCACCCACCCACACATACCTCCACGCACTCACACAGACTCAGACAAACATACATGCCGCCACCCACCCACCGATCCCCCACCCACAAACATTTCCCCACCCACACATACATTCCCCACCCATCCCATAACCGACACGCACACACCCACCCACATATTCTCCATCACCCGCGCACACACCTGCAACCACCCAGCAAAACACACATCACAAAACCACACACACATACCCCCGTCAACCCACACATCCCGCACCTATCCATACATACATCCTGCACCCTCACAATTTTCCCCACCCACCCATATTCACATCAGCCAACCTACACCCACTCACCCACCCACTATTCGCCACCTCTCAACTACACATCCTCCACCTATACACACATCCCCACCCACAAACACATCTTCCTACCTGCCCACACATATTCCCCACCCATAAACACACAAAAACACACACCTCCCACCCACACACACCCCACCACCCACATATACTCCACCCACACACATCCGCCGCTCACACACATCTTCCCACAAACACTCACATCCCCCAACCATACACTCATCTCTCACACACATCCACCCACTCACCATCAACCATTCATACCCACACATCACCCAACCGCCCATCAACACATGCATCTCTCATATACCTTCCCACACACACCAAACCACCCAGTCAAACACACATCCCCCATCCTCACATACATCCGTCATCCACCTGAGATTTCCACATCTCCCCCACCTCTCACACATCTCCCCTCCCACACAAAACTCCACCCATAAACACATTCCCCCCCCCCCCACACATACATCCCCCACATGCATTGCTCATACACATCCCCGCCCACACATCTCTCACCCACACAAACATCTCCCCACCCACCCGCACATTCCCCCACCTACAAAAATCCTCACCACGCACACATACATCGTCCACCCACTCACATTTACCCCATCCACACTCACACACTCCCACCCACACAGACATATCCTATTCACAGACACCCCCGCACACTCATCCCCCACACCCATTACACACCCATCCCCAACCTACGCAATCGCCTACACACCCATTCACTCACCCAAATACACATTCCCTACCCACATCCCCCAACCCACCAACAGCCACATACTTCCAATAATCCTCCCAAATATCCCCCTCCCCCACACACACACATCAATCACACACACACATGCATCCCCCACCAACTACACATCCCTTTACCAATCCACACATCACCCATCAACCAATACACATCCCACACACACAACCCCTCCACACATACATTATCTCTCTCTCTCTCTCCCCACACCCCCACACACATCCCTCACGTACACACCCACACAAACATCCTCACATCTACACACATACATGATCACTGAAACTAATAAGAACAAACTCCCACACTTTACACACAGTTGAGATACTGATGATTATTGTGAGCATTCTCGCAAAAATTGTAAGAAGTAGAGAAAAAATTGTACATATACATTGTTTAGCGTAAGAATTAGTGATGCAATTTAACTCTCTCTCTCTCTTTTCGCTCTCTCTCTCTCTCTCTCTCTCTCTCTCTCTCTCTCTCTCTCTCTCTCTCTCTCTCTCTCTCTCTCTCTCTCTCTCTCTCTCTCCACTCACTAACTCTCTCACTCATATCACAGTAATGTTATATTATACATGATAAAATCAAGTGGCATACAAAATGATAATATGCAAGATGAGAATACAAAAAAAATATGGTATGGCATGTTACAGGACAATCAAGTGGCATACAAAATGATACCTCGTAATATGAAAGATGAGAATGCATAAAAAAATATGGAATAGCATGTTACATGACATGCGTGCGCTCAACTCTCTCTCTCTCTCTCTTTCTCTCTCTCTCTCTCTCTCTCTCTCTCTCTCTCTCTTTTTATATACACACACTCTCACACTCATTCCCTCTCTCTCTCTCTCTCTCTCTCTCACTCACACTCACTAACTCTCACACTCAGTCTACAGTAATTTACATGTGTTAATTTTATGCATGTCAAAATCAAGTGACATTCAAAGTGATAATATGAATATGAGAATACACAAAAAATATGGAACAGCATGTTAGATGACATGCGTGCGCTCAACTCTCTCTCTCTCTCTCTCTCTCTCTATCTCTCTCTCTCTCTCTCGCTCTCTCTCTCTCTCTCTCTCTCTCTCTTACACACACACACACATACACGTACATATACACGCCCGCACACAACATACACACTCAAATACACACATATACCCACGCACATAAACACACCTACACATATCCACATACTTACGCATACGTACTCACATAAAACACAAATACACACTCCCTCGCATAAACTGCATGCATGCACACTTACACACGCAAACATATACACATACATATACGAGCACACACACACCTACATACACACATACATGCACACATATACACACGCACATACATATAACCACATATAAAATAACATGAACGCACACCTTAAAAAACGTACGGACATACACACACATAGGCACACACAGATACACACATGTACGAGTGGTAAGTAGATGAAAATAATATAATAACAACAAAGACATACGACAACATAATAATACAATAACAACTGAGACATTTGTAAGTACAATAACTAAAGCAAGTATGAATAACTACGTAGTGAAACTACATATCTACCTGACTGACTAATTAACTAACTACTTAAGTAATGAATTAACTAATTAAGTTCTTAACTATCTAATTATCTAAGTATCTATTAACTGTCTTTTTAATAAAAAGGTATCATCTACGGTTTATAGTACCCTGCAGTGCACGACAGGGGGTCTTGAACCTGAGGACTGAGGCAACGAGAAAAACCCTAACCTGCACTGTTCCTTGCGACTGGGCTAGCCAGGCCGAGAGAAAAAAAATACACACCTTACCAGGATGTGAACCCGGGTCTTCCGAGGGAATACCCATCATTCTAGCCACCTGGCCAGTTGCTCCTCTAATTAACTTACCAAATAACTATCTATCCAACCACTCGAAAGGATCTCAAGTATCCGCTGGGTTCTGAGCAAACGCATTTTACCCAGGCGTTCTCTGCCTCTCTCTCTCTCTCTCTCTCTCTCTCTCTCTCTCTCTCTCTCTCTCTCTCTCTCTCTCTCTCTCTCTCTCTCTCTCTTTTCTTTCTTTCTTTCTCTCCCTCCCTTCTCTTTCTACCCCCCCACCCTCCCCCTCCCTCTTCATTTCTGACTATCCTCTGTGTTGAATGTTACTGGTGTGCTTCTGCCTCTCCCCCCCCCCCCTCCATCTCCATCTCTGAATGTCCTCTGTTTGTGTTCAATGTTACTGGTGTGCGTTCTACCAAATGGATTACACTTTCTTAGCGCTACATGTATAATTAGTTAATTTGCGAAAGGACAGTGTCAGCAAGAGCAGAATGCCAGACGGGTCTGTGTGTCCAGTATGTGGCCTTGTCAACCATGCCTTGGTATTTACATAAGTCTGGTTTACCTGAGTGTATGGCAGACCGTGGCAAACACCAGCCATTTAATATAACGGCAATGGGTATAACAGGGACGTATAATTTAATTGCTTGTATGACAGACCGAGGCAAACAAAAGACCATGGTTGTAGATTCCCTGTCATCTCTTGGTTCTCGTAAACGACTTACTTCTCGTAGAGCATTCATAATGCCTGCCTGGTCCATGGCTCGTCCGCCTTCCACAGTAGCCTTACCTGCAAGCCTATCAGCCTGCTCATTCCTTGTACACCCGCATGCCCAGGGTGATTCCTAAGCAAAGGAGAGTCTGGCACATGAGGTTACGACCTCCAGCATGAGAATGGAACGAACGAACGAACGAACAGACTTTATTTTCAAAGGATAACAAATTGGGCACGCAGGCCCGTCTTACATTCGGCCCTTCCAATCACTCATCTTTCTTTCATCAACAGTGCATAGGAAAAAAACATTGTCACATGAATTTTGTAAACATAAACAATGCATATTACTATGTTATGAGACACATCAACCACCCACCTACACATCTCCCATTCACTCCAACTCCACCACCCAACAACACACATACCCACACACACATACATGCCCCTACCCATCCACCACATCCCTTCATCTACACATCTCTCCACCCACACACACCTCTCACCCACCACACACCCCATCCACCCACACCCAAGCACACATACATTCCCCAACCCACACATCCCCCACCCACACACATCCACCCACCTACACACAACCTCTACCCGTCCCATTACCCACCAACAATCACTCACTCACATATCCTCCTCCACCCACACACCTCGAATCACCCAGCCAAACACACATTCCTCAGCCACACATTCCCCCCCCCCCCCCCCCACACACACACACACATCTCCCCGTCAACTCACATATTCCGCATCTACCCACACACACATTCCGCACCCAGCCACATAATCTCCCATCTCCCCCAGCCCACTCACAGATCCCGAGCCCACCCCTACAAACATCCCCCACCATCTCCTAACCTACACACACTCACCCACTCATATCCTCTACCCACCCACACATCCTCTACCCACCCATCCCCCAACCAAACATCCCTTAACCAAACACCCTTACTTATATACAATCACCCACCCACACATCCTCTACCCAACCACACATCCTCCACCCACCCATCCCACAGCCACACATCCCTTAACCACACATCCCTTAACCACACACCCCTACCCATATACACAAACATCCCAACCCACGCACAATCTCCCCGCCCATACACACATCCCTCACACACATCCCCACCCACCAACAAATCCCCCATTCACAAACACACACCTCCCATCCACGCACACACAACCCACACATACATCCCCAACCCATACACTCATCCCTAGACACACGTACTTATCCCTCAACCACAAACACCCTCACATCCCTCACTCACTGATCAAAACATACATCTCCTATCTACCCACCCACACTCACACACCCCAACCACCCATCTAAACACACATCCCCCACCCTCACACACATCCTTCACCCACCCGCACACCCAATCACACCCCACCCACCCACACTTACATCCTTTATCCACACCCAGCTCCCCTCCCACGCAACACCACACCCACACACATCC